>CM035146.1:59017514-59520014 GCA_020205605.1 Panax ginseng | reverse complement strand
AGTGTAAAATTATCTCTCAACAAAAGTACAAAATAAACTAGAATATAAAATACAAAATATAACAAATACACTAAAATAGATACACGAAAAAACTCATTCAAAATTCATATCACAATAACTAGGACATCAACCACCAACGAAACTTAATAACAAAACATCCAAACATATATATAAAATAAAAAAAAACAACACACAAAAATTTACAATCACATTCATCAACGAAACATCACATTCGCAAACAAAATCAACATTCATAAAAAAAATTACAATTTTTCAACGAAACATTACATTGAAAACAAATATTACAATATTTCACAAAACATCACACAATAACAAAAAAAAATACACACATATATAACACATTCATCAAGCAAAGACCAATAAAAAAAAATTACATTATTCCAAACAAAGTTTAATAATTATATGTAAAACATATATAACACAATTTATATAATATATATTAATATATATATATATATATATATATATATATATGTCTATATATATATATATATATATAATATATAATATATATATATATATATATATATATATATATATATAATATATATATATATATATATATATATATATATATATTATATAATATAATATAATATAATATATATCAATTTCCTAAATATTTAGAACCTATAAAATTAGACATCTTCTACTTTATACCTACTTACTCTTTTTTCTACCCAAATCTATCACAAAATCCAAATTCACTACATTCTTACTACCTCCCTTTTCTCTTCAAGAAAGACTGCTACTTTTGTCAAACCTGTGTTCTCAAACAAAAATTTAAGTTAGAAAGAAATAAGAATAAAAAAAAATACCGATAAATAGTACCTCATGTTCCAAGAGAAGTAAAAACTTCTAAATTTAGCAAGCTTGCTAAGAATCAATACAACCTGCAAAATATTATTAAAATTTTGTTCAAACTTATATCGCATTAGTACAATATCATTCAAACAACAATTTCTAATTTAAATAATACATTTCTTCTTGAAATTTCATCATGCTTGTAAATATCAATATTGATCCAATTTCAAGAAGTTGAATCTCCCATCTGTTATCCTCGTCTTCAGCTTACATGGATTGTGAGTTGTACATTACAAAATTTCGCTCAACTTTTCCAAACCACACTATATGCCTTACATTTATAGTAAGTTCTACATTACAAAAAATTTTCACTTGGCACAACCCATATAGAGACATACAAAGAAATATCAATACATATTCAAAAGGGTGCCCCAAGTGTAAAATTATCTCTCAACAAAAGTACAAAATAAACTAGAATATAAAATAAAAAAATATAACAAATACACTAAATAGATACACGAAAAAACTCATTCAAAATTCATATCACAATAACTAGGACATCAACCACCAACGAAACTTAATAACAAAACATCCAAACATATATATAAAAAAAAAAAAAACAACACAAAAAAATTTACAATCACATTCATCAACGAAACATCACATTCGCAAACAAAATCAACATTCATAAAAAAATTACAATTTTTCAACGAAACATTACATTCAAAACAAATATTACAATATTTCGACAAAACATCACACAATAACAAAGAAAAATAACACACATATATAACACATTCATCAAGCAAGACCAATAAAAAAAATTACATTATTCCAAACAAAGTTTAATAATTATCCGTAAACATATATAACACAATTTATATAATATATATTTATATAAATATATAATATAATATGTATATACATACACATGTATATATATATATTATATTGCATAATAATATAATATAATATATATATACATGTATATATATATATATATATTATATATAATATAATATAATATAATATAATATATATATCAATTTTCTAAATATTTAGAACTTATAAAATTAGCCATCTTTACGCTATTATACCTACTTTACGACTTTTTTCTACCCAAATCTATCACAAAATCCAAATCCACTACATTCTTACTACTACCTCCTTTTCTCTTCAAGAAAGGCTGCTACTTTTGTCAAAAACATGTGTTCTCAAACAAAAATTTAAGTTAGAAAGAAATAAGAATAAAAAAAAATATCTGGAGATAAATAGTACCTCATGTTCCAAGAGAAGTAAAACTTTTAAATTTAGCAACTTGCTAAGAATCAATACAACTGCAAAATATTATTAAAATTTTGTTCAAACTTATATCGCATTAGTACAATATCATTCAAACAACAATTTCTAATTTAAATAATACATTTCTTTCTTGAAATTTCATCATGCTTGTAAATATCAATATTGATCCAATTTCAAGAATTTGAATCTCCCATCTTTTATCCTCGTCTTGACTTACATGGATTGTGAGTTGTACATTACAAAAATTCACTCAACTTTTCCAAACCAAACCACACTATATGCCTTACATTTATAGTAAGTTCTACATTACAAAATTTTCACTTGGCGCAACCCATATAGAGACATACAAAGAAATATCAATACATATTCAAAAGGGTGCCCCAAGTGTAAAATTATCTCTCAAGAAAAGTACAAAATAAACTAGAATATAAAATACAAAATATAACAAATACACTAAAATATATACGAAAAAACTCATTCAAAATTCATATCACAATAACTAGGACATCAACCACCAACGAAACTTAATAATAAAAACATCCAAACATATATAACAAAATAAAAAAATAACACAAAAAATTTACAATCACATTCATCAACGAAACATCACATTCGCAAACAAAATCAACATTCATAAAAAAATTACTATTTTCCAACGAAACATTACAGTCAAAACAAATATTACAATATTTCACCAAAAATCACACAATAACAAAAAAAGATAAACACATATATAACACATTCATCAAGCAAGACCAATAAAAAAAATTACATTATTCCAAACAAAGTTTAATAATTATATATGTAAACATATATATAAACATATTTATAATATATATATATATATATATATATATATATATATATAATATATATAATATAATATACATATATATGTATATATATATATAATATATATATATATATAATATAATATATATATATATATATATATATATATATATATATATATATATAATATAATATAATATAATATAATATAATATATCAATTTCCTAAATATTTAGAACTTATAAAATTAGCCATCTTCTACCTTTATACCTACTTACGGCTCTTTTTTCTACCCAAATCTATCACAAAATCCAAATTCACTACATTCTTACTACCTCCCTTTCTCTTCAAGAAAAGGCTGCTACTTTTGTCAAAAACATGTGTTCTCAAACAAAAATTTAAGTTAGAAAGAAATAAGAAAAAAAAAAAATACCGATAAATAGTACCTCATGTTCCAAGAGAAGAAGTAAAAACTTCTAAATTTAGCAAACTTGCTAAGAATCAATACAAACTCGCAAAATATTATTAAAATTTTGTTCAAACTTATATCGCATTAGTACAATATCATTCAAACAACAATTTCTAATTTAAATAATACCTTTCTTCTTTGAAATTTCATCATGCTTGTAAATATCAATATTGATCCAATTTCAAGAAGATGAATCTCCCATCTTTTATCCTCATCTTGACTTACATGGATTGTGAGTTGTACATTACAAAAAATTCACTCAACTTTTCCAAACCACACTATATGCCTTACATTTATAGTAAGTTCTACATTACAAAATTTTCACTTGGCACAACCCATATATAGAGACATACAAAGAAATATCAATACATATTCAAAAGGGTGCCCCAAGTGTAAAATTATCTCTCAACAAAAGTACAAAATAAACTAGAATATAAAATACAAAATATAACAAATACACTAAATAGATACAAAAAAACTCATTCAAAATTCATATCACAATAACTAGGACATCAACCACCAATGAAACTTAATAACAAAACATCCAAAACATATATAACAAAAAAAAAAACAACACAAAAAATTTACAATCACATTCATCAACGAAACATCACATTCATGCAAACAAAATCAACATTCATAAAAAAATTTACAATTTTCAACGAAACATTACATTCAAAACAAATATTACAATATTTGACAAAACATCACACAATAACAAAAAAAAAATAACACACATATATAACACATTCATCAAGCAAGACCAATAAAAAAAATTACATTATTCCAAACAAAGTTTAATAATTATCATCAAAACATATATATTTTATAATATATATATATATATATATAATATATATATATAATATAATGTGTATGTATACATACATATATATATTATATATATATGCATATATAATATAATAGATATATATGTATGTATACATATATATATATATATATATATATATATATAATAATAATATAATATATATATCATTTCCTAAATATTTAGAACTTATAAAATTAGCCATCTTCTACTTTATATACTACTTACGGCTTTTTTCTACCCAAATCTATCACAAAATCCAAATCTCACTACATTCTTACTACCTCCCTTTTCTCAAGAAAAATGCTACTTTTGTCAAACATGTGTTCTCAAACAAAAATTTAAGTTAGAAAGAAATAAGAATAAAAAAAAAATATCCGAGATAAATAGTACCTCATGTTCCAAGAGAAGTAAAAACTTTTAAATTTAGCAAGCTTTGCTAAGAATCAATACAACACGCAAAATATTATTAAAATTTTGTTCAAACTTATATCGCATTAGTACAATATCATTCAAACAACAATTTCTAATTTAAATAATACATTTCTTCTTTGAAATTTCATCATGCTTGTAAATATCAATATTGATCCAATTTCAAGAAATTTGAATCTCCCATCTTTTATCCTCGTCTTGACTTACATGGATTGTGAGTTGTACATTACAAAAATTCACTCAACTTTTCCAAAAACCACACTATATGCCTTACATTTATAGTAAGTTCTACATTACAAAAATTTTCACTTGGCACAACCCATATATAGAGACATACAAAGAAATATCAATACATATTCAAAAGGGTGCCCCAAGTGTAAAATTATCTCTCAACAAAAAGTACAAAATAAACTAGAATATAAAATACAAAATATAACAAATACACTAAATAGATACACGAAAAAACTCATTCAAAATTCATATCACAATAACTAGGACATCAACCACCAACGAAACTTAATAACAAAACATCAAACATATATAACAAAAAAAAAAAACAACACACAAAAAATTTACAATCACATTCATCAACGAAACATCACATTCGCAAACAAAATCAACATTCATCAAAAAAATTACAATTTTCCAACAAAACATTACATTCAAAACAAATATTACAATATTGACAAAACATCACACAATAACAAAAAAAAATAACACACATATATAACACATTCATCAAGCAAGACCAATAAAAAAATTACATTATTCCAAACAAAGTTTAATAATTATATGTAAACATATATAACACAATTTATATAATATATATTATATATATATATATATATATATATATATATGTATATATATAATATATATATATATATATATATATATATATATATATACATATATATATATAATATATAATATATATATATATATATATATACATATACATATATATATATATATATATATATAATAATAATATAATATAATTATATCAATTTCCTAAATATTTAGAACCTATAAAATTAGCCATCTTCTACGCTTTATACCTACTTACGGCTCTTTTTCTACCCAAATCTATCACAAAATCCAAATCCCACTACATTCTTACTACCTCCTTTCTCTTCAAGAAAGACTGCTACTTTTGTCAAACATGTGTTCTCAAACAAAAATTTAAGTTAGAAAGAAATAAGAATAAAAAAAAAAATACCGATAAATAGTACCTCATGTTTCAAGAGAAGTAAAACTTCTAAATTTAGCAAACTTGCTAAGAATCAATACAACTGCAAAATATTATTAAAATTTTGTTCAAACTTATATCGCATTAGTACAATATCATTCAAACAACAATTTCTAATTTAAATAATACATTTTGCTTCTTTGAAATTTCATCATGCTTGTAAATATCAATATTGATCCAATTTCAAGAAATTTGAATCTCCCATCTTTTACCCTCGTCTTGACTTACATGGATTGTGAGTTGTACATTACAAAATTTCGCTCAACTTTTCCAAACCACACTATATGACTTACATTTATAGTAAGTTCTACATTACAAAATTTTCACTTGGCACAACCCATATAGAGACATACAAAGAAATATCAATACATATTCAAAAGGGTGCCCCAGTGTAAAATTATCTCTCAACAAAAGTACAAAATAAACTAGAATATAAAATACAAAATATAACAAATACACTAAATAGATACACGAAAAAACTCATTCAAAATTCATATCACAATAACTAGGACATCAACCACCAACGAAACTTAATAACAAAACATCCAAACATATATAACAAAATAAAAAAAACAACACAAAAAATTTACAATCACATTCATCAGCGAAACATCACATTCGCAAACAAAATCAACATTCATAAAAAAATTACAATTTTCAACGAAACATTACATTCAAAACAAATATTACAATATTTCATGAAAAACATCACACAATAATAAAAAAAAAAATAACACACATATATAACACATTCATCAAGCAAGACCAATAAAAAAATTACATTATTCCAAACAAAGTTTAATAATTATCATAAAAACATATATAACACATTTACATAATATATATATATATATATATATATATATATATATAATATATATATATATATATATATATATATATTATATATATAATATATAATATATATATATATATATATATATATATATATATATATATATATATATATATATATATAATATATATAATATAATTATATCATTTCCTAAATATTTAGAACTTATAAAATTAGCCATCTTAGACATCTACTTATACCTACTTACGGCTCTTTTTCTACCCAAATCTATCACAAAATCCAAATCCCACTACATTCTTACTACCTCCCTTTTCTCTTCAAGAAAAGGCGCTACTTTTGTCAAACATGTGTTCTCAAACAAAAATTTAAGTTAGAAAGAAATAAGAATAAAAAAAAAAAATATATAGATAAATAGTACCTCATGTTCCAAGAGAAGTAAAAACTTCTAAATTTAGCAAACTTGCTAAGAATCAATACAATCTGCAAAATATTATTAAAATTTTGTTCAAACTTATATCGCATTAGTACAATATCATTCAAACAACAATTTCTAATTTAAATAATACATTTCTTCTTGAAATTTCATCATGCTTGTAAATATCAATATTGATCCAATTTCAAGAAGATGAATCTCCCATCTTTTACCCCTCGTCTTGACTTACATGGATTGTGAGTTGTACATTACAAAAATTCACTCAACTTTCCAAACCACACTATATGCCTTACATTTATAGTAAGTTCTACATTACAAAATTTTCACTTGCACAACCCGTATAGAGAGACATACAAAGAAATATCAATACATATTCAAAAGGGTGCCCCAAGTGTAAAATTATCTCTCAACAAAAGTACAAAATAAACTAGAATATAAAATACAAAATATAACAAATACACTAAATAGATACACGAAAAAACTCATTCAAAATTCATATCACAATAACTAGGACATCAACCACCAACGAAACTTAATAACAAAACATCCAAACATATATAATAAAATAAAAAAAACAACACAAAAAATTTACAATCACATTCATCAACGAAACATCACATTCGCAAACAAAATCAACATTCATAAAAAAATTACAATTTTCCAACGAAACATTACATTCAAAACAAATATTACAATATTTAAATAAAACATCACACAATAAAAAAAAAAAAATAACACACATATATAACACATTCATCAAGCAAGACCAATAAAAAAATTACATTATTCCAAACAAAGTTTAATAATTATCCGTAAAAACATATATAAAACAATTTATATAATATATATTAATAAATATATATAATATATATATGTATATATATACATACACATATATATACGTATATTGCATAATAATATAATATATATAATATATATATATATATATATATATATATATATATATATATATAATATATATAATATAATATAATATAATTATATCAATTTCCTAAATATTTAGAACTTATAAAATTAGCCATCTTCGCGCTTTATACCTACTTACGGGCTTTTTTCTACCCAAATCTATCACAAAATCCAAATCCCACTACATTCTTACTACCTCCTTTTCTCTTCAAGAAAGACTGCTACTTTTGTCAAACACATGTGTTCTCAAACAAAATTTAAGTTAGAAAGAAATAAGAATAAAAAAAAAAAATATACCGATAAATAGTACCTCATGTTCCAAGAGAAGTAAAACTTTTAAATTTAGCAAGCTTGCTAAGAATCAATACAACCTGCAAAATATTATTAAAATTTTGTTCAAACTTATATCGCATTAGTACAATATCATTCAAACAACAATTTCTAATTTAAATAATACATTTGCTACTGAAATTTCATCATGCTTGTAAATATCAATATTGATCCAATTTCAAGAAATTTGAATCTCCCATCTTTTACCCTCGTCTTGAATTTTACATGGATTGTGAGTTGTACATTACAAAAATTCACTCAACTTTTCCAAACCAAACCACACTATATGCCTTACATTTATAGTAAGTTCTACATTACAAAATTTTCACTTGGCACAACCCATATATAGACACATACAAAGAAATATCAATACATATTCAAAAGGGTGCCCCAAGTGTAAAATTATCTCTCAACAAAAGTACAAAATAAACTAGAATATAAAATACAAAATATAACAAATACACTAAATAGATACACGAAAAAACTCATTCAAAATTCATATCACAATAACTAGGACATCAACCACCAACGAAACTTAATAACAAAACATCCACACATATATAACAAAATAAAAAAACAACACCACAAAAAAATTTACAATCACATTCATCAACGAAACATCACATTCGCAAACAAAATCAACATTCATAAAAAAATTACAATTTTCCAACGAAACATTACATTCAAAACAAATATTACAATATTTTGACGAAACATCACACAATAACAAAAAAAAATAAACACATATATATAACACATTCATCAAGCAAGACCAATAAAAAAATTACATTATTCCAAACAAAGTTTAATAATTATAAACATATAAACATATATATACAATATATTTATATATATATATATTATATATATATATATATATATATATATATATATACATATATATATATATATATATATACATATACATGTATATATATAATATAATATAATATAATATATAGATATACATGTATACATATATATATATATATAATAATATAATATAATATAATATAATATAATTATATCAATTTCCTAAATATTTAGAACCTATAAAATTAGCCATCTTCTACGCCTATACCTACTTTACTACTTTTTTCTACCCAAATCTATCACAAAATCCAAATTCCACTACATTCTTACTACCTCCTTTTCTCTTCAAGAAAGACGGCTACTTTTGTCAAACCTGTGTTCTCAAACAAAAATTTAAGTTAGAAAGAAATAAGAATAAAAAAAAATACCGATAAATAGTACCTCATGTTCCAAGAGAAGTAAAACTTTTAAATTTAGCAAGCTTTGCTAAGAATCAATACAACGCAAAATATTATTAAAATTTTGTTCAAACTTATATCGCATTAGTACAATATCATTCAAACAACAATTTCTAATTTAAATAATACATTTGCTCTTTGAAATTTCATCATGCTTGTAAATATCAATATTGATCCAATTTCAAGAAACTGAATCTCCCATCTTTTACCCTCATCTTCAGCTTACATGGATTGTGAGTTGTACATTACAAAAATTCACTCAACTTTTTCAAACCACACTATATGCCTTACATTTATAGTAAGTTCTACATTACAAAATTTTCACTTGGCACAACCCATATAGAGACATACAAAGAAATATCAATACATATTCAAAAGGGTGCCCCAAGTGTAAAATTATCTCTCAACACAAAAGTACAAAATAAACTAGAATATAAAATACAAAATATAACAAATACACTAAATAGATATACGAAAAAACTCATTCAAAATTCATATCACAATAACTAGGACATCAACCACCAACGAAACTTAATAACAAAACATCCAAACATATATAATAAAAAATAAAAAAACAAACACCAAAAAATTTACAATCACATTCATCAACGAAACATCACATTCGCAAACAAAATCAACATTCATAAAAAATTACAATTTTCCAACGAAACATTACATTCAAAACAAATATTACAATATTTAAACAAAACATCACACAATAATAAAAAAGAATAAACACATATATAACACATTCATCAAGCAAGACCAATAAAAAAAATTACATTATTCCAAACAAAGTTTAATAATTATCCGTAAACATATATAACACATTTTTATATAATATATATTAATAAATATATATAATATAATATATATAATATATATACATATATATATATATATATAATATAATAATATAATATAATATATATATATGTATATATATATATATATATATATATATATAATATAATATAATATAATATAATATAATATAATTATATTTTCTAAATATTTAGAACTTATAAAATTAGCCATCTTTTACGCCTATACCTACTTACGGCTTTTTCTACCCAAATCTATCACAAAATCCAAATCCCACTACATTCTTACTACCTCCTTTTCTCTTCAAGAAAAGATCGCTACTTTTGTCAAACATGTGTTCTCAAACAAAAATTTAAGTTAGAAAGAAATAAGATAAAAAAAAAATACCGATAAATAGTACCTCATGTTCCAAGAGAAGTAAAACTTTTAAATTTAGCAAAGCTTGCTAAGAATCAATACAACTCGCAAAATATTATTAAAATTTTGTTCAAACTTATATCGCATTAGTACAATATCATTCAAACAACAATTTTTAATTTAAATAATACATTTCTTCTTTGAAATTTCATCATGCTTGTAAATATCAATATTGATCCAATTTCAGAAATTTGAATCTCCCATCTTTTACCCTCATCTTCAGCTTACATGGATTGTGAGTTGTACATTACAAAAATTCACTCAACTTTTCCAAACCACACTATATGCCTTACATTTATAGTAAGTTCTACATTACAAAATTTTCACTTGGCACAACCCATATATAGAGACATACAAAGAAATATCAATACATATTCAAAAGGGTGCCCCAAGTGTAAATTTATCTCTCAACAAAAGTACAAAATAAACTAGAATATAAAATACAAAATATAACAAATACACTAAATAGATACACGAAAAAACTCATTCAAAATTCATATCACAATAACTAGGACATCAACCACCAACGAAACTTAATAACAAAACATCCAAAAACATATATAACAAAATAAAAAAAAACACCAAAAAAATTTACAATCACATTCATCAACGAAACATCACATTCGCAAACAAAATCAACATTCATAAAAAAATTACAATTTTCCAACGAAACATTACATTCAAAACAAATATTACAATATTAAATGAAACATCACACAATAACAAAAAAATAATAACACACATATATAACACATTCATCAAGCAAGACCAATAAAAAAATTACATTATTCAAACAAAGTTTAATAATTATATGTAAACATATATAACACAATTTACATAATATATATTAATAAACATATATATATATATGTGTATGTATACATATATGTATGTATATTATATATATAATATAATATATAATATATATATATATATATATATATATACATGTATACATATATATATATATATATATATATATAATATAATATAATATAATATAATAGATATAATATATATTTCCTAAATATTTAATAATATAATATAATATAATAATATAATAATTATATCAATTTCTAAATATTTAGAACCTATAAAATTAGACATCTTCACGCCTATCTTTTTATACCCAAATCTTTTTCACCCAAATCTATCACAAAATCCAAATCTCACTACATTCTTACTACCTCCCTTTTCTCAAGAAAGAGC
Organism: Panax ginseng; assembly: GCA_020205605.1. Taxonomy (NCBI): domain Eukaryota; kingdom Viridiplantae; phylum Streptophyta; class Magnoliopsida; order Apiales; family Araliaceae; genus Panax; species Panax ginseng. The sequence goes on along the minus strand of CM035146.1, from coordinate 59,507,884 downwards.
GGCTACTACTTTTGTCAAACATGTGTTCTCAAACAAAAATTTAAGTTAGAAAGAAATAAGAATAAAAAAAAATACCGATAAATAGTACCTCATGTTCCAAGAGAAGTAAAAACTTCTAAATTTAAAAAGCTTGCTAAGAATCAATACAACTGCAAAATATTATTAAAATTTTGTTCAAACTTATATCGCATTAGTACAATATCATTCAAACAACAATTTCTAATTTAAATAATACCTTTGCTACTGAAATTTCATCATGCTTGTAAATATCAATATTGATCCAATTTCAAGAAGCTGAATCTCCCATCTTTTACCCTCATCTTCAGCTTACATGGATTGTGAGTTGTACATTACAAAAATTCACTCAACTTTTTCAAACCACACTATATGCCTTACATTTATAGTAAGTTCTACATTACAAAATTTTCACTTGGCACAACCCATATAGAGACATACAAAGAAATATCAATACATATTCAAAAGGGTGCCTCAAGTGTAAAATTATCTCTCAACAAAAGTACAAAATAAACTAGAATATAAAATAAAAAATATAACAAATACACTAAATAGATACACGAAAAAACTCATTCAAAATTCATATCACAATAACTAGGACATCAACCACCAAGCGAAACTTAATAACAAAACATCCAAACATATATAATAAAAAAAAAAAAAAAACACCGCAAAAAATTTACAATCACATTCATCAACGAAACATCACATTCATAAACAAAATCAACATTCATAAAAAATTACAATTTTCCAACGAAACATTACATTCAAAACAAATATTACAATATTTCAATGAAACATCACAATAATAACAAAAAGAATAACACATATATAACACATTCATCAAGCAAGACCAATAAAAAAATTACATTATTCCAAACAAAGTTTAATAATTATCCGTAAACATATATAACACAATTTACATAATATATATTAATAAACATATATAATATAATGTGTATGTTTACATACACATTTATATTACGTATATTGCATAATAATATAATATAATTGATATACATGTATACATACATATGTATATTATATAATAATATAATATAATATAATATAATATAATTATATCGATTTTCTAAATATTTAGAACTTATAAAATTAGCCATCTTTTACGCCTATACCTACTTACGGCTCTTTTTCTACCCAAATCTATCACAAAATCCAAATCCCACTACAATCTTACTACCTCCCTTTTCTCTTCAAGAAAGACTGCTACTTTTGTCAAACCTGTGTTCTCAAACAAAAATTTAAGTTAGAAAGAAATAAGAATAAAAAAAAATACCGATAAATAGTACCTCATGTTCCAAGAGAAGTAAAAACTTTTAAATTTAGCAAGCTTGCTAAGAATCAATACAACCTGCAAAATATTATTAAAATTTTGTTCAAACTTATATCGCATTAGTACAATATCATTCAAACAACAATTTTTAATTTAAATAATACATTTTGCTATTGAAATTTCATCATGCTTGTAAATATCAATATTGATCCAATTTCAAGAAAATTTGAATCTCCCATCTTTACCTCCTCATCTTGACTTACATGGATTGTGAGTTGTACATTACAAAAATTCACTCAACTTTTCCAAACCACACTATATGCCTTACATTTATAGTAAGTTCTACATTACAAAATTTTCACTTGGCACAACCCATATAGAGACATACAAAGAAATATCAATACATATTCAAAAGGGTGCCCCAAGTGTAAAATTATCTCTCAACAAAAGTACAAAATAAACTAGAATATAAAATACAAAATATAACAAATACACTAAATAGATACACGAAAAAACTCATTCAAAATTCATATCACAATAACTAGGACATCAACCACCAACGAAACTTAATAACAAAACATCCAAACATATATAACAAAATAAAAAAACAACACCACAAAAAATTTACAATCACATTCATCAACGAAACATCACATTCGCAAACAAAATCAACATTCATAAAAAAATTACAATTTTCCAACGAAACATTACATTCAAAACAAATATTACAATATTTCGACGAAACATCACACAATAACAAAAAAGAATAACACACATATATAACACATTCATCAAGCAAGACCAATAAAAAAAATTACATTATTCCAAACAAAGTTTAATAATTATCTAAAAACATATATAACACATTTTACATAATATATATTAATAAACATATATAATATAATGTGTATGTATACATATATGTATATTACGATATATATAATATAATAATATATATATATATGTATACATATACATGTATATTATTATATTGTATAATAATATAATATAATATAATATAATATAATATAATATAATATAATATAATATAATATAATAGATATACATGTATCCATACATATCTATATTATATAATAATATAATATAATATAATACAATTATATCAATTTCCTAAATATTTAGAACCTATAAAATTAGCCATCTTCTACGCCTATACCTACTTACGGCTCTTTTTCTACCCAAATCTATCACAAAATCCAAATCCCACTACATTCTTACTACCTCCCTTTCTCTTGAAGAAAGACTGCTACTTTTGTCAAACCTGTGTTCTCAAACTAAAATTTAAGTTAGAAAGAAATAAGAATAAAAAAAATACCGATAAATAGTACCTCATGTTCCAAGGGAAGTAAAAACTTCTAAATTTAGCAAGCTTGCTAAGAATCAATTCAACTTGCAAAATATTATTAAAATTTTTTTCAAACTTATATCGCATTAGTACAATATCATTCAAATAACAATTTCTAATTTAAATAATACCTTTGCTACTGAAATTTCATCATGCTTGTAAATATCAATATTGATCCAATTTCAAGAAGCTGAATCTCCCATCTTTTACCCTCATCTTCAGCTTATATGGATTGTGAGTTGAACATTACAAAAATTCACTCAACTTTTCCAAACCACACTATATGAGGACAGGATCGGGAGAGATATTAATCAAGCACGTCTTTGGTAGGGTCTAGAGAGCTTCGAACTCTGCGGTTTTTAGCCTTATGGGGATACTGTAATTTTGTATCATAAGAGAATTGGTCACAAAATTCTCCTATCTCATGTATTTTAGTGAGATTCTGTTTTTTCATTAATTGTTGGAGTTTCATATCATTACATAACGATAATCCTTCTTCAATAATTATGAAATAAGATGGACATAAGAATCTTTGGTCATAAGGGATACTAAATGCGATCATGTTTATCTCTTAATTTTTACGGACTTTTTCAAAGAAAGAAAGTAGGGAGGAGGTAGTCGATAAATTTGGCCTTCTAATGTTCACTGTTAGCATCTGACCTTTGCATGACTTTCATGAGAAAGACATCCTTATACCATCTAAAATGGGTCAAGGAAGGGCAACGAAGGTTCTGTAAGAGTTCTCTACTCCTATCAGTATTCATAAGTCCTGGTCCAACAAAATGATGAAGAACTGCTCGAACGAGAGTGTAACAAACATCTTCTCTTCTGTTTATAAGTTTAGTAATAGGATCTATTTCATTCTTATAGGATTGAAGAATTTTAGTTCTCTGATTATCATTAAGTACATTATCCCACCATCCTTTAAGAATGCTGGTAAATCCATTTACTAAGAAACGGCAGATTTGATGGTCGGTATTATCATTTTGTTTACAGACTGTTGCATACATCATGATACGATGAACAGTCTCAAAAATTTGATATTTTGTCTTACCATCAATATTCCATTCGTAAATGGTTTTACCATGGTAAGATTTTTGAGAATGAAGAAAGTCTTCTTCATACAAAATATCTTGAGGAGTAGGTCTGGGGTAATAGTACCTACTAGGTCCAGATAAAGCCATTCGATTAATAAGCTTGTGACTGTAAGTGGTTTTATTAATATTTTGCATCTCCTGAAAGTTATTCTGGATTTCAAAAATATGAATATGAGAAATAAAATCGGAATCTTCTCCTTCGTTGTCAGTATTATTATTACTGGTGTGTAAAGAGGGGTGTCCAGACATCATGTTAATCTGAGACGTGGATGCAGTAGTTGTAAGGTTTAAATCTTTCATTTTATTTATAAGATTATCAATAAACTCATTATTAGATTTAGAAGATTTCATTTTAAAATTACTAACTTTTAAGGGTGGTTTAATGGTTACAGGTTGAAGATCAAGCTTTTGAGGAGTGACTTGACAATTATTATTAATATGATTAATTTTTTCTTCTATCCTGGTTAACTGTTTTCCTACAGTTTGAAGAAATAAATTTGTATAATTATTCTGTTTAGACAAGGGTAAAATATCTTTTATTTTTACCTCTTCATGTTGACGGGGTGTTTCAGAAATATCAACATATGGATTGATAACTAAGGGTTTTAAATTTTTATTTCCTGAGCTAAGCTCAAGAGACTTAGGAGGCGGGTGGATAGATTGTATTATGTTACCATTTTTGGTAATCCAATCCTTCTGGATTCCAGTTAAAACATTCAATTGATTTTTAGTGTTAAATTCTGATTTTGAAATAAAATCATAATACCATTTAACAAATGATAAAATACACCGGTTCTTATTCATATAAGAATAATAATTAGCTTTAATTTCTACTAATTTATCACTATTATGATTCTTAAAATACCAATTTCTAAAATTCTGGTATTTATCCTGCATGAATTCCTGAGTTAAACATTGACGAATTTTACTATTTGGAGAAAAATCCATTAACATTCAAAATTTATATCACTAGCAGTTGGACTATAAGGTCTTCTGTTTTGAGGAGTATTTGTTTCATAAATACCATGAGGTATTTGATTCTCAGAAATATGAATTCCTCTAATTAAGTCTTCATTTTTAACAGACTCATTACTGGGATTTTTAGACTCTTGATAAACAGATTCTAAGGGATCTGACACAGATTGTCTAGATGATTCGGGAAAATAAATATTATAAGAGACATTATTAATAGATCGACTTCGGGTAAAAGGTCTCTGGAATTTTAAATAAATATTTCCATTACTGATTTGGACAACATCCTCAATGGATTGTCTAATTATAGGTCTGGTAGGAAAGGCATTAGTAATTTGCCATTGTTTTGGGAAAGTAATTTCTTCCCAAGGAATCATTCTGGGAATAGCCACTTGACTACTAAAAAGATTAGTGTCAATTAGGATAGTGTGTCCTTGTTGGCTTTATTTTCGGATATAAGGGTTCAAAGTAGTTAAAACTTTAAGATGAATACGGAATAATATGGCAAAAGGAGGAGATCCTAGTAGATATTTATAACCATGAGATATTATTCTCATCTCTAAGACTTTTGACAAATTATTATCAGTTAAGGCCACACTTAAATTTGGATAAATATTGAAATATATTGGTCCATGAGCAAGGATAGTTTCAATAGCTCCCATAAGAGAAGCTTTCCAGTTGAGACACCTACCATCTCTGAGTGTGCATTGAATACTGGTATTTTGGCCAAGTAAAGTCAAAGGCATAAAAGCTACTTAGACAAGTCCTATATGAACATATTTATATTTTTGCAAAAAAGGATATAAATCTTCAACATGCAATAAATATAAAATTTCATCATTATTCTGTAAATGAACAGCATGTTCAAAGGTCTTAATTATTCTTTTACTGATAAAATCATAAGTTCCAATTTTATAAATTATTTCTGGTTTGATTTTAGGAATGGTCCATTTATCTAAGGATTCCTTGACATCCTGATGGGCAATAAGTTCAGTTGCTTCTAAGGTAGAAGCTGAAGCATTGGCTATAGTTGTTACAGAAGAGGTAGAAAAATCAGTCATTTTTCAAAGTGATCATATATGCATAATTTATAAGTAATAAATTTATTAATATGACAATAAACTAATCATGGCTCTGATACCAAAGGAGGACAGGATCGGGAGAGATATTAATCAAGCACATCTGTCAATGATTTACAGAGGATAAAAGCCACAACGCCATATCACGGCTAAAGGCAAAGTCCTAAAACACGACTTGGGTGACGTTCCACTTAATCAAATATCAACCCCTATTACATCTTATGCGATAAAATGGCATGAATGTTTAAAGGCATATTAAATATATATTAGCAGACAAATTATTACATATATGATCTCATAAAGTTACTGTTGATATGTGGGTCTTCCCAAAACTATAAGCCGACAGGTTTCTTCCTGTATAGCGTTTTTAGTTAAAACAACAAATTGTTCAGATTTGTTAAATTGTTCTAAAAAATAAGAACGATTATGATTATTTGTTGCAGTTTGATATGCTGTTTTATAATGATTACTGTTATCAGTATGATAATCTAAAAGCTCAAGCAAAGAGACATAATAATTAACAGAAGCAATAATTAAAACTTACAGAAGAGCTTTGCAGATCTTCAAACTTCAACCTTATATATATACCAAATATTTTACAAGAGAGAGGATACAGAGAAAACGTAAAGAAAATTATGCCTCAACAATGGGTGAGGTATCCCAATTTATACAAGAAAGAGGATAAGAAAGGATCAGGCATGTCCTTGCTAGTGGAGTCGAGCAGTAATCCTTATCTTTTCTTCTTTAACTCTCAGCCGTAGGGAGTGGTAGGCATAAGACAAGTTGTCGGTTGGGTGGAGCATTATTAGCGGCAATTTGGCGTCGTTTTCGATAAAAAAGAAGGGCATTTGGTTATGCTTTTTCTGTGGTGGACACTGCTTGTGGTTGTCTTTTACGATTATTGATCTTTGTAGTGGAGAATAGCTTTATGCTTTTACTTTTCCTTTTTTGTCTTGCTCCATCTTTTCAGAAATCATGGAAGTGAGGAAATCCCAGAAATCTCCCATAGTGGGTTCTGGTTCTTGACTTTCTCCGGCTTAAGGCCTTTCAATTGATTGTCATCTGTTGATTCTTCATCATTAGCTTGTTTTCATAGAAACATCATCCTGAACTAGGGATTGTAGGAATTGAGTTTTCATATAATCCATAGTCTTGACTATTAGTTCAGTTTCAATTAGATTTGGAAACTTCTGTTTTAAATCTGCTTGGATCCTGACAAAAGGATTGACTGGTGTTGGTGCTGGAAGGCTTTGAGGGATAATATCTAGACAAGCCTGAGTATGATTCTTTATGGTTTTGAGAAGTTCTGGTAGAGTAGGATTAAGTCCTTTATCCCACCATTTGGTAAAAAAATACCCTTTTAAGACGGGGAATTTTATTCTGATAGTCACATTGGAAATCCCATTTCCATATCCAAGGGATACTGAAGCGGATTATGAAATGGGCCAATAATTTGAGCATGGACAAATCTTTATTTACTGGTATATGGGCATAAGCTACTTGCCATTCTTTGAATGCTGTTTGGACGAATTCTGGTAAAGTTTCAATAGTAATACCAAATTTATCCCACCAAACGAAAAACCAGTTGGGAATTTCGTTTTTAAGGACATCGAGACAGATACGGATAAACCAACTATGATTATGAATAGGATTCTGGTAATAAAATAACTGCGTAAAGGAATCAATATAATCCCGATAATTTATATCGGTTTTCGGTTGCATGACTAGATTCAACAGTACGGGTAGTATGAGGATTAATACCCCAATTAGCAAGAGGCATGATGCTCTTGATAGTTGTTTTGCTGTATTGGATTGGACTGGTTGGCTTAGTAGGATCATGAAGCGTATGCTTAATGTCCATAGATGCTGTTTCAATGATAATTTTCTCATAAACATAGCGATACTGGTTGAAACGGGGAGGAGACTGTTGAGTTGTTAAATAACGTCTCTTTACCTCCCATGGATCTTTCATCCATTTCTCATCATTATGTTCGATGATCAATACTGTTTCTTCCACATATTTGTTTGGAATGTACTGTTCGGGTAAAAGGAGAACATCCTTTACTATAGGTTGGCTAGAAGAAGCCGAAGAATTACTGGGTTGAGTATTCAGACTCGGGAATTCTGTATAATAGAGATTAGCTCTGCCTCGGCCTCGATGATCGCGGCTACGACCTCTACTGGTCATTCCTGCAAATATTCTCTGGTTAGAAAGTCTGGTTAAGAATTATGCTTTCCTTTGATATATTCTATATCAAAGTCAAATACGGATAAAGTACTTTTCCAAGTAGCAAATATCTGTTTAGAGGCTAAATTCTGAACGTCCTTCTTAAAGATTTGTTTTGCAGCTGAGCAATCAACTCGAATTAAAAAGTGCTGATTCAAAAGATCATCCTGAAATTTTAAAACACATTTAACAATTGAAAGACACACCTTTTTAATTGTGGGATAGTTCAAAGAAGGTCATTTCCAAGTTTCGGAAGTAAAACGAATAAGATCCTCTTTTTTACTGTTAGGATTAAATTGCTTTAAAATACCACCATATCCAGTATTAGAAGCATTAGTTTGAACGATCTTCTTCCAATCGGGATTAGGTAGGGAAAGACAAGGTATCTATTTAACCCTGGTTTTAATTTTTATTACTGCGTTAGTATGCTCATTAGTCCAAGGTAAAGAATTTTTCCGTAGCCGAGTATACAGAATAGCAGTATCCTGGGAAAGATTCGGGTAAAAATCTCGAATATAATTTAGACTTCCCAAAAATCTTTGCAGTTGGTTAATACCTTTGATTTAAATGCGGAAATTTAGATGCAAATTGATACATCTATCGATTGGAATAATTGTTCCATTGAAAATATTATGTCCAAGAAATATGATTTTAGTTTGAAAAAGTTTCATCTTAGGGGCAGAAATTACCAAACCATTTTTTATGATAACATTTTTGAAAATATTTAAATGTTTAATATGTTGGTCGATGGATGAAGAGAAAATTAAAACATCATCAATATAACAGATAATAAATTCAGTGAAAGGATTAAAAATATCATTCATGATATGTTGAAATTCTGAAGGTCCATTTTTGACACCAAATGGAAGAACATTCCATTCATAATGACCAAAAAAGTCTTTGTAAAAGCAATTTTATAAGTATCCTGTTCTCTAATTTGTATTTGCCAAAATCCTAATTTCATGTCAAATTTAGAGAAAATAGTGGCATCATGAAGTCTGTCAAGAAGGTCCTTTTTATTCGGGATTGGATATCTAATCCATTGAAGGGCTTCATTAAGCGGTTTATAATTAATAACGAGTCTAGGAGATCCTCGTTCAATTTCTGAATTTTTATTGACATAAAAAGCTGTACAACTCCAGGAAGAAGTACTAGGTTTTATCAATTTTTTCTGTTTAAGAGACTCAATTTCAGTTTTGCAAAGAAGTAAATATTCCTTTTTCATTTGGCTAGGTCGAGACTTAGTGGGAATATTCTTCTCATTAAAATTAGGGATATAAGGAAGAGAAATAGTATGTTTCTTCCTATTCCAGAAAGCATTAGGGACATCACTACAGATTTTGACTTGAAGAGAATAAATTAATTTTATTTTTTCCTGTAAGGAAGGCTGAAGAATTCTCTGTTCTGTAGTAAGAAATTTTATTTCTTTTTGAATAAAATTAATCTGCTTTTCTTTAGAATAAATCATGTGTTTAACTTGATTTAATTCCTTAGTATAAGGTTCTGTTATAAATTCAAAAACAATATGTCTGTTGTTAAGAGTAGTATGAATACCTAAAGTATCAATTTTTGAAATAGGCATTAAAAGACACAAGAAAGGGGTGCCTAATATGATACTTTGATTCATATTACGGATAAGGACAAAAGAAGTAGGTAAACATAAACCTTGATTACAGATTAAGGCTTCAGGAATTTTATATTTAATATTCTACCAGGATCTCCTCATTTTGCCATATTATTCTGTATTCATCTTAAAATTTTAACTACTTTGAACCCTTATATCCGGAAACAAAGCCAAGAAGGACACATTGTCCTAATTGACACTAATCTTTTTAGTAGTCAAGTGGCTATTCCCAGAATGATTCCTTGGGAAGAAATTACTTTCCCAAAACAATGGCAAATTACTAATGGCGTTCCTACCAGACCTATAATTAGACAATCCATTGAGGATGTTGTCCAAACCCGATAATGAAATATTTATTTAAAATTTCGAGACCTTTTACCGAAGTCGATCTATTAATAATGTCTCTTATAATATTTATTTTCCCGAATCATCTAGACAATCTGTGTCAGATCCCTTAGAATCTGTTTATCAAAAGTCTAAAAATCCCAGTAATGAGTCTGTTAAAAATGAAGACTTAATTAGAGGAATTCATATTTCTGAGAATCAAATACCTCATGGTATTTATGAAACAAATACTCCTCAAAACAGAAGACCTTATAGTCCAACTGCTAGTGATATGAATTTTGAATGTTAATGGATTTTTCTCCAAATAGTAAAATTCGTCAATGTTTAACTCAGGAATTCATGCAGGATAAATACCAGAATTTTAGAAATTGGTATTTTAAGAATCATAATAGTTATATATTAGCAAAAATTAAAGCTAATTATTATGCTTATATGAATAAGAACCAGTGTATTTTATCATTTGTTAAATGGTATTATGATTTTATTTCAAAATCAGAATTTTACACTAAAAATCAATTGAATGTTTTAACTGGAATCCAGAAGGATTGGATTACCACAAATGGTAACATAATACAATCTATCCATCCGCCTCCTAAGTCTCTTGAGCTTAGCTCAGGAAATGAAAATTTAAAACCCTTAGTTATCAATCCATATGTTGATATTTCTGAAACACCCCGTCAACATGAAGAAGTAAAAATAAAAGATATTTTACCCTTGTCTAAACAGAATAATTATACAAATTTATTCCTTCAAATTGTAGGAAAACAGTTAACCAGGATAGAAGAACAAATTAATCATATTAATAATAATTGTCAAATCACTCCTCAAAAGCTTGATCTTCAACCTGTAACCATTAAACCACCCTTAGAAGTTAGTAATTTTAAAATGAAATCTTCTAAATCTAATAATGAGTTTATTGATAATCTTATAAATAAAATGAAAGATTTAAACCTTACAACTACTGCATCCACGTCTCAGATTAACATGATGTTTGAATGACCCTCTTTACACACGATAATAATATCATCGATAATGATGGAGAAGATTAGATTTTATTTCTCCTATTCATATTTTTGAAATCCACAATAACTTTCAGGAGATGCAAAATATTAATAAAACCACTTACAGTCACAAGCCTATTAATCGAATGGCTTTATCTGGACCTAGTAGGTACTATTACCCCAGACCTACTCCTCAAGATATTCTGTATGAAGAAGACTTTCTTCATTCTCAAAAATCTTTCCATGGTAAAACCATTTACGAATGGAATATTGATGGTAAGACAGAATATCAAATTTTTGAGACCGTTCATCATATCATGATGTATGCAACAGTCTGTAAACAGAATGATAATACTGACCATCAAATCTGTCGTTTCTTAGTAAATGGATTTACTGGCATTCTTAAAGGATGGTGGGATAATGTACTTAATGATAATCGAGGAGGCTGAAATTCTTGATCCTATAAGAATGAAACAGATCCTATTACTAAACTTATAAACAGAAGAGAAGATGCTTGTTACACTCTCGTTCAAGCAGTTCTTCATCATTTTGTTGGACCAGGACTTATGAATATTGATAGGAGTAGAGAACTCTTACAGAACCTTCGTTGCCCTTCCTTGACCCATTTTAGATGGTATAAGGATGTCTTTCTCATGAAAGTCATGCAAAGGTCAGATGCTAACAGTGAACATTGGAAGGCCAAATTTATTGACGGCTTCCCTACTTTCTTTGCTGAAAAAGTCCATAAAAAATTAAGAGATAAACATGATCGCATGAGTATCCCTTATGACCAGTATTCTTATGGCCATCTTATTTCAGTAATTATTAAAGAAGGATTATCGTTATGTAATGATATGAAACTCCAACAATTAATGAAAAAACAGAATCTCACTAAAAGACATGAGATATGAGAATTTTGTGACCAATTCTCTTATGATACAAAATTACTGTATCCCCATAAGGCTAAAAACAGTAGAGTTCGAAGCTCTCTAGACCCTATCGAAGACGTTCTTCTAAGAAATCTTCTAAGAACAAAACCCCTGAAAAATCTACTAAGAAGAGAAAGAACAGTAGTAAAAAAGATAAATCTAAAATCCAATGTTATAAATGTGGTAAAATAGGATACTTTGCTAATAAATGTAGATCAAAATTGAAACAGAAACTTAATGAAATGTCCCTTGAAGAAGACATTCAACAACAAATTCTTAATTGCTTATCTAGCAGTGATTCAGAACCTAGTTCAAATGAAGATTTGGCAGAAATCTATTCTGAATCTGACAATAATTCTGGTAAGGATCAATGTCAAGCTTGTACTATTAAAAATAACTGTAATACGACTACTGAAGCTGATTATTGGAAAGCTATCGTTGAAATGAATGGTTTAGATATTGGAGGACCCAGTATCAATGTCTTAACGGACACCCAAAAATCCATTCTCGACTTAGCAGACCAGATTAAAGATCCAGAAGTTAAATTAAAATTTTTGGAAATTTGTTATAATAATCACAAAACGGAAGAAACTCTTCCCATCGAACAATATAGCATGAGAGAAGTCATGAAACGTATTCAAAACCTTTCTACTACTGAAAAGTCCACTACTATCCAGGACCTCAAAGGTGAAATAAATAATTTAAAATCTGAAATAAAACAATTACAAAATACTAATGTTATTATTTTTCAGGATTTAAATAATATTAAATAACAGCTAAACCATAAACAGGATAATCATGTAGAATCCTCCAAAACTGAATCTTCTGATAAGCCAGAGTCTTCTGAACATTATTTAATGCTTATGAATCAAGTAGTCTTTCAAAAATGGTATATCAGAATTACTTTTGTTATCAAACCAGATTTTATTATTAAAGATGCCATTGCCCTAGTGATAGTGGTGCTGACATGAACTGTATCCAGGAAGGATTAATTCCTACTAGATACTTCCAGAAAACAACTCAATCTTTAACCAGTGAAAATGGAAATACTATGAATATTAAATATAAAATTCCTGAAGCCTTAATCTGTAATCAAGGTTTATGTTTACCTACTTCTTTTGTCCTTATCCGTAATATGAATCAAAGTATCATATTAGGCACCCCTTTCTTGTGTCTTTTAATGCCTATTTCAAAAATTGATACTTTAGGTATTCATACTACTCTTAACAACAGACATATTATTTTTGAATTTATAACAGAACCTTATACTAAGGAATTAAATCAAGTTAAACACATGATTTATTCTAATGAAAAGCAGATTAATTTTATTCAAAAAGAAATAAAATTTCTTACTACAGAATAGAGAATTCTTCAGCCTTCCTTACAGGAAAAAATAAAATTAATTTATAAGACTCTTCAAGTCGAAATATGTAGTGATGTCCCTAATGCTTTCTAGAATAGGAAGAAACATACTATTTCTCTTCCCTATATCCCTAATTTTAATGAGAAGAATAATCCCACCAAGTCTCGACCTAGCCAAATGAAAAAGGAATATTTATTTCTTTGCAAAACTGAAATTGAGTCTCTTAAACAGAAAAAATTGATAAAACCTAGTACTTCTCCTTGGAGTTGTACAACTTTTTTATGTCAATAAAAATTCGAGAAATTGAGCGAGAAACCCTAGACTCATTATTAATTATAAACCGCTTAATGAAGCCCTTGATGGATTAGATATCTATTCAGAATAAAAAGGACCTTCTCAGCGAGACTTCATGATGCCACTATTTTCTCTAAATTTGATATGAAATCAGGATTTTGGCAAATACAAATTAGAGAATAGGATACTTATAAAACTGCTTTTACAGTACCCTTTGGTCATTATGAATGGAATGTTCTTCCATTTGGTGCCAAAAATGGACCTTCAGAATTTCAACATATCATGAATGATATTTTTAATCCTTTCACTGAATTTATTATCTGTTATATTGATGATGTTTTAATTTTCTCTTCATCCATCGACTAGCATATTAAACATTTAAATATTTTCAAAAATGTTATCATAAAAAATGGTTTGGTAGTTTCTGCCCCTAAGATGAAACTTTTTCAAACTAAAATCAGATTTCTTGGACATAATATTTTCAATGGAACTATTATTCCAATTGATAGATGTATTGAATTTGCATCTAAATTTCCAGACGAAATCAAAGGTATTAACCAACTGCAAAGATTTTTGGAAAGTCTAAATTATATTCGAGATTTTTATAGAATCTTTCCCGGGATCTTTGCTATTTTGTATACTCGATTCACGTAAAAATCCTTTACCTTGGACTAATGAGCATCTAATAGCGATAAAAAAAATCAAAATCGAGTTAAAGCAGATACCTTGTCTTATCCCTACCTAATCCCGATGGAAGAAGATCGTTCAAAGTGATGCTTACGATCTTTGGATATGGTGGTATTTTAAAAGCAATTTAATCTAACGGTAAAAAAGAGGATCTTATTCGTTTTACTTCAGGAACTTGGAAAGGACCTTCTTTAAACTATCCCACAATTAAAAAGGAGCGTCTTTCAATTGTTAAATGTGTTTTAAAATTTCAGGATGATCTTTTGAATCAACACTTTTTAATTCGAGTTGATTGCTCAGCTGCAAAACAAATCTTTAAGAAGGACGTTCAGAATTTAGCCTCTAAACAGATATTTGCTACTTGGCAAAGTACTTTATCCGTATTTTACTTTGATATTGAATATATCAAAGGAAAGCATAATTCTTTACCAGACTTTCTAACCAGAGAATATTTGCGAGGAATGACCGGTGAGAGTCGTGGCCAGCATGATCGAGGTAGAGAAGCGAGCTAATCTATTATCTGAAATTCCAGTGCGCGAATACTCAACCCAGTAATTCTTCGGCTTCTTCTAGCCAACCTACAGTATAGGATGTTGTCCTTTTACCCGAACAGTACATTCCAAACAAATATGTGGAAGAAAGAGTATTGATCATTGAACAAAATGATGAGAAATGGATGAAAGATCCATGGGAGATAAAGAGACGTTATTTAACGACTCAACAGTCTCCTCCTTGTTTCAACCAGTATCGCTATGTTTATGAGCAAATTATCATTGAAAGCGACATCTATGGACATTAAGCATACGCCTCATGATCTACTAAAGCCAACCGGTCCAATCAATACGACCAAAAAAATAACTATCAAGAGCATCATGCCTCTTGCTAATTGGGGTATTAATCCTCATACTACCCGTCTTTGTTGAATCTAGTCATGCTTGACAGAAACCAGAATCTGACTATTGGGATTATATTGATTCCTTTACGCATGTATTTTATTACCAGAATCCTATTCATAATCATAGTTGGTTTATCCGTATCTGTCCCGATGTCCTTAAAAATGAAATTCCAAACTGGTTTTTCGTTTGGTGGGATAAATTTGGTATTACTATTGAAACTTTACCAGAATCAGTCCAAACAGCATTCAAAGAATGACAAGTAGCTTATGCCCATACTAGTAAATAAAGATTTGTCCATGCTCAAATTACTGGCCCATTTCATAATCCGCTTCAGTATCCCTTGGATATGGAAATGGGATTTCCAATGCGACTATCAGGATAAAATTTCCCATCTTAAAAGGGTATTTTTTACCAAATGGTGGGATAAAGGACTTAATCCTACTCAACCAGAACTTCTCAAAACCATAAATAATCATACTCAGGCTTGTCTAGATATTATCCTCAAAGCCTTCCGGACTGACACGGTCGATCCTTTTGTCGAGGATCAAGCTGATTTAAAACATAAGTTTCCAAATCTAAGCGGCCCGAACTAATAGTCAAGACTATGGATTATATGAAAACTCAATTCCTACAATCCCTAGTTCAGGATGATGTTTCTATGAAAACAGTTAGCGATGAAAAATCTGAACAGGATGACAATCAATTCAGCGTCTTAGCCGAAAAAAGTCAAGAACCAGAACCCACTATGGGAGATTTCTGGGATTCCCTCACTTCCATGATTTCTGAAAAGATGGAGCAAGACAAAAAAGGAAAAGTAAAAGCATAAAGCTATTCTCCACTACAGCATCAATAATCAGAAAAAGACAACCACAGTGTCTCCACCCGCAGAAAAGCATAACCAGATGCCCCTTCTTTTATCAGAAAATGACGCCAGCTGTCAGCAATAATGCTCCACCCAACCGACAACCTGTCTTACGCCTACCACTCCCTACGGCTGAGAGTTAAAGAAAAAAAGATAAGGATTACTGCTCGACTCCACTAGCAAGGACACGCCTGATCCTTTCTTATCATCTTTCTTGTATAAATTGGGATACCTCACCCATTGTTGAGGCAAAATTTTCTTTACGTTTTCTCTGTATCCTCTCTCTCTCTCTCTTGTAAAATATTTGGTATATATATAAGGTTGAAGTTTGAAGATCTGCAAAGCTCTTCTGTAAGTTTTAATTATTGCTTCTGTTAATTATTATGTCTCTTTGCTTGAGCTTTTAGATTATCATACTGATAACAGTAATCATTATAAAACAGCATATCAAACTGCAACAAATAATCATAATCGTTCTTATTATTTAGAACAATTTAACAAATCTGAACAATTTGTTGTTTTAACTAAAAACGTTATACAGAAAGAAACCTGTCGGCTTATAGTTTTGGGAAGACCCCCATATCAACAGTAACTTTATGAGATCATATATGTAATAATTTATCTGTTAATATATATTTAATATGCCTTTAAACATTCATGCCATTTTATCAGACAAGACAGAATAGGGTTGATATTTGATTAAGTGGAATGTCACCCAAGTCGTGTTTTAGGACTTTGCCTTTAGCCGTGATATGGCGTTGTGGCTTTTATCCTCTGTAAATCATTGACAGACGTGCTTGATTAATATCTCTCCCGATCCTGTCCTCCTTTGGTATCAGAGTCATGATTAGTTTATTGTCATATTAATAAATATATTACTTATAAATTATGCATATATGAATCACATTAATTCATAATGATTTTTCTACCACTCACAAACAAAATCAACATTCATCAAAAAAAATACTTATTCAAACAAAGTTGAATAATTATCAAAGTAAACATATATAACAATAACAAAAATTTACATAATATATATTAATAAACATATATAATATAATATTGTATATATACATACATATATATATTACATTTTATATAATATAATATAATAATATAATATATATATATGTATTGTATATAATATAATAATGTATATTACATATATATATACATAATAATATACATATAATATAATATAATATAATAATATACATGTATACATAAATATGTATATTATATAATAATATAATATAATATAATATAATATAATATAATTATATCAATTTCCTAAATATTTAGAACCTATAAAATTAGCCATCTTCTACGCTTTATACCTACTTACGGCTCTTTTTCTACACAAATCTATCACAAATTCAAATTCCACTACATTTTTACTACCTCTCTTTTCTCTTCAAGAAAAATTTGCTACTTTTGTCAAACTTGTGTTCTCAAACAAAAATTTAAGTTAGAAAGAAATAAGAATAAAAAAAAAATAGATAAATAAATAGTACCTCATGTTCCAAGAGAAGTAAAAACTTCTAAATTTAGCAAAGCTTGCTAAGAATCAATAAAACACTGCAAAATATTATTAAAATTTTGTTCAAACTTATATCGCATTAGTCTGATATCATTCAAACAACAATTTCTAATTTAAATAATATCTTTATTACTAAAATTTCATCATGCTTGTAAATATCAATATTGATCCAATTTCAAGAATTTGAATCTCCCATCTTTTACCCTCATCTTTAGCTTACATGGTTTGTGAGTTTGTACATTACAAAATTTCACTCAACTTTTCCAAACCACACTATATGCCTTACATTTATAGTAAGTTCTACATTACAAAATTTTCACTTGGCACAACCCGTATAGAGACATACAAAGAAATATTAATACATATTCAAAAAGTATAAAATTATCTCTCAACAAAAGTACAAAATAAACTAGAATATAAAATACAAAATATAACAAATACACTAAATAGATACACGAAAAAACTCATTCAAAATTTATATCACAATAACTAGGACATCAACCACCAACGAAACTTAATAACAAAACATCCAAACATATATAATAAAACAAAAAAAAAAACACCACAAAAAATTTACAATCACATTCATCAACGAAACATCACTTTCACAAACAAAATCAACATTCATCAAAAAAATTACAATTTTCCACGAAACATTACATTCAAAACAAATATTACAATATTTAACGAAACATCATACAATAACAAAAAAAATAACACACATATATAACACATTCATCAAGCAAGACCAATAAAAAAAATTACATTATTCCAAACAAAGTTTAATAATTATTTGTAAACATATATAACACAATTTATATAATATATATTAATAAATATATATATATAATATATATATATATATATACATATATATAGAATATATTATATATATATAATATAATATAATAATACATATATATATATATATATGTATACATACATATATTATATTATAATATAATATAATAATAATAATATAATATAATATAATATAATTATATCAATTTCTTAAATATTTACAATCTATAAAATTAGCCATCTTCTACGCCTATACCTACTTACGGCTCTTTTTCTACCCAAATCTATCACAAAATCCAAATCCCATTACATTCTTACTACCTCTCATTTCTCTTCAAGAAAGACTGCTACTTTTGTCAAACCTGTGTTCTCAAACAAAAATTTAAGTTAGAAAGAAATAAGAATATAAAAAAAATACCGATAAATAGTACATCATGTTCCATGAGAAGTAAAAACTTCTAAATTTAGCAAGCTTGCTAAGAATCAATACAACCTGCAAAATATTATTAAAATTTTGTTCAAACTTATATCGCATTAAGTCTGATATCATTCAAACAACAATTTCTAATTTAAATAATACATTTTTCTTTGAAATTTCATCATGATTGTAAATATCAATATTGATCCAATTTCAAGAAGCTGAATCTCCCATCTTTTACCCTCATCTTTAGCTTACATGGATTGTGAGTTGTACATTACAAAAATTCACTCAACTTTTCCAAACCACACTATATGCCTTACATTTATATTAAATTCGACATTACAAAATTTTCACTTGGCACAACCCATATAGAGACATATAAAGAAATATCAATACATATTCAAAAGGGTGCCCCAAGTGTAAAATTATCTCTCAACAAAAGTACAAAATAAACTAGAATATAAAATACAAAATATAACAAATACACTAAATAGATACGAAAAAACTCATTCAAAATTCATATCACAATAACTAGGACATCAACCACCAACGAAACTTAATAACAAAACATCCAAACATATATAACAAAAAAAAAAAAAACAACACACAAAAATTTACAATCACATACATCAACGAAACATCACATTCATGAGACAAAATCAACATTCATCAAAAAAATTACAATTTTCCAACGAAATATTACATTCAAAAGAAATATTACAATATTTAAACGAAACATCACACAATAACAAAAAAAAAATAACACATATATAACACATTCATCAAGCAAGACCAATAAAAAAAAATTACATTATTTCAAACAAAGTTTAATAATTCTTAAGTAAACATATATAACACAATTTATATAATATATATTAATAAATATATATAATATATATATATACATCCATATGTACATTACGTATATAATATAATATAATATACATATATACATACACATGTATATTGCATTATATTGCATAATATATAATATAATATAATATAATATATAATATAATATAATATAATAGATATACATGTATACATACATATGTATATTATATAATAATATAATATAATATAATATAATTATATCAATTTCCTAAATATTTAGAACCTATAAAATTAGCCATCTTCTACGCCTATACCTACTTGCGGCTCTTTTTCTACACAAATCTATCACAAAATTCGAATTCCACTACATTTTTACTACCTCTCTTTTCTCTTCAAGAAAGACTGCTACTTTTGTCAAACCTGTGTTCTCAAACAAAAATTTAAGTTAGAAAGAAATAAGAATAAAAAAAAATACCGATAAATAGTACCTCATGTTCCAAGAGAAGTAAAAACTTCTAAATTTAGCAAGCTTGCTAAGAATCAATACAACCTGCAAAATATTATTAAAATTTTGTTCAAACTTATATCGCATTAGTACAATATCATTCAAACAACAATTTCTAATTTAAATAATACCTTCGCTACTAAAATTTCATCATGCTTGTAAATATCAATATTGATCCAATTTCAAGAAGCTGAATCTCCCATCTTTTACCCTCATCTTTAGCTTACATGGATTGTGAGTTGTACATTACAAAATTTCACTCAACTTTTCCAAACCACACTATATGCCTTACATTTATAGTAAGTTCTACATTACAAAATTTTCACTTGGCACAACCCATATAGAGACATACAAAGAAATATTAATACATATTCAAAAGGGTGCCCCAAGTATAAAATTATCTCTCAACAAAAGTACAAAATAAACTAGAATATAAAATACAAAATATAACAAATACACTAAATAGATACACGAAAAAACTCATTCAAAATTTATATCACAATAACTAGGACATCAACCACCACACGAAACTTAATAACAAAACATCCAAACATATATAACAAAAAAAAAAACAACACCACAAAAATTTACAATCACATTCATCAACGAAACATCACATTCGCAAACAAAATCAACATTCATAAAAAATTACAATTTTCCAACGAAACATTACATTCAAAACAAATATTACAATATTCTAACGAAACATCATACAATAACAAAAAAAAAAAACACATATATAACACATTCATCAAGCAAGACCAATAAAAAAAAAATTACATTATTCCAAACAAAGTTTAATAATTATCCGTAAACATATATAATACAATTTACATAATATATATTAATAAATATATATAATATATATATGTACATGTATACATACACATGTATATATATTACATAATATATAATATAATATAATAATATATATTATATATATATATATATATATATATATACTTACGGTTCTTTTTCTACAAAATCTATCACAAAATCCAAATCTCATGTATATTACGTATATTTGCATAATAATATAATATAATACTCCCTCGATAAATAAATAGTACCTTCCCGAGGATAAAAGTTTTGGTGGACTTTTCAAAATTTTGTTATATTAAGAAGAGGAATAAAATGACAAAATTATCCATAATAATGTCATTAAATATGGAGAGAAATTAGAATTAGAATAATAGAATCATGAAAAGTATGAGATATTTAATGCTACTAATTATCTCTCAACATAATAGGAAAAAAATGTGTAAAAATTTGATTATTAAAAGAAAGTGGACATTTAACATGGGACAAGCCAAAAATAGTAATAAGGACTTTCATCCTAGGACGGATGGAGTATAATATAATATAATAGATATACATGTATACATACAATATAATATAATAGATATACACAATAACAAAAAAAATAACATACATACATAATATATTATTATATCAAAGGTAGGATTCCAAAAAGCATTCAATCTAAAATAGCATTCTCCTTAAATAGCATTCTTTTATATATATAATATATATAACGTCGTTTTTGGATATGTATAGTACATGTGACATATAATTTTGTGAATCTGATGCCATGTAGCGTCCCATCAAATATTGCATAATAATATAATATAAAGAATATAATATAATAGGAGAATGCTATTACAACATATATATATATAATAATATAATATAATATAATAAAATTATATCAATTTCTTAAATATTTAGAACGTATTAAATTAGCCATCTTCTACACCTATACCTATTTACGGCTCTTTTTCTACCCAAATCTATCACAAAATCCAAATCCCACTACATTCTTACTACCTCCCTTTTCTCTTCAAGAAAGACTGCTACTTTTGTCAAACCTGTGTTCTCAAACAAAAATTTAAGTTAGAAAGAAATAAGAATAAAAAAAAAGTACCATTAAATAGTACATCATGTTCCAAGAGAAGTAAAAACTTCTAAATTTAGCAAGCTTGCTAAGAATCAATACAACCTGCAAAATATTATTAAAATTTTGTTCAAACTTATATCGCATTAGTACAATATCATTCAAACAACAATTTCTAATTTAAATAATACCTTTCTTCTTTGAAATTTCATCATGCTTGTAAATATCAATATTGATCCAATTTCAAGAAAATTTGAATCTCCCATCTTTTACCCTCATCTTGACTTACATGGATTGTGAGTTGTACATTACAAAAATTCAATCAACTTTTCCAAACCACACTATATGCCTTACATTTATAGTAAATTCGACATTACAAAATTTTCATTGGCACAACCCATATAGAGACATACAAAGAAATATCAATACATATTCAAAAGGGTGCCTCAAGTGTAAAATTATCTCTCAACAAAAGTACAAAATAAACTAGAATATAAAATAGAAAAAATATAACAAATACACTAAATAGAGATACAAAAAAACTCATTCAAAATTCATATCACAATAACTAGGACATCAACCACCCAATGAAACTTAATAACAAAACATCCAAAATATATAACAAAATAAAAAAAACAACACAAAAAATTTACAATCACATTCATCAACGAAATATCACATTCGCAAACAAAATCAACATTCATAAAAAAATTACAATTTTCCAACGAAACATTAAATTCAAAAAAATATTACAATATTTCGACGAAACATCACACAACAACAACAAAAAATAACACACATATATAACACATTCATCAAGCAAAACCAATAAAAAAATTACATTATTCCAAACAAAGTTTAATAATTATCCGTAAACATATATAACACAATTTACATAATATATATTAATAAACATATATAATATAATGTGTATGTATACATACATATGTATATTACGTATATAATATAATATAATAATATATATATATATATGTATATACACATGTATATTACACATGTATATTACATAATAATATAATATAATATAATATAATTGATATACATGTATACATACATATGTATATTATATAATAATATAATATAATATAATTATATCAATTCCTTAAATATTTAGAACCTATAAAATTAGCCATATTCTACGCCTATACCTACTTACGGCTCTTTTTCTACACAAATCTATCACAAAATCCAAATCCGACTACATTCTTACTATCTCCCTTTTCTCTTCAAGAAAAAAGACTGCTACTTTGTCAAACCTGTATTCTCAAACAAAAATTTAAGTTAGAAAGAAATAAGAATAAAAAAAAATTACCGATAAATAGTACCACATGTTCTAAGAGAAGTAAAAACTTCTAAATTTAGCAAGCTTGCTAAGAATCAATACAATCTGCAAAATATTATTAAAATTTTGTTCAAACTTATATCGCATTAGTACAATATCATTAAAACAACAATTTCTAATTTAAATAATACCTTCGTTACTGAAATTTCATCATGCTTGTAAATATCAATATTGATCCAATTTTAAGAAGCTGAATCTCCCATCTTTTACCCTCATCTTCAGCTTACATGGATTGTGAGTTGTACATTATAAAAATTCACTCAACTTATCCAAACCACACTATATGCCTTACATTTTTAGTAAGTTCTACATTACAAAATTTTCACTTGGCACAACCCATATAGAGACATACAAAGAAATATCAATACATATTCAAAAGGGTGCCCCAAGTGTAAAATTATCTCTCAACAAAAGTACAAAATAAACTAGAATATAAAATACAAAATATAACAAATACACTAAATAGATACATGAAAAAACTCATTCAAAATTCATATCACAATAACTAGGACATCAACCACCAACGAAACTTAATAACCAAACATCCAAACATATATAACAAAATAAAAAAACAACACCACAAAAAATTTACAATCACATTCATCAACGAAACATCACATTCGCAAACAAAATCAACATTCATAAAAAAATTACAATTTTTCAATGAAACATTACATTCAAAACAAATATTACATGTAAAACTGCAACGACATTCCTCTTTGTGGCACTACCATTGTTTGTGCTGAAGCCAAAATTCTTTTCACCTTCTCAAACGCCTGTTGTTGGTCTTGCCCCCAGTCCCATTGTGCCTTTCCTTTTAGAAATTTACCAAAAGGTTACGTGACTTGACTTAATCTTGGCATGAATCTTCTCATGTATGAAACTTTCCTGAAAGCTCTTTAAGCATTTCGCGTTTTTGGTGGGGGCATCTCGTGATTGCTTTGGCCTTACTTGGGTCCACCTCTAAGCCTCTATTGTGCACCAAGAAGCCCAAGAATTTTCCTACCGTCATCCCAAATCGTACTTCTTGGGTTCATCCTCAATTTATACCCTTGACATAGCATTTCAAACACTTTCTCGGGTCCTCTATATGAGTTATCGCCTTCTTGGATTTCACTACTATGTCGTCCACGTAGTCCTCTACTATATCATGAATCATGTCATGAAATATGGCGTGCATTGCCCTTTGATAAGTTGCCCCCGCATTCTTCAACCCGAATGGCATTACTACATAGTAGAAATTCCCAAATGGAGTGCGAAAAATTTGTCGACTCTGCATCTTCTACGGACATCTTTATCTGATTGTAACCCACAAACCCGTCCATGAATGACATCATCTCATGATTAGCCGTTTCATCTACCAAAGTGTCTATGTTGGGTAATGGGTACATGTCCTTTGGGCATGCCTTGTTCAAATCTCTCCGAAATCCACACATATTAAGTATTTGTCCATTTGACTTCTTTACCGGTACAATGTTGGATAGCCATATTGGATGTTGAATTGGCTTGATGAACCCTACTTCCAGCAACTTCTTGATCTCTTCCTTTATTTGAGTTTCTACTTCGGGTGCATAGTTGCGAGGTGCTTGCTTTACTGGCTTCATTCCCGGACTTATGTTTAGATTGTACTCCACAAGATCCTTGTCAATTCTGGGCATTTCGTCGTAATTCCAAGCAAAGACATCCCTATATTCTCGCAATAATTGTATAAGCTCTTCCTTCTGTTTAACATCCAGCTCTTTGTTGACATAAGTCGGTCTTGGCATTCCTTCCTCTGTTGCCAAATTAACTTCCTCTAATTCATTTTGTTGAGGTTTTGGCCTATCCTCGAAACATTCGGAAATTTGGTTCTACCTTACATTTGTACAACTTCTTGTTCTTCATTATTGCTGGAGTGGGGGACACCTCCTGAGCCATTGGGTTCACACGCTTCCAAGGGCTTTTCCCCCTTGCATCGTCACAATCGAAACACCACCTTTCCGTCGGGTTTAACAACCCTCTCCCATTTTGTCTTCTGGCCCTCGTCAGATTGTGCCATCCGCTTGGCATTTATTATATTTCTGGCATCTTCGGGGTCTGCTGGCCTTTTCTTTTCTTCTCTTCCTTCTTTTTCTAAGTCTACTACCATGGGCTTCTTATTTTTGGAACATTCTCCTTGTTCCGAGGTCTTCTTCTTCTCTTTTTCTGTAGGCATGAACTTATCTTCCTGCACTTCCTCCTCAGCGACATCATCAAAGAAAGTTGCTTCGGTGATGTGTGCCTCCTCCGGTCCAAAAGGATTCCTAGTTGCTAGTACCTTTACTTCTCTCCCTTTCCAAATAGCTTTAAGGCATTGATGAAAGACCGAGGGTACTACCCCGGAGTCATTTTGCCAAGCCCTTCCTAGCAAGACATGATATGATGCATCCACCTCGGCAACATGGAACATTACAGGCCCTCGAATCTTCCCAATTTGCATGTCCACCTTAATATGTCCCAGGGTTCTTGTGCTTTGGTTGGCGAATCCCGTAATGTTCGTTTGTTCCTTCACAATCTTCTTCTCTCGGCGGGCCTGTAGTTTGAACACGGTGTAGGGGCATGATATTCTGAGATGCTCCATTATCAATGAATGCCTCCCACACCTCGATGCCATTGATTCTGCTTTATCACATCTGATGACTTTGTTGTCTTGGTATCTTATCTCTCTATCGACTTTAGAGAAAGATATCTTATTTTCTTCTTCCTCCATCGTCTTCACAAATCCTTTACTCATGGCCATATACAAGTCTCCTGCGTCTCGGCGACTTTGATAATTGCCACGGTTGCCTCAATCCTCGCTTCCTTGACCAATCCTATCTCGATCGAAAAAATTACGAACTTGGCTCTGTTCATTGATGCCATCACTGCTGAGGCTGGATCACACTCCTCCTTTTCTTCCATCATCATCTCCACTTACGGGCTTGTCTTTGTGAATAACGGTGTTACGTTTCCTTTCCCTTGTGGTTTGGCAATGGCTTGTCATAACGCGCTACTTTCCTTTCCAAGTTCAATCTCCCCATTTGCCCGACTTCTCGTGGAATATCCTCCATGAAGCTATAATAGTCCATAGTTGAGTGTCCCACGTATTGGTGGAATACTGTAAGTCCGGTCTTCTCTTTATTTCTTCCGTCGCGCAAATCTAGGCCTTGGGGTTTCACCACTCCATGTTCAACCCATTATTCATACAAATCCTTGAATGCTTTTCACTACATGTGATGGCCTCGGGGATTTGGTTTTCTTGTATATTTGTCTTCAGTAGTCCTCTGTTTTGGTCAAAGTTCTTCTCAAGCTTCCCCTCTTGCCCCCCCTTGTGGTTTTGATTGAGAATCACCCAAAGCCACGATTCTTTGTCCTCTTGCCCTTCCATGTAGCCAGTCGCATGGTTAGTGGGCAATGTCACAATTCCTCCCAAGTCTTGTGCAAAGATGAGATGAGAGGGTGTGAAGGAATCACAAGCCTTGGTGATGAGGTGGGGCTTGAAAGAATCCAAGGCACCATTGTTGCAAATCTTGACTAAGTTCTTTTCTTTAATCGGTTCTACGCACTTACGTACGGGCCTGAACTGTGTCAACATAATCTCGACAATTCCTCATTCGGTTTCTTGCTTGAACCGCATAAGCTCCACAATGGTTACTGTTTACGCACATAGAAAAATTTCTTGAAAAATTGTAATTTTAAGTCATCCCAATCATGGGTGACCCCTTCTCCAAATTGTAGTACCAACTAAAGGCACTATCAAGTCAAAGTCTTGTTGAATTCCGCATCAACAAGTTGTGGTTATTCACTTCGTCATATCCAGAAGCCACGAAGACATTGACTCTACAAACACGGCAATATGTTCCCCTAGCATTTCCTTTCTCCCCAGTTGTATTTTGGAAATTGCGGGAGTGCTCAATATACCTGTTGGGTAAGGTTGCCTTCGAATGTAATGCGGGGTAAGGAGGAGTAAAGTCCAACTCAGAGGGTCGAGATGTGCTGTCTGCGAAGTTGATTGATCACATCAATCATATCATCCTTAAATCACATACTGGGCTTGTAGCGTGAACTCTACGGGGTGTTGTGATATCTTCTTTGCATCGGCGGTGTGTATGGTAGAAATTGGTTGATGAACACTTCCATCATAAAGCGGCAGCCTTTGGTGGAAGTTCTTTGGCTCATTCATTTGGACATTGCTTGGAATGATTAGCATTTGCGCCTGTGAAAATGATGGAATAGTAATTTGAGATGAAGTTTGCCTGAGGTTGGCTTGCTTCCATCCTAGGTTGTGGTACGTCACCACATTACGGGCTTCAAGTTGATTATTGGGCCGATTGACTTTTCGTTAATGGAGGTACAATCTGGTTCTCTTTGTTGTTGCTACCATTATTGTTGTCTTCCACACCTGCTTGTTCCCCATGCGAACTTCCTGGGAACATGGCCTTAAAAGTGGGAATCTGCATCAACTGCTGGCGGAAATTCCCCATCTCCTCTTGCTTCCTCTGCATTTTCAGAATCATGGACATCATCATTCCTTGCCCTTCTCGTGCTTCCTTCAATGCCTTGAGCATCTCCGGTTACCTGACATTCGGTCAAGTCTCCACCTACATCCTCGCCTTGCCTTCCCGCGTTGGTTTGTTGTTGATTGGCCATATGTGGTGATGTCGAACTTCCTTACAGGCGTCTTGATAAGTGGTTGGTCAAAATCCAGTGCAGGCCTTGGAAAGCTTGAGTGGCTTGCCTTGGAACTGGATCCGGTGAGAGTAATGCTGTTTGTTGGTGAAGCAGCTTTTCCTGTAGTTCTCCCACTTCGAGTCGTGGGCATACCCTTCATGAATTCTACACCTCCCCAACAGAGTCGCCAAATAAATGTGGGCACTAAGATCGTACCTTGCTAGGGTTAGGGTTTCGTATTGGCTGAGGAGGAGAGAAATCCACAAAGAGTACGGAATTGATTGGTTGATTGAAGAGGGGAGAACGACAGGTGGGCGATTACTCCAACGACGCGTGGCAGAACTCCTAGAATCCGGGAACCGTGTTAGGGTAATAGTGATTCCAAGAGCCTTCTTGAGTCCTTCGAGTTGAGAGAATGTCCAAACCCCTTTAGTGCTTTTAGGTGGAATCTCCAAGCCTTTAAGTCACCAAAAGGGTCCCTTTGATCCTCCAAGTGTCCAAGTCTTGAGTCTGAAGAGAAGTCCTTTTCCAAATGGAATGGAAGGGGTATTTATAGGGTTTTCTGGAAAGTAGTCATGTGCAAGGCACATGCCTTCAGGAAAATTCCAGAAATACCCTTTAGTCCTTAGAGTAATGCCCATATTGCCATGTCCTTCTAGCCACCAATCTGATCCCTCAATCAATTCCCAAAACGAGCCGCCTCCATGAGTCTTCTGCCTCGGGACACGTGGAGGCTTTTTGCAGGTCTCGCCCATTTACTTCTGACTTTTCCGTCTTTATTTCATTAGGTTATGCAAACCCTAATTTGCACCTTTAATGAAGCCGTGGAAACCTAATTGCGCATTCAATTCAATTAGGTCATGTGAACCCTAATTTTACACTTGGGCCCACAGTGTATTTGTTATATTTTGTATTTTATATTCTAGTTTATTTTGTACTTTTGTTGAGAGATAATTTTACACTTGGGACACCCTTTTGAATATGTATTGATATTTCTTTGTATGTCTCTATATGGGTTGTGCCAAGTGAAAATTTTGTAATGTAGAACTTACTATAAATGTAAGGCATATAGTGTGGTTTGGAAAAGTTGAGTGAATTTTTGTAATGTACAACTCACAATCCATGTAAGCTGAAGACAAGGGTAAAAGATGGGAGATTCAGCTTCTTGAAATTGGATCAATATTGATATTTACAAGCATGATGAAATTTCAGTAGCAAAGGTATTATTTAAATTAGAAATTGTTGTTTGAATGATATTGTACTAATGCGATATAAGTTTGAACAAAATTTTAATAATATTTTGCAGGTTGTATTGATTCTTAGCAAGCTTGCTAAATTTAGAAGTTTTTACTTCTCTTGGAACATGAGTTACTATTTATCGGTAATTTTGTTTTATTCTTATTTCTTTCTAACTTAAATTTTTGTTTGAGAACACAGGTTTGACAAAAGTAGCAGTCTTTCTTGAGGAGAAAAGGGAGGTAGTATATGTAGTGGGATTTGGATTTTGTGATAGATTTGGGTAGAAAAAGAGCCGTAACTAGGTATAGGCGTAGAAGATGGCTAATTTTATAGGTTCTAAATATTTAGGAAATTGATACAATTATATTATATTATATTATTATATAATATACATATGTATGTATACATGTATATCTATTATATTATATTATATTATTATGCAATATACGTAATAAACATGTGTATGTATATGTATATATATGTATTATTATATTATATTATATACGTAATATACTTACGTTTGTATACATACACATTATTTTATATATGTTTATTAATATATATTATGTAAATTGTGTTATATATGTTTACGGATAATTACTAAATTTTGTTTGGAATAATGTAATTTTTTTTATTGGTCTTGCTTGATGAATGTGTTATATATGTGTGTTTTTTTTTTTTTTTGTTATTGTGTGATGTTTCGTCGAAATATTGTAATATTTGTTTTGAATTTAATGTTTCGTTGGAAAATTGTAATTTTTTTATGAATGTTGATTTTGTTTGCGAATGTGATGTTTCGTTGATGAATGTGATTGTAAATTTTTTTGTGGTGTTGTTTTTTTATTTTGTTATATATGTGTGGATGTTTTGTTATTAAGTTTCGTTGGTGGTTGATGTCCTAGTTATTGTGATATGAATTTTGAATGAGTTTTTTCGTGTACCTATTTAGTGTATTTGTTATATTTTGTTTTTTATATTCTAGTTTATTTTGTACTTTTGTTGAGAGATAATTTTACACTTGGGGCACCATTTTGAATATGTATTGATATTTCTTTGTATGTCTCTATATGGGTTGTGTCAAGTGACAATTTTGTAATGTAGAACTTACTATAAATGTAAGGCATATAGTTGGGTTTGGAAAAGTTGAGTGAATTTTTATAATGTACAACTCACAATCCATGTAAGCTGAAGATGAGGGTAAAAGATGGGAGATTCAGCTTCTTGAAATTGGATCAATATTGATATTTACAAGCATGATAAAATTTCAGTAGCAAAGGTATTATTTAAATTAGAAATTGTTGTTTAAATGATATTGTACTAATGCGATACAAGTTTGAACAAAATTTTAATAATATTTTGTAGGTTGTATTGATTCTTAGCAAGCTTGCTAAATTTAGAAGTTTTTACTTCTCTTGGAACATGAGGTACTAATTATCGGTAAATTTTTTTTATTCTTATTTCTTTCTAACTTAAATTTTTGTTTGAGAACACAGGTTTGACAAAAGTAGCAGTCTTTCTTGAAAAGAAAAAGGAGGTAGTAAGAATGTAGTGGGATTTGGATTTTGTGATAGATTTGGGTAGAAAAAGAGCCGTAACTAGGTATAGGCTAATTTTATAGGTTCTAAATATTTAGGAAATTGATATAATTATATTATATTATATTAGATTATTATATAATATACATATGTATGTATATATGTATATCTATTATATTATATTATTATGCAATATACGTAATATATACATGTGTATG
The DNA here is from genome assembly GCA_020205605.1 of Panax ginseng. Lineage (NCBI taxonomy): Eukaryota > Viridiplantae > Streptophyta > Magnoliopsida > Apiales > Araliaceae > Panax > Panax ginseng. The sequence continues at coordinate 59,476,815 of CM035146.1, read as the reverse complement.
TATACATGTATATATATATATATATATATATATATATATGTATTATTATATTATATTATATACGTAATATACATATGTATGTATACATACACATTATATTATATATGTTTATTAATATATATTATGTAAATTGTGGTATATATGTTTACGGATAATTATTAAACTTTGTTTGGAATAATGTAATTTTTTTTATTGGTCTTGCTTGATGAATGTGTTATATATATGTGTGTTATTCTTTTTTGTTATTGTGTGATGTTTTGTCGAAATATTGTAATATTTGTTTTGAATGTAATGTTTCGTTGGAAAATTGTAATTTTTTTTATGAATGGTGATTTTGTTTGCGAATGTGATGTTTCGTTGATGAATGTGATTGTAATTTTTTTGTGGTGTTGTATTTTTATTTTGTTATATATGTTTGGATGTTTTGTTATTAAGTTTCATTTGTGGTTGATGTCCTAGTTATTGTGATATGAATTTTGAATGAGTTTTTTCGTGTATCTATTTAGTGTATTTGTTATATTTTGTATTTTATATTCTAGTTTATTTTGTACTTTTGTTGAGAGATAATTTTACACTTGGGGCACCCTTTTGAATATGTATTGATATTTCTTTGTATGCCTCTATATGGGTTGTGCCAAGTGAAAATTTTGTAATGTAGAAATTACTATAAATGTAAGGCATATAGTGTGGTTTGGAAAAGTTGAGTGAATTTTGTAATGTACAACTTACAATCTATGTAAGCTGAAGATGAGGGTAAAAGATGGGAGATTCAGCTTCTTGAAATTGGATCAATATTGATATTTACAAGCATGATGAAATTTCAGTAGCAAAGGTATTATTTAAATTAGAAATTGTTGTTTGAATGATATTGTACTAATGCGATACAAGTTTGAACAAAATTTTAATAATATTTTGCATGTTGTATTGATTCTTAGCAAACTTGCTAAATTTAGAAGTTTTTACTTCTCTTGAAACATGAGTAACTATTTATTGGTATTTTTTTTTATTCTTATTTCTTTCTAACTTAAATTTTTGTTTGAGAACACATGTTTGACAAAAGTAGCAGTCTTTCTTGAAGAGAAAAGGGAGTTAGTAGGAATGTAGTGGGATTTAGATTTTGTGATAGATTTGGGTAGAAAAAGAGTCGTAAGTAGGTATAGGCGTAGAAGATGGCTAATTTTATAGGTTCTAAATATTTAAGAAATTGATATAATTATATTATATTATATTATATTATTATATAATATACATATGTATGTATACATGTATATCTATTATATTATATTATATTATTATTATCTGAATATATCGTAATATACATGTGTATGTATACATGTATATATATATATATATATATATATATATATATATGTATTATTATATTATATTATATACGTAATATACATATGTATGTATACATACACATATTATATATGTTTATTAATATATATTATGTAAATTGTGTTATATATGTTTACGGATAATTATTAAACTTTGTTTGGAATAATGTAATTTTTTTTATTGGTCTTGCTTGATGAATGTGTTATATATGTGTGTGTTATTTTTTTTGTTCTTTGTGTGATGTTTTATTCGAAATATTGTAATATTTGTTTTGAATGGAATGTTTAGATTTGGAAAATTGTAATTTTTTTATGAATATTGATTTTGTTTTGCGAATGTGATGTTTAGTTGATGAATGTGATTGAAAATTTTTTGTGGTGTTGTTTTTTTATTTTGTTATATATGTTTGGATGTTTGGTTATTAAGTTTTCATTTGGTGGTTGATGTCCTAGTTATTGTGATATGAATTTTGAATGAGTTTTTCCATTGTATCTATTTAGTGTATTTATTATATTTTGTATTTTATACTCTAGTTTATTTTGTACTTTTGTTGAGTGATAATTTTACACTTGGGGCACCCTTTTGAATATGTATTGATATTTCTTTGTGTCTCTATATTGGTTGTGCCAAGTGAAAATTTTGTAATGTAGAACTTACTATAAATGTAAGGCATATAGTGTGGTTTGGAAAAGTTGAGTGAATTTTTGTAATGTACAACTCACAATCCATGTAAGCTAAAGATGACGATAAAAGATGGGAGATTCAGCTTCTTGAAATTAGATCAATATTGATATTTACAAGCATGATGAAATTTTAGTAGCAAAGGTATTATTTAAATTACAAATTGTTGTTTGAATGATATTGTAATAATGCGATATAAGTTTGAACAAAATTTTAATAATATTTTGCAGGTTGTATTGATTCTTAGCAAGCTTGCTAAATTTAGAAGTTTTTACTTCTCTTGAAACATGAGGTACTATTTATCGGTATTTTTTTTTATTCTTATTTCTTTCTAACTTAAATTTTTGTTTAAGAACACAGGTTCGACAAAAGTAGCAGTCTTTCTTGAATAGAAAAGGGAGTTAGTAGGAATGTAGTAGGAGTTAGTAGGAATGTAGTGGGATTTAGATTTTGTGATAGATTTGGGTAGAAAAAGAGCCGTAAGTAGGTATAGGCGTAGAAGATGGCTAATTTTATAGGTTCTAAATATTTAAAAAATTGATATAATTTTATTATATTATTATATAATATACATATGTATGTATACATGTATATCTATTATATTATTATGCAATATACGTAATATACATGTGTATGTATACATGTATATATATATATATATATATGTATTATTATATTATATTATATACGTAATATACATGTGTATGTAAACATACACATTATATTATATATGTTTATTAATATATATTATGTAAATTGTGTTATATATGTTTACGGATAATTATTAAACTTTGTTTGGAATAATGTAATTTTTTTATTGGTCTTGCTTGATGAATGTGTTATATATGTGTGTTATTCTTTTTTGTTATTGTGTGATGTTTCTTCGAAATATTGTAATATTTGTTTTGAATGTAATGTTTCGTTGGAAAATTGTAATTTTTTTATGAATGTTGATTTTGTTTGCGAATGTGATGTTTCGTTGATGAATGTGATTGTAAATTTTTTGTGGTGTTGTTTTTTTTATTTTGTTATATGTGTTTGGATGTTTTGTTATTAAGTTTCATTTGTAACATTCTTTTTTCGAAAAGGAAAGGGAGGTCACGTGCAAAGCACAACAAACCTCAAAATAAATAAACATAGCACTAATAACTTCAAAATATTAATAATGATATCCATCAATGAAGTACTAAATATAATTCTCCAACTAGAAACAAAATAATCAAAACAACCTAGATGGTCAAAGACAACTCTCTCATCACACTAGCCCTGAATCACCCTCGCAAACTCCTTAGAAAGAAAAAACACTGACGATGAGCGATTGCCCGAGACGGATACTGAGATATACAACTGATATACGAAAATAAGTGAGACAAAATACTGAATAAAGCCTCAAGTGCAAATACGAACGAAAATATAATATCCAAAGATCTGAATGGAATATATCTGAATCAACATAATTGACGAAATCAATAAAAGAATAAAGAAATAACGAACTGAAGTAACTAACTCAATGACTTTAACTGAACAGAAACTAACAAAACTAATCCAATAAAATAATAGGCTGAAACAAATGGCTGGAGTTATTTCATACCGAATGAGCTCAGAAATATACATTGCCACACAGGCAAATCAAATGATGCCACACAGGCACATGAAAATAATGCCACACAGGCAAGTCAAAATAATGCCACACAGGCAAATCACACATTGGACCGCAAATCCAAATGTATGCAAATCGGATAGGTGTGTTTGGCACAACATCACCAATCCGCAGAACAGAAAACTAGGGTTAACCCATACGCCTCCTATAACAAAACACCAAATGGCCCACTTACTCCGGAGCCCAAACGGAGACGCCGTGGACTAATCACACTGCCACGGAGAGTGTCATGCCTCTCATGCCAAGACGACATGCCTGTGGTACCCCCACAGGTGGTTATAGCTCAAGTATACCCTACGGTATATTCTAACAAAAATACCATGTCACAACACATGCGACATAATACCAACAAAAGGGTTCTATATGTACATGTTGAACCAAATCAAATTAGGGTCACAAGGTCTCAAAAGAAGTTAACAACATATACCGCTCTACAATTATCAAAAATAAATATTAAACATGATAACCTAATTCAAAGAGTACAAATACGAGTCATATGTATCAACTCCAAAATGAAACTAATATATTTATTTCACAGGAACAATTATGTGAAATAATAACGAAATTCGAACAAGCGACAAAACGAAAAAATCAAATTTAACAAGAGTATCGCAGAAAGAGTACAGAATCCGTACCTGAATTAAATAATGTAGTACCCGAAATTATATTCCAAATTGTCTCGTTAAATTCTCACCGTTCAAACTAACGAATATCTCCTGTTGAACATGGTTTACAAGCTATCTCTTTGAACCACTATTTCCATGAGCTGAATGTCGAATATCAAATTGATCAACATATTCCAAATGAGTAACTGTCTCATTTCTGATTCTCTTAATCTTAGGGCTAAACAAACCCCTATGCCTAAACCCATAAAGCTTAATCCACGGTTGTCAAAGAAAATTAAACGCCTTTCCATACTTCTCAAGCACTTCTCAACTGGATAATCACTATAGCTCCCACAAGGCTTGCAACCCACAAAATGAATCACGAAAGGCCACCTCTCATCGCCTAACCCTGGGTGATACTTCTCAATCATCTCTCCATACCTATCCACAATCCCTGCCCAATATCCATGTAGAAAATCAGAATTCTCAACAAACACCTTATTCATCCAGTTATCCTTCTGTGAAATCAACAAGTATATCAATGCCGACTGATCATCCGCCTGTGAAATCAACAAGTATATCAATCCTTCGGGTGTTTAAGGAGTATTTGGACCAATTTTTTATTGTCTTTATTGATGACATTTTGGTTTACTCCAAGTCTAAGGAAGAGAATGAGGAGCATCTTCGCACAGTATTGGGGATTTGGCAGAAAGAGAAATTGTATGCTAAATTCTCTAAATGTGAGTTCTGGTTAGAGCAGGTTGCATTTTTGGGCCACGTTGTTTCTGCTGGAGGCATTAAGGTGGACCCTTCAAAGGTTGAGGCTATCACTAAATGGCCAAGACCTACTACAGTGACAGAGATTAGGAGTTTCTTGGGTTTAGCAGGGTATTATAGGCGGTTTGTGGAAGGGTTTTCCTTGCTTGCCTTACCATTGACCCAGTTGATGAGAAAGGGGACAAAGTTTGTGTGGAATGAGGAGCGTGAGAAGAGTTTCGAAGAGTTGAAGAAACGACTTGTGATGACTCAATACTTGCATTGCCGTCGGGGGATGAGGAGGTTTATCGATTTATAGTGATGCTTCTAAGAAGGGCTTGGGGTGTGTTTTGATGCAACACGGTAAGGTGATTGCTTATGCTTCTAGGCAGCTTAAACCTTACGAGGTGAACTACCCACTCATGATTTGGAGTTGGCAGCGGTGATCTTTGCCCTAAAGATTTGGAAGCACTATTTGTATGGAGAGACTTGTGATATCTTCATCGATCACAAAAGTCTTAAATACATCTTCACTCAGAAAGAGCTCAACATGAGGCAGAGACGTTGGTTGGAGCTTCTAAAGGATTATGATGCTAGGATTCAGTATCACCCAGGGAAGGCAAATGTGGTTGCAGATGCTCTTAGTCGAAAGAGTTCAGGGAGTGTAGCAGCCCTTATTACGCAACCTCAGCTTATTTCAGATATGGAGCGGCTAGAGTTGGAGTTGTATGTGCAAGGTTCAGATGGACACGTGGCTGGTATGAGAGTGGAGCCCTCTCTTATCTCGCGGGTCAAAGAAGCTCAAAAAGAAGATGGGGAGTTGTGGAGTATGGCGCAGAATTTAGAGGAGGGCAAGTAGTCCAATTTTTCGTATTGATGACCATGGTGTGATTTGGTTGGGTGAGCGGTTGTGTGTACCGTCAGATCCAATCATTCGAGAGGCTATGCTGGTTGAGGCTCATAGTTCACCATTTTCAATTCATCCAGGTTCTACGAAGATGTATAGGGATTTGAAGAAGAATTTTTGGTGGAATGGGATGAAATGAGACGTGGCTGAATATGTTGAGAAGTGCCTCACTTGTCAACAAGTGAAGATAGAACATCAACGAGCTAGTGGGTTGTTGAAATAGTTAGACATTCCAGTGTGGAAGTGGGAGGATATCACGATGGATTTTGTGACTGGTTTGCCGAAGACTTTCAGGAAGAATGATGTCATATGGGTAGTGGTGGACCGGTTGACCAAATCGGCACACTTTTTGGCTATCCATGAGGGTTACTCGGTGGATAAATTGACACATATCTTTCAGCAGGCGATTGTTAGACTTCATGGTACTCCAGCGTCTATTGTTTTAGATAGGGACCCACAGTTTACTTCAAGGTTTTGGAAAGGGTTTCAACGAGCTTGGGGTACTCGGCTCAACTTCAGTACTTCTTTTCATCCGCAAACTGATGGGCAATTCGAACGGACTATTCAGACATTATAGGACATGTTGAGGTCTTGTGCACTTGAGTGGTCGGGTAATTGGGATGATTACTTGAGCCTAGTTGAGTTTGCTTACAACAACAGCTGGCATACAAGTATTGGAATGGCTCCGTTTGAGGCATTGTATGGTAGGAAATGTCGGGCACCAACTTGTTAGGATGAGGTTGGCGAAAGGGCTATAGAAGGGCCTGAGTTAGTCCAAATCACTACGGAAAAGGTAGTGGTGGCTAATGAGAAATTGAAGACGGCTCGATCACGACAGAAGTGTTATGCTGATAAGCATAGGAGGACTTTAGAGTTTGAACCTGGTGAACATGTGTTTCTAAAAGTTTCTCCTTGGAAGGGCATTGGCGATTTGGGTTGAAAGGAAACTTAGTCGCGTTATATTGGACCATTTGAGATTACGGAGAGGGTTGGTGAAGTTGCATATCGGTTAGCTTTGCCTTGGCGGCTAGCTCACGTGCACAATGTGTTCCATGTGTCGGCCGGTGTTGAGGAGTTATCATTATCATCAGTTGCACATTATGCGCAATATCCATTCGATAAGATTGAGAGGATCTTACTTGATGAAAGCAATGAGAAGGCGATTTTAGATCGTCAAGAGCGGATTATGAGGAGGAAGACTATTAGTTTGTTAAGGTTTTATGGAGAAATCATTGAGCGGGGAGGCTACATGGGAGATGGAGGAGTCTATTCGAGCGAGATATCCGCATCTCTTTGAAAATTAGGTGCGTTCAATTCTTATGATTAGGGGCGGAATCCTTTTAAGGGGATGTAATACTAAAAAATAAAATATATTAAATTTTATTTAAAAAGATATTTTGTTTTAAAACATATTAATTGGACTTTGTCATTTATTTGGGTCAAACTAGTCATTTATTTTGGGCTAATAAATATTAATAAGTGTTGGGTAAATTAATTGGTAAAATTGGACTTTAAAATTAAGTGGGTCAAATTTATACTTGTGTATTTTTTTTTAATTCTATTAAAATTAGGAGAGTTAGTAAAACAAAATAATAATAATAAATATCTAAAACCTAATTTGTTCACCACTACGTCTAACACAAATTGACTGAAGGGAAAAGGAAGGAGAAAAGGGGCGGCGGTAGTTTGGTAAGTAAATTTTTTTGTGATTGATATAATTATGTGTTGCAATTGGAATGGAAGAATGATCAGAATACAAACAAAACTATAGAGGCTAGTTAATAACATAATGCTCACGTGGTGGAAGTATAAAATTATGTTCTTTATTTTGGGCATCCATCATCATAGATATATGTAAATTGTGTCTTAACAAAGATATGATGCCATTGATGTATTAATAAAGTGAATATGGATGACAAGTAATATATTCTTTGTTACATATGATATAATACCTATATATATTTATAGATTCATAAAACACATGTTGTCAACAATTGTCGTATTAATATGAGAAATTGATTTCTTTAAAGTAATTATTTTATTTCTTACGTATGAAACTTTAAGGACTTTTAAAAGCATCAATGTTATGCATATATATATATATATATATATATATATATATATATAAGAAATATTATATGGGGATTGAATTAAAAACAGTATATATAAATTCTAATTAATTAATTTGTTGATAAAATTATAAAAGTTACTTAATAATAGATTTAACAGTGTGATGTTAGTAATGGTTAGATTTATAATAAAATTTTATTTTATTTTATTGTATTAGATCAGACGGAGGGAAGTATTTTTGGAATTTAAATTTTTGGGTATTACATTGCTTACTCCAGGTACGGATTCCGTACTCCTTCAGTGATAATCCTTTTAATTTTGATTTGTTCGTTTTATTGTTGTTTAGAAGTTAGTTATTGTTTCGCATATCTGTTCCTTCTCAAATCCATGTGATAGTTTCGTTTTGGGACATTGATATTTAGAACTCATATTTGTACTCTTTGAACTCGGTTATCATGTTAATATTTATTTCAATTTTCATAGTGATGTACATGTTAGTATATTTTTGAAGACTTGTGTTGATGATTCGTTCGATTTAACATGTACACGTTAGAACCCCTTTGTGTTGATATTGTGTCGCATGTGTTGTGACATGGTTTTGTTATTAGAATGTACTGTAGGGTATACCTGAGCTATAACCACCTGTGGGGGTACCATAGGCATGTCCTCTTAGCATCGAGACATGACACCTTCCATGGCGGTGTGATCAGTCCACGGCGTCTCCATTTTGTGCTCTGGTGGGAGTTGGCCATTTGGTATTTTGTTGTGGGAGGCGTATGGGTCGACCCTAGTTTTCTGTTCTGTTCTGCGGATTGGTGATGTTTGTACCAAACACACCTTCCGATTTTACATGCATTGGATTCGCGGTCCAATGTGTTTGACTTGCCTGTGTGGCATTATTTGACTTGCTTGTGTGGCAGGGTATATTTTTGTTTTGTTCTGAGCTCGGTATGAAATAACACCCAGCCATTTGATTCAGCCTATTATTTCGTTGTGTTAGTTTTGTTCGTTTCGTTTCAGTTCGTTCGTTTCATTTCATTTAATTGAGTTAGTTATTTCGATTCATTATTTGTATTCTATATCCGTACTGGGCATTTGGCTCATGCTGTATTTTTCTTTTGGCAGGTAATCAGGGGGATCAAGGACAAGTGTGATGAGAGCTCCATTCATTCAATGACTTAGAGATATTACATTTTAGTCTTGATGTGTCGATTTACTTGGAATTGTAATAATTATTTTAGATTGCGGTTTGAGACAGTTTGAGATTTATTATGGTTGACTTGTGGTATTTATCAGTTATTAAGACTATTCTTTTGTGGCTTTGAGCCTTGCTATTAAATTCATCAGTTTTGTTATGTTTTGAGTAACCTCTCTTTCTATTTCGGAAAGGGGTGTTACAATATCAGTAAACAAAGAATCACTATCCATCCACCAAATCCACTCCACTTCAGGATGAGACAACATTAATTTCCTAATCAAAGGCAATTTTGCCCAATACCCAGCTAACTCCCTATCCAAATGAGCCATATTATACACAATCTCAATACCATGTAGCCTACAATAATCAATTTTATTCTTGATAGATTTCAACAAATAATGATCTCCAATTGGGTTATCACAAGGATTAGGCGGCGAACCAGTGACGAGCAACATTCGCGGCAGTTGGTATAAAATATGATAAAGCAGTTAGGTTTTTTTTTTATTATTTATTAATAGATTTTAATATTACCCACAAATATAAATTAAACCCAATAAATTTTAAAGCCCAAATTGTACTAAATTAATTTACCCATCTCTTATTAATATTTATTAGCCCACACAAATTAAATAACTAGTTTGACCCAAATAAATGACAAAGCCCAATTAATATGTTTTAAAACAAAAATAAATTTATTATTATTATTTAATATATATTATTATTATTATTTTTTTCGGGTATTACATCACTTACCCCTTAAAAAGGATTCCGTCCCCGGAATCAAAAGAATGAACGTATCTAATTATCAAAAGATGCGGATACTCCGCTCGAATAGACTCCTCTATCTTACAAGTAGCTTTTCGCTCCGAATAATTTTACCACAAGACTTTAACAAAAGAAATTATCTCTCTCCATTTTAATTTAATCAGTTATTTACTCACCAACTAAAAGAATTTAATTTTTCAAACAAAACAAGGAAGAAAAGAGAGAAACAAAAATCATTTACCTTTTCCCATTTAAATACAATTGTATAAAATAAAAACTAATTAATATTTAATTATAAAAATATGGGTTATTATAATTTTCACCCCTTAAAAGTAATTCCGTCCTCGGAATTCAAATAAGTTACAAAAAAAAAAACTTAGTTAAGACGTAGCGCCGCAATTTTAACGATCAACGCGGATAAGTCATCGGTCCACGTAATTATCAATGTACTTGTAAAAGATTCGTCAGCTACTGTGTCAAGCCTTGGTAAGTTTCTTCGCGTTAAATCACATGATCCACTGTTGGTGCGGGCCCCCCGTTAATATCTTTGAGTTTCATTCTTGCAAACGTACGTACTCTTCGGAACATAATTTGAAAACACAAAATTTTCTCTTCATCTAAATACGATTCGAATACCCAAAATATTTAAAATTATTTTTAATCCGTAAAACGTTTATATTTCACACATGACAAAGATCTAACAAATTATTTTTATTTACTTTACATAAATTCATACAAAGCTCTAAAGGCATCAAATAAACAAAACAACTTAAATTATATCACCAACTCTCACTAAGTCCTCAAGAATTTCAAAATATCATAACCTCAAATCAAATTAGTTCTCAAATATTATAATACCAAAAATATATTACTACTAAGATCTCTTCATGACCATACCAACTCCAAATCATATATCCTACTATCTGAATAAGCAAACTATAGCTTTCAAAATCTCTTAAAGATTCATCACTTAATATCTAATCATTCAATAAATCAATCATTCTCTTAGTGCAAACCTTAATCCAATAAATTTCAATGTCTCCCCATACTATCACAAAGAAAGTTTATAGAACATAACTCTAATATACTACTAGAAAATAGCCACAAATTTGATCAATAACTCCAAATGATTAATCTAATTACCTCAAATATCAACGGCTCAAATTTATAAAAGATCCTATATACTTAATAATTTTCATTTTATCATAGTATGCCATCAATACACAAACCTCAAATTATCCACAAGCTTAATATAAATCAAAACCTAATTCAAATCAAATCCTCAATTCAACGATCATAATAATTGTCACAAAAAAATAACTCTAGCAAATAATTTTTCAAAATTAAATACTCGTCGATACAAATACTCACATCATAATCGCATCCCGTATAAGATTACTTCTTATCTGTACAAAGTAAAACTTTATTCACTTCAATGATTGAATCACAATTCTTAACTAATATCATTACTCAATCACCTTAACAAATTATTCCACTTTCCTTAAATTAACTACAAATCGAAAAGAAATCGGCAGTTGGTCAAAATAGACACCAACCAAACAAAGAACAAAATCGAATCAAACTCCTACGTCTACCCAATGGTTTACCCAAAACTCACAGGCCAAACCTAAATAGGTTTTCTACAAGAAGAACCTAAGCTCTGATACCATCTCTGTAACACCCCCTTCCCGAAAAGGAAAGGGACGTCACGTGCAAAGCACAACACACCTCAAAATAAATAAACAGAGCACTAATAACTTCAAAATATTAATAATGATATCCATCAATGAAGTACTAAATATAATTCTCCAACTAGAATCAAAATAATCAAAACAAAAAAAAATCAAAACAACCTAGATGGTCAAAGACAACTCTCTCATCACACTACCTACTGAATCACCCCCTGCAAACTGTAGGAAGAAAAAACAAGCATGAGCCAATTGCCCGAAGACGGATCTGAGATATACAAAAGATATACTGGTGATATAATGAAAATAAGCGAGACAAAATCTTTGAATAAAGCCTCGAAGTGCAAATACGAATGAAAATATAATATCCAAAGATTTGAATGGAATATATCTGAATCAACATAATTGACGAAATCAATTAAAGAATAAAGAAATAACGAACTAAAGTAAATAACTCAATGACTTTAACTGAACAGAAACTAACAAAACTAATCCAATAAAATAATAGGCTGAAACAAATGGCTGGAGTTATTTCATACCGAATGAGCTCAGAAATATACCTTGCCACACAGGCAAGTTAAAATAATGCCACACAGGCAAATCAAATGATGCCACACAGGCACATCAAAATAATGCCACACAGGCAAGTCAAAATAATGCCACACAGACAAATCACACATTGGATCGCGAATTCAAATGTATGCAAATCGGATAGGTGTGTTTAGCACAACATCACCAATCCGCAGAATAGAAAACTAGGGTTAACCCATACGCCTCCTACAACAAAACACCAAATGGCCCACTTACTCCGGATCCCAAACGGAGACACCGTGGACTAATCACCTTTGCCATACGGAGAGTGTCATGTCTCTCGTGCCAAGGCGACGTACATGGTACCCCACGGTGGTTATAGCTCAAGTATACCCTACGGTATATTCTAACAAAAATACCATGTCACAACACATGCGACATAATACCAACAAAAGGGTTCTATATGTACATGTTGAACCAAATCAAATTAGGGTCACAAGGTCTCAAAAGAAGATAACAACATGTACCGCTCTACAATTATCAAAAATAAATATTAAACATGATAACCTAATTCAAAGAGTACAAATACGAGTCATATGTATCAACTCCAAAATGAAACTAATATATTTATTTCACAGGAACAATTATGTGAAATAATAATGAAATTCGAACAAGCGACAAAACGAAAAAATCAAATTTAATAAGAGTATCGCAGAAAGAGTACAGAATCCGTACCTGAATTAAACAATGTAGTACCCGAAATTATATTCCAAATTGTCTCGTTAAATTCTCCCCGTTCAAACTAACGAATATCTCTGTTGAAGATGGTTTCTGTGCTATCTCTTTGAACCACTATTTCCATGAAATTTGAATGTCGAATATCAAATTGATCAACATATTCCAAATGAGTAAGCGCATCTCATTTTCGATTCTCTTAATCTTAGGGCTCAACAAACCCCTATGCCTAAACCCATAAAGCTTAATCCCTAGTTGTCAAAGTAAAATTAACGCCTTTTCCATACTTCTCAAGCACTTCTCAATTTGGATAATCACTATAGCTCCCACAAGGCTTGCAGAACCCACAAAATGCGTCACGAAAGGCCACCTCTCATCGCTTTAACCTTGGGTGATACTTCTCAATCATCTCTCCATACCTATCCACAATCCCACGCTTAATATCCGTGTAGAAAATCGAATTCTCAACAAACACCTTATTCATCCGGTTATCCTTACGTGAAATCAACAAGTATATCAATGCCGAGGTGATCATCCGCCTCAAATCTTTGGCCTCCCTTTTCAAATTTGCGGTCAAAATCTTCCCCGCAAATCACGAATCGGACCCTTAGGACCCATTGGGGCCCACACATCCAACAAATCCAATGACCATATCACGGTGTTGATCTGATCCACGACTTGATTAAACAACAAATCGGGATACCCATGAATCACCATATTATAGTTATCATTACTTGGAATATGGAATTTCAAACACCATATCGATAAACAAAGCATCACTATCCATCCACCAAATCCACTCCACTTGAGGATGAGACAACATTAATTTCTAATCAAAGGCAATTTTGCCCAATACCCGGTAACTCCCTATCCAAATGAGCCATATTATACACAATCTCAATACCATGTAGCCTTCTGATAATCAATTTTATTCTTGATAGATTTCAACAAATAATGATCTCGATTGGGTTATCACAAGGATTAGGCGAACGAACGTTGACGAAAGCAACATTAGCGGCGGTTGGTATAAAATATGATAAAGCAGTTAGGTTTTTTTTTATTATTTATTAATAGATTTTAATATTACCCACAAATATAAATTAAACCCAATAAATTTTAAAGCCCAAATTGTACTAAATTAATTTACTCATCTCTTATTAATATTTATTAGCCCACACAAATTAAATAACTAATTTGACCCAAATAAATGACAAAGCCCAATTCATATGTTTTAAAACAAAAATAAATTTATTATTATTATTTAATATATATTATTATTATTAAAAAAAATTTCGGGTATTACATCGTTGGTGGTTGATGTCCTAGTTATTGTGATATGAATTTTGAATGAGTTTTTTCGTGTATCTATTTAGTGTATTTGTTATATTTTGTATTTTATATTCTAGTTTATTTTGTACTTTTGTTGAGAGATAATTTTACACTTGGGGCACCCTTTTGAATATGTATTGATATTTATTTGTATGTCTCTATATGGGTTGTGCCAAGTGAAAATTTTGTAATGTAGAACTTACTATAAATGTAAGGCATATAGTGTGGTTTGAAAAATTTGAGTGAATTTGTGTAATGTACAACTCACATTCCATGTAAGCTGAAGATGAGGGTAAAAGATGGGAGATTCAGCTTCTTGAAATTGGATTAATATTGATATTTATAAGCATGATGAAATTTCAGTAGCAAAGGTATAAATTAGAAATTGTTGTTTGAATGATATTGTACTAATGCGATATAAGTTTGAACAAAATTTTAATAATATTTTGCAGGTCGTATTGATTCTTAGCAAGCTTGCTAAATTTAGAAGTTTTTACTTCTCATGGAACATGAGGTACTATTTATCGGTAATTTTTTTTTATTCTTATTTCTTTTTAACTTAAATTTTTGTTTGAGAACACTGGTTTGACAAAAGTAGCAGTCTTTCTTGAAGAGAAAATGGAGGTAGTATATGTAGTGGGAATTAGATTTTGTGATAGATTTGAGTAGAAAAAAAAATAGTAACTAGGTATTAAAGCGTAGTAGAAGATGGCTAATTTATAGGTTCTAAATATTTAGGAAATCGATATAATTATATTATATTATATTATTATATAATATACATATGTATGTATACATGTATATCTATTATATTATATTATATTATTATGCAATATACGTAATATACATGTGTATGTATACATGTATATATATATATATATATATATATATATATGTATTATTATATTATATTATATCGTAATATATATATATATGTATGTATACATACACATTATATTATATATGTTTATTAATATATATTATGTAAATTGTGTTATATATGTTTTACGGATAATTATTAAACTTTGTTTGGAATAATGTAATTTTTTTATTGGTCTTGCTTGATGAATGTGTTATATATGTGTGTTATTCTTTTTGTTATTGTGTGATGTTTTATTGAAATATTATAATATTTGTTTTGAATGTAATGTTTCGTTGGAAAATTGTAATTTTTTATGAATATTGATTTTGTTTGCGAATGTGATGTTTCGTTGATGAATGTGATTGTAAATTTTTGTGGTGTTATTTTTTATTTTGTTATATATGTTTGGATGTTTTGTTATTAAGTTTCGATTCTTTGGTTGATGTCCTAGTTATTGTGATATAAATTTTGAATGAGTTTTTTCGTGTATCTATTTAGTGTATTTGTTATATTTTGTATTTTATATTCTAGTTTATTTTGTACTTTTGTTAAGAGATAATTTTACACTTGGGGCACCCTTTTGAATATGTATTGATATTTCTTTGTATGTCTCTATATAGGTTGTGCCAAGTGAAAATTTTGTTATGTAGAACTTACTATAAATGTAAGGCATATAGTGTGGTTTGGAAAAGTTGAGTGAATTTTTATAATGTACAACTCACAATCCATGTAAGCTGAAGATGAGGGTAAAAGATGGGAGATTCAGCTTCTTGAAATTGGATCAATATTGATATTTACAAGCATGATAAAATTTCAGTAGCAAAGGTATTACTTAAATTAGAAATTGTTGTTTAAATGATATTGTATTAATGCGATACAAGTTTGAACAAAATTTTAATAATATTTTGTAGGTTGTATTGATTCTTAGCAAGCTTGCTAAATTTAGAAGTTTTTACTTCTCTTGGAACATGAGGTACTAATTATCGGTAATTTTTTTTTATTCTTATTTCTTTCTAACTTAAATTTTTGTTTGAGAACACAGGTTTGACAAAAGTAGCAGTCTTTCTTGAAGAGAAAAGGGAGTTAGTAAGAATGTAGTGTGATTTGGATTTTGTGATAGATTTGGGTAGAAAAAGAGCCGTAAGTAGGTATAAGCGTAGAAGATGGCTAATTTTATAGGTTCTAAATATTTAGGAAATTGATATAATTATATTATATTATATTATATTATTATATAATATACATATGTATGTGTACATGTATATCTATTATATTATATTATATTATTATGCAATATACGTAATATACATGTGTATGTATACATGTATATATATATATATGTATTATTATATTATATTATATACGTAATATACATATGTATGTATACATACACATTATATTATATATGTTTATTAATATATATTATGTAAATTGTGTTATATATGTTTACGGATAATTATTAAACTTTGTTTGGAATAATGTAATTTTTTTTATTGGTCTTGCTTGATGAATGTGTTATATATGTGTGTTATTCTTTTTTGTTATTGTGTGATGTTTTGTCGAAATATTGTAATATTTGTTTTGAATGTAATGTTTCGTTGGAAAATTGTAATTTTTTTATGAATATTGATTTTGTTTGCGAATGTGATGTTTCGTTGATGAATGTGATTGTAAATTTTTGTGGTGTTTTTTTATTTTGTTATATATGTTTGGATGTTTTGTTATTAAGTTTCGTTGGTGGTTGATGTCCTAGTTATTGTGATATGAATTTTGAATGAGTTTTTTCGTGTATCTATTTAGTGTATTTGTTATATTTTGTATTTTATATTCTAGTTTATTTTGTACTTTTGTTGAGAGATAATTTTACATTTGGGGCACCCTTTTGAATATGTATTGGTTCGAAAAGGTTGAGTGAATTTTTGTAATGTACAACTCACAAGCTATGTAAGCTGAAGATGATGGTAAAAGATGGGAGATTTAGCTTCTTTAAATTGGATCAATATTGATATTTTTACAAGCATGAAGAAATTTCAGTAGCAAAAGTATTATTTAAATTAGAAATTGTTGTTTGAATGATTTTGTACGAATGCGATATAAGTTTTAACAAAATTTTAATAATATTTTACAGGTTGTATGTATTCTTAGCAAGCTTGCTAAATTTAGATATTTTTACTTCTCTTGGAACAGGAGGTACTATTTATCGGTATATTTTCTTTTTTTTTCTTATTTCTTTCTAACTTAAATTTTATTTGAGAACACAGGTTTGACATAAGTAGCAGCCTTTCTTGAAGAGAAAAGAGACGTAGTAAGAATGTTGTGGGATTTGGATTTTGTGATAGATTTGGGTAGAAAAAGAGCCACAAGTAGATATAGGCGTAGAAGATGGCTAGTTTTATAGGTTCTAAATATTTAGTAGACCTGGCAAACATGGCCCCAAGTCCAGTAAGAGGGCCTTGAAATTGCAGAATTTTAGCCCAAGAAAATTCGACCATTTTGTCCCCTTCATACCCACTTGGGCAAGTAAGGGCCAAATCCAAAAAAATAGTATAAAATAAGCACGAATTGGTCTCGGCCCGGCACTTTGAGCCTGCTTTGAAATTGCGAAATTTTGCCAAACAAAACTTCGGGCCTTTTGGCTCTCCCACTGTTTGTTTGGGCAGCACCAATTTGCCAGGTCTAATATTTAGGAAAGTGATATAATTATATTATATTGTATTAATACATATGTATACATGTATATCTATTATATTATATTATATTATTATGTAATATACGTAATATATGTGTGTGTACAATGTCTACATGTATATCTATATATGTATTATATTATATATTATATTATATACGTAATAAATATACATATGTATATATAGATACACATTATATTAAATGTTATATATGTTTACGGATAGTTATTAAACATTGTTTGGAATATTGTAAATTTTTGTATTGGTCTTGCTTGATGAATAATTATATATATATGTGTGTTATTTTTTTGTTATTGTGTGATTTTTCGTCGGAATATTGTAATATTTGTTTTGAATGTGATGT
Organism: Panax ginseng; assembly: GCA_020205605.1. Taxonomy (NCBI): domain Eukaryota; kingdom Viridiplantae; phylum Streptophyta; class Magnoliopsida; order Apiales; family Araliaceae; genus Panax; species Panax ginseng. The sequence goes on along the minus strand of CM035146.1, from coordinate 59,458,636 downwards.
TTCGTTGGAATATTGTAATTTTTTTTTGAATGTTGATTTTGTTTGCAAATGTGATGTTTCGTTGATGAATGATGTCCTAGTTATTGTGATATGAATTTTGAATGAATTTTTTTTGTGTATCTATTTAGTGTATTTATTATATTGTATTTAATATTCTAGTTTATTTTGTACTTTTGTTGAGAGATAATTTTACACTTGGGTGCCCTTTTGAATATGTATTGATATTTCTTTGTACGTCTCTATATGGTTTGTGCCAAGTGAAAATTTTGTAATGTACAACTCACAAGCAATGTAAGTTGAAGATGAGGGTAAAAGATGGGAGATTCAACTTCTTGAAATTGGATCAATATTGATATTTACAAGCATGAAGAAATTTCAATAGCAAAGGTATTATTTAAATTAGAAATGGCAAAACTAATGATTTCGCACTATAGTTGGCAGCTTTTATTTATTACATCATTGAACTTTTAATTTTTTAAATTATATCAGTAAACTAATTAAAAAAAAGCAATTGGGTCATTCTGTTAAATTAACTTAACGTCAGTTAAACTATTTCATATTATTTTCCTACGTGGCTGGTAAAAAAAAGGAAAATAAAAATAAAATGACATCTGTACTTACGTGGATTAGTATATTCATACTTTCTCTTCCTTCTTTTTTACCTTTCCTCCATCTCCAACCCCTTTCCTCTATATTTGCCCCACCCATAACGAAAAACACCGAAAAAATGGATTAGTAATTCTCTATTCAATCTCTACTAGATCTGAGCTCTTCCAAAATTCTAGAATTAAAGTAATCAAAGAAGAAGAGATTTTGGGAGTGAATTCTAGAGAGAGAAAGAGAGGAAATGAGAGTATTTGTGTGTTTTGGAAGGGGGAGTTTGGTCAGTTAGTTTACAACTTCAACGTGGGGTTTATCCTGTGCAGTCGTACGGCGTACCATTCCATTTAAATTTTGAATAGTTGTATGCCGCGACCAGATTGAAAAACAACCCCGTTTTCGGTGTTTTTCAGATCTTTGGCGGTGTTGGTTCGATCTTGTTCTGGTCGCCGGATTCTGGGTTCAATTGATGAGCTCTGTTCTGGCTCCGGTGCTTTAGATCAGAGGTTATATCCTGTCGATCCGTGTGCTTGTGCAAACTGGGTTTTATGTTTTAATTTGTTTGTCTTTGTCATGACTAGATTTGGGAGTCTTGTGTTGATTTATTGTGGTTCTATTACATTTCCCCTTCAATAATCAGTTTAGGTGTTCTTATTTGATTTGTTTGTTTTTCGTTCAAATAGATTTTATCATTCTGGTGTAATAATCGGTGTTTATTATCGAAAATCATTTCTTGATTTGATCTTTGATTGTTTGGGTTGATTGGCTGGATTCAGGTGATTAATTGTTATGTTCTTCTATCTCCTCTTTGTTTCTGGGTGTGGTAGTTGTTAATGCTATTATGGATCTGGGCTAATTTTGTCGCGGGCAGCCATGATGGCTCATTGTTCTTACGTGGATTACTATATTAATAACATCTCCATAATTCGACCCCTGTGATGCAACCTCACTCTGCCCCATACTGGAATAACAACAATCACCGGCGAACTGCAGTAGCGACCAGCCGGAAAGACGCCCAAACAGATGGAAATAGTTGAACATGTCATTTTCTTTTCTTTTCCCTTTTTCTTTTACCAGCCACATAGGAAAAAAACATGAAATAGTTTAACTGACGTTAATTTAATTTAACAGAATGACTCAATTGCTTTTTTTTAATTAGTTTACGGGTGTAATTCAAAAAATTAAAAGTTCGGTGATGTAATAAATAAAAGCTGCCAACTATAGTGGCGAAATCATTAGTTTTGCCAATTAGAAATTGTTGTTTGAATGATATTGTATTAATGCGATATTATAAGTTTGAACAAAATTTTAATAATATTTTGCAGGTTGTATTGATTCTTAGCAAGCTTGCTAAATTTAGAAATTTTTACTTCTCTTGGAACATGAGATACTATTTATCGGTATATTTTCTTTATTTATTCTTATTTCTTTCTAACTTAATTTTAGTTTGAGAACACAAGTTTGACAAAAGTTTGTCATAGATTTGGGTAGAAAAAGAGCCGTAAGTAGGTATAGGGCGTAAAAGATGGCTAGTTTTATAGGTTTTACATATTTAGAAAAGTGATATAATTATATTATATTATTATGTAATATACATATGTATGTATACATGTATATCTATTATATTATATTATTATGTAATATACATAATAATATACATGTGTATGTATACATGTATATCTATATATGTATTATTATCTATACTATATATTATATATTATATTATATACGTAATATACATATGTATATGTATAGATACACATTATATTATATATATTATATAAATATATATTAAATAAAATGTGTTATATATGTTTACGGATAGTTTAGAATATTATAATTTTTTGTATTGCTCGTTATATGTGTGTTATTGTTTTTGTTATTGTGTGATGTTTCGTCAGAATATTGTAATATTTGTTTTGAATGTGATCTTTCGTTGGAATATTGTAATTTTTTTGATGAATGTTGATTTTGTTTGCGAATGTGATGTTTCATTGATGAATGTGATTGTAATGTTTTTGTGTTATTTTTTTATTTTGTTATATATGTTTGGATGTTTTGTTATTATTATGTTTCGTTGGTGGTTGATGTCCTACTTATTGTGATATGAATTTTGAATGAGTTTTTTTCGTGTATCTATTTAGTGTATTTGTTATATTGTATTTAATATTCTATTTAATTTTGTACTTTTGTTGAGAGATAATTTTACACTTGGGGCACCCTTTTGAATATGTATTGATATTTCTTTGTATGTCTCTATATGGGTTGTGCCAAGTGAAAATTTTGTAATGTAGAACTTACTATAAATGTAAGGCATAGAGTGTGGTTTGAAAAGGTTGAGTGAATTTTTGTAATGTACAGTTCACAAGCAATGTAAGCTGAAGACGAGGGTAAAAGTTGGGAGATTCAGCTTCTTGAAATTGGATTAATATTGATATTTACAAGCATGAAGAAATTTCAATAGCAAATGTATTATTTAAATTAGAAATTGTTGTTTGAATGATATTGTACTAATGCGATATAAGTTTGAACAAAATTTTAATAATATTTAATTTGCAGGCTGTATTGATTCTTAGCAAGGTTGCTTAATTTAGAAGTTTTTACTTCTCTTGGAACATGAGGTACTATTTATCGCTATATTTTCTTTTTTATTCTTATTTTTTCTAACTTAAATTTTTGTTTGAGAACACATGTTTGACAAAAGTAGCAACCTTTCTTGAAGAGAAAAGTGAGGTAGTAAGAATGTAGTGGGATTTGAATTTTGTGGATTTGGGTAGAAAAAGAGTCGTAAGTAGGTATAGGCATAGAAGATGACTAGTTTTATAGGTTCTAAATATTTAAGAAACTGATATGATTATATTATATTATATTATTATGTAATATACAAAATATACATGTGTATGTATACGTGTATATCTATATATGTATTATATTATATATGTGACGCCCCCAAAATAGGTATACATCACTCATTCTGAGTCGCTAAATACATGGTACAGAAACAACTACAACTTCATTATTACAATTGTCGTGCAAAATACGACAACACATATACTGTGAGTTTAAATACAAATATTGTCTAATAGACAGTATTCAAACTCAAAAGGAGTCCTCATTACAATTATTGATACACTATTTTACAAAATAGTGAGGACTGCTAAAACAACCGACTTGAAACATCACTCCACACCCTGACTAGTTCCCGCTATATTCTCGCCTCCTGAGAAGAAAAATGGAACAAAAAGGAAAAGGGTGAGCTCAACTAACCTAGTAAAGAGGGTGAGGTTGAGAGCATACAAGTATTCTAGGACATTTGGGAGTTCTTTAGGAGCAAGTTATTTCACATTACAAATGTATAATTCCTTTTCCTTGTTTTTCATTTTCAGTTTCTGTCAAACAGAGTTCTTGAACTCTTTAAATTCAAATTCTTGATTTTATGGAATTGGATGTTAATGAGGTTGGGTATTGGTTATGTAGTTGTTATATGACCATATAAATATGTTTCAACTGTGATATGAATGTTTAGAATCAATTTCGTGAGTATTTTCTGTGTTTGGGCTAGTTTTCTGCCGACGCAAACTATTCCTGGCTTGAACAGACGTAAGCAATTACATGTATTATATTAACCCCGAGGCGCAGTACATCCCCCGAGATCGATTTTGAGCTTACATTTTTTACAATCATCAAGTGTTAATCAATCATTATGACATATACTAGTAGGCAAGCATGTGTAAGGGGTATATATAGATATAGTAACCTAATGTGAGCATGTTTAGACTAGATTAGCATGATTAACGAAAGTGTGGAATTTAAAATAAATTTAGGAACTTTGAAACGAACTTGATATGCAAGTGTGCCATGTTTATGTACTGACTTTGCAAACATGTTAGTATGACTTAGAAATGCATGAATAAACCATTGCTTGTGTGATTAGTAAGGAAGCATGAACCTATTAAACCTACTAGTAAGCTTTATAAACGAAATTGCGAATTTTGAATGTGAATATTGTCAAACTACCTTGAGGGTTAGAATCTGATAATTGTGATCGCGTTTGATGGTACTCTTAGACTCACTCATATAGCATGAATATATATATACCATGCTTGTGTATCATTTTTCAAGAAAAGCATAAACGAAACATATTTTCAACCAAAGCGGTGTTAATTTCAAATATGTGTTATGAATACTCACAAGCATGCCTAATATGAGTTTTATAAATATCTTGTATGTTTAGAGAGAAAGCATGATAGACTTTGTGGTTTCATGACCTTGAACGACCTTAACTTGTTGAAATGTTTAACTTAGAACCATGTTATGAAAATGGGAAACCTAGATTGACTTAAGAACCAAGAAATGACCTTTGTCATGATAATATGTATGTTATGTTCTTGACCGGACAGAAACCACAAGGCGAGAGCTGAATCTTGGCTTAGCGAAAGAATTTGCCTTGTTCTTGCCCAAACCTAAGCTTAGCCATGCGTAGCATTACCGCCATGATCTGGAATCTGAGTTCTGCAATCTGATTTTTGACAGTTGACTTGTATGATGCCTATATTGCTAAAAATGGTTTCAAACCTACTGATGCATGTATATATGTGAGGATTAGGTGATAAGATAGTATTTGCTTTATATAATGAAAGTCCATGAATAAAAAGCCCTTAAATTTGAGCATTCTTAATTATGAAGTAACTAGATACTTGATTTCATGATAAACTTATGAGTTGATTTTGTACCATATGTGCATATTAGAATCATGTCAAACTTGAATAAAAAAGGTGTTAGCTAATGAGCATCTTATGCTTATAATACGCTATAAATAGGATTCGAAAGTGATTAATTTATTAACGTGGATAAATTACGCTTAAGGCAAGTATCCGAACCCTACTTTACATTGTGCAAGTATCTTTACTCTTTATATCTATTTATGCAGTGAACCTGTGTAAGTCAGTTATTGATTTATATTCCGATTATACAAGCTTTTAAACTTTATTGTTATTAATCATAGTATTCATGTAAGTATCCTAACCTTTGCATTTACTTTATGCAATGGACACGTGTAAGCCAGTTTAAGAACTATATTGTTATTATTATTGTTCATATATCTATACCTTGTAGATATGTCAGTTCTTGAATTATATCCAATCATTGTTTATCATTGCAGTATTATTGTATAATCTAGTTATATATTCTGTTCGTAAATTTTTGAGATTTATTATACAAGTGTCCTCACTTGGATAATTATTGAACATGTTGATACATACTTATTGATTTCCAATATGTATATCTTAATTGAAAGTCGTCTATGCTATTTTGTTAGTTCCTAGTAGGCACAATAGATCTAGAGGGGGGGGGGTTGAATAGATCCTTTTTATTTCAAATACTTTTCTGGTTTCTTTTGTATTGCTAATAATTTAGCATATGACAAACATAAGAATCCTTTCAAGCACAGCGAAATAAGTAAAAGATCCCCTTCATTGATATATTAATAATCAGACATACATTGTTCGTAGAGTGAATTTAGTAGTAAGCAGTTAAAATATACATAGTAGTTATAGCAGTTAATGTACATAATATAAATGACATAAAGTAAATGACACAAGGGGTTTTAAGTGGTTCAGAGACTCAAGCTCTAATTCACTCTTCCGCTTTCAACTAGCGAGGATTTCCACCAAGGAATGGCGGCACCACAGAATCACTAATATTCCTTGAGGCCCGTGACCTTGGGACTTGATTCACTAAGAACTCTTCAAGGCCGTGAGCCTTGGAACTTCTCTAGTTTCTAAGAACTCTTCAAGCCCAGCCCAGCTTGGAACTTCATTTAGTCCCTGGGACAAGGACCCTCAGCCACGGCTTCTTGTTGTTGAGTTGTTTGTTTGTTGTTGGTCTTTGTTGCTAAGATGTCTTTATGCTTTGAACATCTTTTTGTACTTAGCAGCTTGGCTTGATCATCCTTGAAGTGCAGTTGAGTGTTGCATGATGCTCAGCTTCTTCAGTTACTCAACCTCTTCTGATGATCCCTTGATGAACTGCCTTGAAGATCATTCATCTTGATACTTGATGGCTGTACATGATGGGTTTCTAAGATGACTGTAAGCTCTTCTGCTAGGTACTTAGAAACTTTTTCATGCTTGCCACCATGATGGCGTTGGTGATCTTCATTGTTGCTACTTGATGCCTTCTCATGATGGACTTGCTAAGATGAATGTAGGCTCTTCTCTCTGGTACTTAGAGTCTTCCCATGATGGACATCAAGATTACATTGGTGTTCTTCTTTCTCTCGGCAGTTCAGAACACTCTTCATGTAGTAGAACTCTCATTTCTACATTGTAAAACTCTCACTTCTACTTCTTTCTTTTTCTGTCTCTAAGTGTTCTTGGTGGATCATAGAGTGAGCCTTCAGACCTTCATTGGTCACTCACTATTTACGTTGGTTAGATTAGTCCACCATTCCTCCAAACTCAACAACTCCAGCAACCTGTGATCTTTGAAGCTCTAGCTGATTTATACTCCTTCCCAATCTTCCCGTTGGAAAGTAGCCGTTGAAAGCTCTTTGAATTGCTTCACAGATCTTGAGTTGTTTGGTGCAGACTGCAGATGTGACTTGACATGACTTTCTGACACTGCAGTCTACTGTTTCACCTACCCCATCAGAGATGTCACTTTAATGCCTCGGGCAGGTCGACGACTTTATTTGATAGTGTGATGACTTCTAATGGATATATAATAAATGATGGAGATAGATGTATATATACCAAATTTAATAATGAGAATTGTGGTGTTATTGTATGTCTTTATGTGGATGACTTGCTTATTTTTGGAACCAATATTGATGTTATATATGAGACTAAAAATATGTTATCCACTAAATTTGATATGAAAGACTTGGGAGAAGCAAATGCTATTCTCGGAATTAATTTGAGAAAAGTTTGTAATGGGTATATGATTTCTCAAGATCATTATGTGGAGAAAATGCTTAAGAGATTTGGACATTATAATGTTAATCATGTTAGTACTCCGTATGATTCTTGTTTACATTTAAAAAAACCTGAGGGACCTAGTGTATCTCAATCTGAGTATGCCCAAATCATAGGTTGCTTAATGTATCTTACGAATTGCACAAGACCTGATAATAGACTCAATAGATACATTCATAATCCTATGCAGATACACTCATATGCAATTAATAGACTCAACAGATACACTAATAATCCTAATAAGGATTATTGGACTGCTTTATGTAGAATACTCAAGTATCTGCGTGGTAATATTGGATTTGGTTTGTATTACTACGGTAATCATGCAGTTCTTGAGGGCTATAGTGATGCCAACTGGATCTCTGATTCACATGAAATCGAATCCATGAGTGGCTACATATTTACCTTAGGAGGATGAGCAGTTTCTTGGAAGTATACTAAACAGACTTATATAGCTCGTTCTACTATGGAGTCTGAGTTTATTGCCTTAGAGAAGGCAGGTTCTAAAGGAGAGTGGCTCAGAAATCTTTTGGGAAATATTCCCTTGTGAACGAGACAAGTTCCATATGTGTCTCTATATTGTGATTGCCAAGCTGCTATAGGCAGAGCTAAAAATAAGAGATATAATGGCAAGAGTAGACATATATTCCTAAGACATAATATTGTGAGAGATGTTATGTGACGAGATTATATTCCTTATTTTTGTTAGGTCAGAGTTAAATCTCGCGGATCCTCTGATAAAGCCACTAAGCAAGAGGCTAGTGAGCAATACATCAAGGGGGATGTGACTTCTGTTTATTACAGAAATCAACAATGATGGTAACCCAACCTATATGAATGGTAATCCCACGAAGTAGGTTCATATGGGTAACAACAAGTCATTGGTTGATTGGTTAAGACATTATCCATATTATACATATTTCAGTTCATCCCTATAATGTAGGATAGTGTACTTCTATAGAGTTAAAGGTTGAGTTATATACTTTTAATGTTTTCCATAGTCCTGTTGGGTGATGTGTGTTACTGTAGAACATATTTGATGGAAACACCTATATAAGTGTAGAGGTGGGGCCGCCTCTTATAAAAAAGGCAGGTTTTCTAAAGCGCTCATGAATTCCAGGTATGACGCAAGGCCAAAATGTGTCAAATCGCGTAGAACAACTTCTATTAAAGTTTATAGTGTGAGTAATATGATTACTGATTCATAATAAGGAAGAAGGTTGATAGAAATTTTCATTTCACCAAATTCCTGTGAATCAAGTCCTATTCATTCTATACATTAGTCCATAGTCCAAAAGACACCAGTGTTAACACGCTGCATTCTTATATTCCTTATTCGTTTATCTAATTTTTATATTTTTACTTTGTAATATGTGGGGAATTGTTGTATTTTATGCAAAATAATATATTACAAAGTTAAATAAAAAATAAATATATTCATATATTATTTGGTGATGTACCATTAAAAGAGTTTAATGTGTAAATTGAATGAGTCATAATTAATTTATTTATGGAGATATTGTAACATTTCTAAATAAATTAAAAGAGATATTATCGTTGCCATATATTCGTTGCCATCTATTCTTCTATAAAAAGGAAAGGAAAGGATGAGCTCTCATATAGATATATCTTCTTTAAAGATATTGTGAATATATATATATATATATATATATATATATATATATATATATTGCTACATCAGTTTATCAAAAAGGTTGCACACACACATATTTCCTATTTCTTGAAGGGAAAGAATGTCTTTCCTGAATAGACAAGTTAGGGAAATCCAAGCTAGGGATCTACTCAATTTCAGACAGCGAATTATAGAAATATTCGTAGTTCATAGTTTTTTTACTAATTAGAAATTGAGTAAATACCTAGGATTTCTCATCATATATATCTTAAGTCAAAGCGTTCTTTCCCATCATAAAATGGAAAAAAGACTAGATCCTAAAGGCCCTAGCTTGGATATCCCCTAATTTTGTGCTTATGTAACCTGTTATGGAATGACGTACTTTCCCATCATGTATTTATCGATTCTTCCGTAGAAAAAGATTAGATCCCTAGCTTGGAGTATGGAGTGAAAATCCTTCATTACACTCAAGCTTTGAAGCTTGCAAGAGAGTGCAACCTGGGTAGGTTGAACGAAAGCCCTCACTCTGGGAGCTGCCCGACATGAGTCTTTCTCGCCGCCTAAAGCAGAAAGAAAGACGTAATTCGGATGAAACAGCTCCCTAGAGGGAGAACCTGGTCCTCCCCGAGGGAGGAGGAGTGTAGCGAAGGAGGGGATATCGTTAGCGATTACACTGCGTCGCATGAAGCCAAAAAATGCCCTCGTTGAAGTTTATGTATAGCTGTGAAGTCTTAAGGAATCTTCACGCCCCATATCTACCATGGAGGAAACATGTAGGTCGGCTTACCCTAAGTTTAGCGCGTACGCTGCCCTTTATATGCCTGGCTTCTTGAGGCAACCGTTGCCATCTTGTCTTTTATTATACCGCCAATATATCAGAGATAACCACTACAATGCGATGAGAATTCCAGTACAAACCTTCCATCAGTTGAGCAGCTGACAGAAGGCGATATATGGTTTAACGGTCACTAACGACAATTTCGAGTTCGAGTTCTTGTTTTTTTTTTTTGAGAAACAATGGCTACTAACATCTCCGAAAGAAGTTGGTATCTCCCCGGAAGGGAGACGAATGTAACGAAGATGGAAAAATGATTCTTTCTGTATAGGCCCTTTTGTAGCTTTCTATTAGATTTGCTAGACATGGGATGCTTTGCTCCCCTGAACCAAGTTTGTAATTTTAATTATATAGTTGATAGTTGATTTATAATTTTTTAATTATTTTAAAAAATTGAACTTTCTAAAAAAGTACAATTGTGTGAAAGTGGACAGAAAATTTCTTTTTATTATCATTATATTTTCTTCAATTCAAATTGTTAAAATTATTATTGACATTTAAAATCAAATTTAAAATATATTTAAATTCAAAATTAGTAAGAATTTTTAATAATTACAAAATAATAAGTATTAAAATTATTAATATTTTATTAACTAAAATTAAATCAATTTTAATTTTGAAAACATTTTAAGTTAATTTTAAAACTATTAAGTTAATATATATTTTATGTTACAAATTTAAAATTTAGAATATTACAAATTACTCCTCAGTTCCTTAATATAAGTCTTTTTAGAGAATTGTTTTTGTTCCTTAATATAAGTCATTTGAGAATTTCAAGTAAGCATTAATTGCTTAGTTTCCAATATTACTCCAACTAATAAATATAACTTTGGTTCTCTTACTATTTTTTGCCCAATAAATAACATTCCCTTTTTCCAATACAAGGGCAATATAGACAATTGATATTATATTTAATGTTATACAATCATTTCCTTAATACTTGTGCACAACTCTAAAACGACTTATATTAAGGAACATATGGAGTAATTATTAGGATCAAAGTCCAATGAGACGCGTGTCTGAGGGAGTAGAATATCATCACTAGGGGTGTAATTCGAGCCAAGTAGTTCGGTACTCGAGATCGGCTCGAAAATATGATCCAAAGCTCGAATTCGAAGTTGATCCGAGTCGAATATGATCCATACTCTTTTTCTGTTTAATGATACACGAGTCGAATTCGAGCATACCAGTGTTCGCTCATATTAGGGTTCGAGTATTTTATTTTTTCTCGAACCATACTCGATACCTGCTCGATGGATCATATTCGAATATTGATTTTATCCATGCTAGTAAGCTAAATATGTGATATTTGTATCAATCTTTATAATTTATAAAGTGTAGTATAAAATTGTGTAAACTTGTACTTGAATAAATCAATGAATTGAATATCAATTTTTATTACATTATTTATAATTTTAATACATAAATAAAAGTGAAAAAGTTTTATATATAAATATTAGTTAAGTAACCAATTTAGTATGTAGTAGTTCAGTTTTAAGTGAAATGATTCATATTTGAAACTCGATTTGAAGGCTCATGAGTAACTCGTTTTGTAAACGAGTCGAGTACTTCAGTAAAGTAGGTCCAGAATAATGATCCGAAGTCGAATCGGACGCAAAAAATATAAACCCCTTATCGAATCAAAGTGAATTCAAGCTCAATTTTTTGAATCGGTAGAATCTAAGCATGGAGGTGTTCACGAGATTCGATTCGTTTACACCCTAATCACCACTTATGAGCAGTGGGAAGCACTCATTGTCGAATAAATGGCTGTTAGATTAGCGTTGATCCAGCCTTGGGCATTCAAATTTTGATTAATTAATTTGACTGAATTAATATTAGGCGGTCTCTAGTTATATTATATTCAAGAATTGAAATATCTTTGGGAGTAAAGAGAACACAGTTGAGTCGAAGGTTGAAGAAATTTAGAGAGAAAGTGTAGAGAGAGAGTGCCGGTTAGGGTTAGAACCCCGAATCGATCACCTGAATTACAAAGATTCGAGATGTTTTTGGCCATAATTAATCACCAAGAAGAAGAGGAAGAAGAAGAAGGAATCGACACTAAATTCTTTGTATTAGAGGTGTTGTTTAATTGGGTTTCTTCCGAATGAATTAGCCAAAGGAAGAAGAGGTATTGTCTTTTTTGTGAGTAATTTCTACTTTCAGTTGATGGTCTTTGTGTAATTTGGGTTTCTTCCACGATTTCTTGTCAATTTGAGTTTCTTCTTTGTGTTTCTTGTCTAATTTGGGTTTAATTTGCTTCTTGAGAATCTTCTTTGAATTACCCAAAAGAATAAAAAGGGTTTTCGATTATTTGAGTAATTTCTACTTTATTCATCTTTGTATAATTTGGGTTTGATTGTGTTTCTTCCACGATTTCTTGTCAATTTGGGTTTCTTCTATGTGTTTCTTGTCTAATTTAGGTTTAATTGTTTTTCTTGAATGGTCACTTTATTACCCAAAAGAAGAATAGGGTTTTTCGATTATCTTAGTAATTTTTACTCTGTGTATCCTTTCAATTTAATTTGGGTTTCCTCTATGATTTCTTGTCTAATTTTTGATGGTACTGTTTAATTCTTGATTTTCTCTCTGTGTTTTGTGGATTTTTTGTGTGGATTTTTTTTATGATTGCTATTAATAATTTGTATTGTTTGTGGCTTACATTGAATAGATGTTTTCTTTACATATGATTTCTGTCTAATTGGGTTTTTTCCTTGATTTTTTGCCTAATTGGGTTTTGTTTGTTTTTTTGTCTGTCACTTTGAGTATGAGTTTCACTATCTCTTTTCTTTTTGAGTCTACTTGACTTTTTTATTTATTAATGTTGTTCTGTTTGGAAACACCATTATCAGAATCTCTCTCTCTAAAAAGGAAAAAAATGATGTTGTACTAATCCTATATACATACAATGTAATGTTCATATACGAGAAGACTTTCAGGTCCCGAACAACTGCATCCTAACAACCTGACAAGATTTTTATGTTCAACACTGCTAATAATGTTAACTTCATTATAGAAGTCCGCTGGTCTGTGTCTGTTATTGTAGAAAAGCCTCTTGACAGCAATTTCTCTTCCATCTGCCAGAACTCCCTGCAGTAAAGGTACATTTTAAGTTTAGACTTTTACAAATACACCCACATATTTATGGGAAACCTCATATTGGTGTTATACATGTGGTCTTGGTTCAATCACTAACATGATCTGTTTGATCTGAAATGAGAATACCCTACCTTATAAACTGTTCCAAATCCTCCTTGTCCGAGCTTGTTGGCATCATCAAAAGAGCCCGTGGCTTTCTCAATTGTGGAGTATTTGAAATTCAAGCTACTGTCATGAAGGGTCTTCACCAATTTGTTCACATCATTTGAACCTAGGAAGTTAAAAACGATATAGAATGAACAGACACCCAAATCCATCAGTATAAGATCACATTATTCAATATCTCAGACCAGAATCGGACTGTATTTAATGGGAAGCTTCAAAACTTTTACTTCAAACATTTCCTCTAAAGATGTGAACATTAAGCTAGGGTATACTGAAGATATTACCTGATGCCTGTTGCGAATTTTTGATTCATTATATTACTGACAGCATTCTTATTATGTATTACTTAGGATACAAAATCTGAAAATCATCCAGCGTAAATTAAGATAAAATGCAACAACTCTTCATACCTCTTCTCTTCTTTTGTATTTCTCTGTGCTTCCATATGTAGACTGCAATAACTACCCCAACTACCAAAACAACCACAGAACTAATGGTCACAACTACAATCACTATTACTGTTCCTGCAAAAGCACATGTGAAAAGGCATATGATCAGACCAATTCAAAGAACTTCTTTTTAAACTCTGCAAGTTCCGTTACTGGGAGCTGAAGACATAAATAAATAACAAACTTCTTGTAACGATACTTTTTTAAAGATTTTTTTTTTTCATTCTAATGAGCTGAGGAGTCGTAATCTTAGATAACGAATATAGTAAAGACAAAATTACAATTCTGAGTACCTTTTGAACTTCCACCCCCGGTTTAGGATTAAGAAAGTCAGTGTCAGAGTACCTCATGAAGCACCCAGTGTTCAGTGCTCGCCCCTCGGACCAAGGCAAGCATCCCAATATTGAAGCAGATGCATTTTCCAAACACGCCCTACAAGAGCTCGCGTTCAATGTCCTCCAACAATTAGCCAGCACATACGTCGAGTAATTCCCATAACCAGGCGATGTAATCTGGACTCGCGCAAAGTCATTATGATTGTTCGTCACGTCTGAAACTGCTTGCAACAGCTACCCTTGCTGCCTCTTGGAATTTAGTACTTTTTCGAGTTGTATTTCCACACAAGGCCCCATCATCGGGTCCTTTGTATTCCTCAATGAAGCTGTAATTCTCAGATCTCATAAAGCAGCCATCAAGGTAAATTCGACCCCCATTATAAGGGAAACACTGTGGAAGAAGAGTTCGAGCCTCAGCATAGCACAGTACACAGTCGAGTAAAGAAAGATCGCCATAGCATTGAGCAAGTCCATAATTAGTGTCAACTCCTGAACCAGTAATTGCCACTCCAAAACCTGAAGTCCGCATCTGGCCACTAATATTTTCCATTGTAGCCACAAAATTTGGGACAAAAATCGACGCATTGTTCTCGGGGGTATGCCCACACTTAATTTGGACCATTTTAGCTCTTGGCTCTCCCACTGATCCATTAAGTAATGGTAGAGCTGTGGTCAGAACAAGCAGGATAGTTGGGGTTTGGACTGCTTTCTCCATTTTCTGGGATTAATTGGAACTCCTTCCAGTGGCTCAAAATTTGATTCTGTTGCTGTTTTAAGATGGAATTTGAGGGCCTGCCATGTTATTTTTCTGTGATATAAACTGTCAGGTGCTTTAGGGTTTCAACATTTTCTCACGAATGGCTACTCCCTTTTGCTTTCCTGTCACTGCTGTGCATGTACCTCTTTATCTCTCTTCTGATATATATATATATATATATATATATATATGCATATGTATGTGTATGTATTTTTCCTTATTCTAGTTTCTGTATCTAAATTGTAGTAATCAAAAGCAGAGCTTTAAGGGTGAAGAAGAAGAAGAGTCAATGAGTGGGATTCCATTGCAGAGTGATGAGTGCTTATCTTTGATGCTGGCAAATGAGTTTGACCATTTTCCTGCTGGTGATGACTTGAAGAGATTGAGGAATGGGGATTTGGATTTGGGTGCCAGGCAGGAGGCTGTTGATGGGAAAGGTAGATTCAGTCGTCTTCTTAATGGGTTTCCCCCTATTTTTGGATAATGTTTCTTTGAGTTTAGAACTTTAGATGATTGATGTTTGGATTTAGATTCCATTTTTTGAATGTTTTAATCATTTGATGAACTTGGGTATTATGTATTTGAAGTGAATTTGGATTCTGACTGCAATTTCAGTTTATAATAGACCTTTTCTTGGGTAGTTTTTGGTGTTTGATGAACTGTGTTTTGGTTTTCTTTAATTTTTGATTCCTTTTTTTATTGCAGTCACACATTAAAATGAAATGAGTTTTGGTTGGATCTTTTGTTTTTGCTGATATGTTAATTGTCCTTATGTGTTTCTACTTCACATTTGATATTCCTCCCTCCATCTTGTCTGAAATTGTATTTCAGTTTCCCTTCTTTGTTGAAAAACAAACAAAAAAAACAATTAGATTCTTCTAGTTATTGAAAATTACTCAATGCAATTTCTTGTTTGGTTTACAACAGGTCCGTGACCATTTCAGTTTTGGACCTCCTGTGTGCATGTTTGTCTGTAAACTACTTGAACAGATTCCTTTCTGCCTATGACTTACCAGTAAGCTCCTAAATCAAAGCCTAAGTTATTCAATTTTATTTAGTTAAAATGTTAATTGTAGGTAATAGTTATATGCTCATTTTTAAATAACTCTTTATTGCTACTTGTAGCTTGTTTATCTCAGGCAGCCAAAATGGAGGAGACTGAAGTGCCTCTACGCTTAGATTTGCAGGTAGATCAATAATTTTGTAAAATTATTTTCTAACTGAATGAAATCTCACACTATTTTCTAGTCTAACTGTCCTGATGAGTTTGATTATATAATTAACAGGTGTGTGAATCATAATTTGTATTTGAGTCAAGAACCATACAGAGAATGGAGCTTCTTGTTTTGAGCACATTGAAGTGGAGAATGCAGGCAATTACCTCATTCTCATTTATA
Source organism: Panax ginseng (assembly GCA_020205605.1). NCBI lineage: Eukaryota > Viridiplantae > Streptophyta > Magnoliopsida > Apiales > Araliaceae > Panax > Panax ginseng. Next base: position 59,442,392 of record CM035146.1, on the reverse strand, counting down.
GATTGTTTCCTCGCAAAGATAAATGGTGATCAAATCTCATCAAGATTGTCAATCTTTAAATCAACCCAACTTATATTAGGCATAATAAAAGGTAGTTTTCTCTCCTTTTTTTTATGTTAGTGTTTGCATAGGGTTTGGCAGAAGGACTGATATTTTGTTTTATGGAAATTTAATGCAGGGATGGACTTCTTGGAATTGAGGCCATCCGAGATTGCAGCGAGTGGCAATGTCTCATTGCGGGAGAAACTCAAACAGTAGACACTAAGAAAACATAATTGTCCTCGTCTTTTTTCTTGAATTCATTCTATTTCTGCACCTTATATCATTTTTTGTGCTTCTAGGCTTTCTTTGTATTTCTAAATTGATGAAGATTGTGTCATTCATGAGTTTTTGTGCACAATTTGGTGGCAAAAGCACAAGCAGCAGGCAGGGGAAAAAGAATCTCAAGGTAATTGATAGACATTGTATGCCATTTATCTAGGTAAGCATATGCTTCAGTGTTTAAAAGTTGGGCAACTATTATCTTTGTGTTGCATAAGTTGGTAATGTTGTTCTTAAAAGGCTTTGATTTTTGTAGGAAAAAAACCAAGTCACTTAGGTTTCTAATATTTGTGTTTGTACAACAAATGAGCTAAGAGAAATTCTTGGTAATTTTGATTTTTGAATGTTTTTTTATTAAAAAAGGAATAAGTTCTCCTTTTACATATTGCGGTGTTCAGATTTTAAATGCACTATTTTGGTCTTTTGAATCATCCAAATTCTGCAGCATATATACAATTATTGCGGAGTTCAGATTTTAAATGCACTATTTTGGTCTTTTGAGTCATCCAAATTCTGCATCATATATACAATTATTGCGGTTTTTGATTGCTCATATCTTTTTCTTGAATCCATTCTATTTCTGCAGCTTATATCGTTTTTTCTGCTATTTTGATTTTGTAATGTAGGATGGATTATGTTGATTAATATACAACTGGTAGAATACATCTATATTTCTATACATTTTACAAATCTTAAATAAGTATTGATCTATAAATCTCTCTCATATAGTCGTGTTGAATGAAAATTTTGTACTGTTGGATAATGGTTGAGTTAATGATTACATGACTTTACATTTATTCTAATGGACTGGCTTTAGAAATTTAAATGCTGATTGCGAGTTTAAATCTTAAGAAATTTGGGCAGTTGGGATTTGACTAAATAATTTATATGATGCAATATCAGAAAATGCTTGCATCAATTTTATGGAGAAATTGAGTTTTCCATCATTTTTTCTTGAAATCTTGAAAGGTTTTAACAGTTTGCACACTATAAATAATCTCTTTTGATATATGAAGTTTTCAATTTTTTAAGGTTAACTTGAATAAACAAATTTTTTTAGAAGTCCCATTTGATATGTATTGCTTTTCTGCTATTGTAGATGGCAATTTTGGTGTATTTCCTTGCTAAAACCTGCCAAACAGTGATTGTTGCTTCGGCTGTTTATTGGTCTTGCTTGATGAATGTGTTATATGTGTTATTTTTTTTTGTTATTGTGTGATATTTTGTCGAAATATTGTAATATTTTTTTTGAATGTGTAATATTTTTTTTGAATGTAATGTTTCTTTGGAAAATTGTAATTTTTTTATGAATGTTTATTTTGTTTGCGAATGTGATTGTAAATTTTTTGTGGTGTTTTTTTTTTATTTTGTTATATACGTTTGGATGTTTTATTATTAAGTTTTGTTGGTGGTTGATGTCCTAGTTATTGTGATATGAATTTTGAATGAGTTTTTTCGTGTATCTATTTAGTGTATTTGTTATATTTTGTATTTTATATTCTACTTTATTTTGTATTTTTGTTTAGAGATAATTTTACACTTAGGGCACCCTTTTGAATATGTATTGATATTTCTTTGTATGTCTCTATATGGGTTGTGCCAAGTGAAAATTTTGTAATGTCGAATTTACTATAAATAGCATATAGTGTGGTTTGGAAAAGTTAAGTGAATTTTTATAATGTACAACTCACAATCCATGTAAGCTGAAGATGAGGGTAAAAGATGGGAGATTCAGCTTCTTGAAATTGGATCAATATTGATATTTACAAGCATGATGAAATTTCAGTAGCAAAGGTATTATTTAAATTAGAAATTGTTGTTTGAATGATATTGTACTAATGCGATATAAGTTTGAACAAAATTTTAATAATATTTTTGAGTTGTATTGATTCTTAGCAAGCTTGCTAAATTTAGAAATTTTACTTCTCTTGGAACCCGAGGTTTTATAAATATTTTTTTTATTCTTATTTCTTTCTAACTTAAATTTTTGTTTGAGAACACAGGTTTGACAAAAGTAGCAGTCTTTCTTGAAGAGAAAAGGGAGGTAGTAAGAATGTAGTGGAATTTGGATTTTGGTAGAAAAAGAGCCGTAAGTAGGTATAGGCGTAGATGATGGCTAATTTTATAGGTTATAAATATTATATTATATTATTATATAATATAATTTATATTATATTATATTATTATATAATATACATATGTATGTATACATGTATATCTATTATATTATATTATATTATATATATATATATATGTATTATTATATTATATTATATACGTAATATACATATGTATGTATACATACACATTATATTATATATGTTTATTAATATATATTATGTAAATTGTTATATATGTTTACGGATAATTATTAAACTTTGTTTGGAATAATGTAAATTTTTTTATTGGTCTTGCTTGATGAATGTGTTATATATGTGTTATTTTTTTTTTGTTATTGTGTGATATTTTGTCGAAATATTGTAATATTTTTTTTGAATGTAATGTTTCGTTGGAAAATTGTAATTTTTATATGAATGTTTATTTTGTTTGCGAATGTGATTGTAAATTTTTGTGGTGTTTTTTTTTTATTTTGTTATATACGTTTGGATGTTTTATTATTAAGTTTTGTTGGTGGTTGATGTCCTAGTTATTGTGATATGAATTTTGAATGAGTTTTTTCGTGTATCTATTTAGTGTATTTGTTATATTTTGTATTTTATATTCTACTTTATTTTGTATTTTTGTTTAGAGATAATTTTACACTTGGGGCACCCTTTTGAATATGTATTGATATTTCTTTGTATGTCTCTATATGGGTTGTGCCAAGTGAAAATTTTGTAATGTCGAATTTACTATAAATGTAAGGCATATAGTGTGGTTTAAAAAAGTTGAGTGAATTTTTGTAATGCAACTCACAATCCATGTAAGCTGGAAGATGAGGGTAAAAGATGGGAGATTCAGCTTCTTGAAATTGGATCAATATTGATATTTACAAGCTTGATGAAATTTCAATACCAAAGGTATTATTTAAATTAGAAATTGTTGTTTGAATGATATTGTACTAATGCGATATAAGTTTGAACAAAAATTTAATAATATTTTGTAGGTCGTATTGATTCTTAGCAAGCTTGCTAAATTTAGAAGTTTTTACTTCTCTTGGAACATGAGTCTTATTCTTTGGTATTTTTTTTATTTGTATTTATTTTTTCTAACTTAAATTTTTGTTTGAGAGCACATGTTTGACAAAAGTAGCAGTCTTTATTGATGAGAAAAGGGAGGTAGTAAGAATGTAGTGGAATTTAGATTTTGTGATAGATTTGGGTAGAAAAAGAGCCGTAAGTAGGTATAGGCGTAGAAGATGGCTAATTTTATAGGTTCTAAATATTTAAGAAATTGATATAATTTTATTATATTATATTATTATATAATATACATATGTATGTATACATGTATATCTATTATATTATATTATATTATTATGCAATATACGTAATATACGTATACATGTATATATATATGTATTATTATATTATATTATATACGTAATATACATATGTATGTATACATACACATTATATTATATATTATGTAATATTATATATGTTTGGAATAATGTAATTTTTTTTATTGGTGTTTCTTGATGAATGTGTTATATATGTGTGTTATTTTTTTTTGTTATTGTGTGATGTTTCGTCGAAAAATATTACAACACCACAAAAAATTTACAATCACATTCATCAACAAAACATCACATTCGCAAACAAAATCAATATTCATAAAAAAATTACAATTTTCCAATGAAACATTAAATTCAAAACAAATATTACAATATTTCGACAAAACATCACACAATAACAAAAAAGAATAACACACATATAACACATTCATCAAGCAAGACCAATAAAAAAAAATTACATTATTCCAAACAAAGTTTAATAATTATCCGTAAACATATATAACACAATTTACATAATATATATTAATAAACATATATATAATATAATGTGTATGTACATACATATGTATATATTACGTATATAATATAATATAATAATACATATACATGTATACACATACACATGTATATTACGTATATTGTATAATAATATAATATAATAGATATACATGTATACATACATATGTATATTATATAATAATATAATATAATTATATCAATTTCTTAAATATTTAGAACCTATAAAATTAGCCATCTTCTGCTACTTACACCTACTTACGGCTTCTTTTCTACCCAAATCTATCACAAAATCTAAATCCCACTACATTCTACTAACTCCTTTTCTCTTCAAGAAAGATCGCTACTTTTGTCAAACCGTGTTCTCAAACAAAAATTTAAGTTAGAAAGAAATAAGAATAAAAAAAAATCGATAAATAGTAACTCATGTTTCAAGAGAAGTAAAAACTTCTAAATTTAGCAAGTTTGCTAAGAATCAATACAACACAAAATATTATTAAAATTTTGTTCAAACTTGTATCGCATTAGTACAATATCATTCAAACAATAATTTCTAATTTAAATAATACTTTTCTTCATGAAATTTCATCATGCTTGTAAATATCAATATTGATCCAATTTCAAGAAATTTGAATCTCCCATCTTTTACCCTCATCTTCAAATTTTACATGGATTGTGAGTTGTACATTACAAGAATTCACTCAACTTTTCCAAACCACACTATATGCCTTACATTTATAGTAAGTTCTACATACATATATATATATATATATATATATATATATATATATATATATATATATATATATATATAATATATATATATATATATATATATACATATATATATTATAATATATATATATAATATATAATATATATATATATATATACATACATATGCATATGTATATAATAATATATATAATATAAATATATCACTTTCCTAAATATTTATAACCTATAAAATTAGCCATCTTCTACGCTTTATACCTACTTACGGCTCTTTTTCTACTTAAATCTATCACAAAATTCAAATCCCACTACATTCTTACTACCTCCTTTTCTCTTCAAGAAAGATCGCTACTTTTGTCAAAAACCTGTGTTCTCAAACAAAGATTGAAGTTAGAAAAAATAAGAATAAAAAAAAATATATCGATAAATAGTACCTCATGTTATAAGAGAAGTAAAACTTCTAAATTTAGCAAGTTTGCTAAGAATCAATACAACCGCAAAATATTATAAAATTTTGTTCAAACTTATATCGCATTAGTACAATATCATTCAAACAACAATTTCTAATTTAAATAATACCTTTCTTCTTGAAATTTCTTCATATGCTTGTAAATATCAATATTAATCCAATTTCAAGAAAGTTTGAATCTCCCATCTATTACCCTCGTCTTGACTTACATGGATTGTGAGTTGTACATTATGAAAATTCACTCAACATTTCCAAACCACACTATATGCCTTACATTTATAGTAAGTTCTACATTACAAAATTTTCACTTGGCACAACCCATCTAAGACATACAAAGAAATATCAATACATATTCAAAATGGTGCCCTAAGTGTAAAATTATCTCTCAACAAAAGTACAAAATAAACTAGAATATTAAATACAAAATATAACAAATACACTAAATAGATACACGAAAAAACTCATTCAAAATTCATATCACAATAAGTAGGACATCAACCACCAACGAAACATAATAATAAAACATCCAAACATATATAACAAAATAAAAAAACAACACCACAAAAAAATTACAATGACATTCATCAACGAATCATCACATTTACAAACAAAATCAACATTTATAAAAAAATTATAATATTCCAACGAAACATCACATTCAAAACAAATATTATAATATTCCGACGAAACATCACACAATAACAAAAAAAAAATAACACATATATAACACATTCATCAAGCAAGACCAATACAAAAAATTACAATATTCCGAACAAAGTTTAATAACTATCAGTAAACATATATAACACATTTTATATATATATATAATAAACATATATAATATACATGTGTATGTATATATATATGTATATATATATATAATATATATATATAATACATATATATATATATATACATATACACATATACACGTGTATATAATAATATAATATATACATGTATACATACATAGTATATTATATAATATAATAATATAATATAATTATATCACTATCCTAAATATTTAGAACCTATAAAACTAGCCATCTTCTACGCCTATACCAACTTATTAACTTTTTTCTACCCAAATCTATCACAAAATCTAAATCCCACTACATTCTTACTACCTTCCTTTTCTCTTCAAGAAAGGCACTACTTTTGTCAAACTTGTGTTCTCAAACAAAAATTGAAGTTAGAAAGAAATCATAATAAAAAAGAAAATGTACCAATAAATAGTACCTCATATTCCAAGAGAAGTAAAAACTTCTATATTTAGCAAGCTTACTAAGAATAAATACAACCTGCAAAATATTACTAAAATTTTGTTCAAACTTATATCACATTAGTACAATATCATTCAAACAACAATTTCTAATTTAAATAATATATTTGCTACTGAAATTTCTTCATGCTTGTAAATATCAATATTGATCCAATTTCAAGAAGCTGAATCTCGCATCTTTTACCCTCGTCTTCAGCTTACATGGCTTGTGAGTTGTACATTACAAAAATTCACTCAACCTTTTCAAACCACACTATGCCTTACATTTATAGTAAGTTCTACATTACAAAATTTTCAATTGGCACAACCCATATAGAGATATACAAAGAAATATCAATACATATTCAAAAGGGTGTCCCAAGTGTAAAATTATCTCTCAATAAAAGTACAAAATAAACTAGAATATTAAATACAAAATATAACAAATACACTAAATAGATACACGAAAAAACTCATTCAAAATGCATATCACAATAAGTAGGAGGACATTAACCACCAACGAAACATAATAATAAAACATCCAAACATATATAACAAAATAAAAAAAACAATACAAAAAAATTACAATGACATTCATCAACAAAACATCACATTCACAAACAAAATCAACATTCATAAAAAAAAAAATTACAATATTCCAACGAAACATCACATTCAAAACAAATATTACAATATTTAAATGAAACATCACACAATAACAAAAAAAATAACACATATATATAACACGTTCATCAAGCAAGACCAAAACAAAAAAAATTACAATATTCCAAACAAAGTTTAATAACTATCAGTAAACATATATAACACATTTTATATAATATATATATATAATATAATATATATAGATATACATGTATACATACACGTATATTATATTATAATATAATATAATAATAATATATATATAATATAATATAATAGATATACGTATACATACATATAATATAATATAATAGATATATTTATAATATAATATAATATAATATAATATAATTATATCACTTTCCTAAATATTTAGAACCTATAAAACTAGTCATCTTCTATATATATACCTACTTACTACTTTTTTCTACCCAAATCTATTACAAAATCCAAATCCCACTACATTCTTACTACCTCCCTTTTCTCTTCAAGAAAGACAACTTTTGTCAAAACTGTGTTCTCAAACAAAAATTGAAGTTAGAAAGAAATAAGAATAAAAAAATATATATACCGATAAATAGTACCTCATGTTCCAAGAGAAGTAAAAACTTCTAAATTTAGCAAGCTTGCTAAAAATCAATACAACCTGCAAAATATTACTAAAATTTTGTTCAAACTTATATCGCATTAGTACAATATCATTCAAACAACAATATCTAATTTAAATAATACCTTTGCTACTAAAATTTCTTCATGCTTGTAAATATCAATATTGATCCAATTTCAAAAAGTGAATTTCCCATCTTTACCCTCATCTTTAGCTTACATGACTTGTGAGTTGTACATTACAAAAATTCACTCAACTTTTCCAAACCATACTATATGCCTTACATTTATAGTAAGTTCTACATTACAAAATTTTCACTTGGCACAAACCCATATAGAGACATACAAAGAAATATCAATACATATTCAAAAGGAAGCCCCAAGTGTAAAATTATCTCTCAACAAAAGTACAAAATAAACTAGAATATTAAATACAAAATATAAAAAATACACTAAATAAATATACGAAAAAAACTCATTCAAAATTCATATCACAATAAGTAGGACATCAACCACAAACGAAACATAATAACAAAACATCCAAAACATATATAACAAAATAAAAAAATAACACAAAAAAATTATAATGACATTCATCAAAAACATCACATTCACAAACAAAATCAACATTCATCAAAAAATTACAATATTCCAAATGAAACATCACATTCAAAACAAAATATTACAATATTCCAATCGAAACATCACACAATAAAAAAAAAAATACATTATATATAACATATTCATAAGTGACCAATACAAAAAATTACAATATTTTAAACAAAGTTTAATAACTATCCGTAAACATATATAATACATTTTATATAATATATATAATATAATATGTATATATATATAATATAATATATATATATATATATATATATATATATATATATATATATACACATATATATATATATATATATATATAATAATATAATATAATATAATATAATAGATATATATATACATATATATATATATTGTATAATAATATAATATAATTATATCACTTTTCTAAATATTTAGAACTATAAAACTAGCCATCTTCTACGCCTATGCCAACTTACGATTCTTTTTCTACCCAAATTTATCACAAAATCCAATCCCACTACATTCTTACTACCTCCCTTCTCTCTTCAAGAAAGGCTGCTACTTTTGTCAAACATGTGTTCTCAAACAAAAATTAAGTTTGAAAGAAATAAGAATAAAAAAAGAAAATATCTTAGATAAATATTACCTCATGTTCCAAAAGAAGTAAAACTTCTAAATTTAGCAAGTTTGCTAAGAATCAATTCGCAAAATATAATTAAATTTTGTTCAAACTTATATTGCATTAGTACAATATCATTCAAACAATAATTTCTAATTTAAATACATACCTTTGCTACTGAAATTTCTTCATGCTTGTAAATATCAAAATTGATTCAATTTCAAGAAGATGAATCTCCCATCTTTTACCTCGCCTTGACTTACATGGCTTGTGAGTTGTACATTACAAAAATTCACTCAACCTTTCCAAACTACACTCTATGCCTTACATTTATAGTAAGTTCTACATAACAAAAACTTCACGTGGCACAACCCATATAGAGACGTACAAAGAAATATCAATACATATTCAAAAGGGTGCCCCCCAAGTGTAAAAAATTATCTCTAAACAAAAGTACAAAATAAACTAGAATATTAAAAACAATATAACAAATAAACTAAATAGATACACGAATAAACTCGTTCAAAATTCTTATCACAATAAGCCGAATACATGATTTTTGATAGTTTAATCAATAACCACCAACACGAAGCATCACATTCAAGAAAGACCAATAAAAAAATTACAATATTCCAAACAAAGTTTAGAATTACACGACTCATACCATAAACCAATCCGTAAACATATGTAACATATTTTATATAATATATATTTATATAATATATAATATAATGTGTATCTATACATACATATGTATATTATATTATGTATATAATATAATATATAATATAATACATATAAATATAATATAATATAATATAATACATAAATATATAATATAATATAATATAATTATATCACTTTCCTAAATATTTAGAACCAATAAAACTAGCCATCTTCTACACCTATATCTACTTGCGGCTCTTTTTCTACCCAAATCTATCATAAAATCCAAATCCCACTACATTCCTTACTACCTCCCTTTTCTCTTCAAGAAAAACTGCTACTTTTGTCAAACTTGTAATCTCAAATAAAATTTAAGTTAGAAAGAAAATATACCGATATATAGTAGTACCTCACGTTCCAAGAAAAGTAAAGACTTCTAAATTGAGCAAGCTTATTGAGAATCAATACAACACAGAAAAATATTTTTAAAATCTCGTTCAAACTTAAATCACATTAATACAATATCATTCAAACATAGCAAACAACAATTTCTAATTTTAATAATACATTTGTTTCTGAAATTTCTTCATGCTTGCAAATACTAATATTGATCCAATTTCAAGAAGTTGAATCTCCTATCTTTTACCTCCATCTTCAACTTACATGGTTGTGAGTTGTAATAAAAAGTTTTTATTTCAAGTTTTATGTGCTTTGGATGCAATTATATTATCAACTTTCTGCATTTTCTCATGAATTGTTTAATTCATATAATTGTATGTTTGTCTAAATCCTCTTTCTAGACTGTATATTTATTTGTGTACATCTAGATTCTTTATGTATGTTTATTTTTATACTTATCAAATAAAGTTTTAATTAACATAATGGATGTTATACTTTCATACTTGTATATATATGTTATGGTGGTTATACTTTTATACTTACAATGGGAATAACTTTATGAATGTTATATTTTTATGCTTTTATGGTAACACACTTATAATTTAATGTGTCAGCCTTTTAAATTTTGGTTGTGCTACCTTGGGTGGTGTGGTGGGTGGGTGGGTGGGTGGGTGGGTGGGGGGGGCTGTGTTTTATTATATCAACTGTGTTGTATTTGATCAACTAAGAAAAGATATTGCTATTACATATTTTCCTTTCCTATATTTTTTGGCTACTTTGTTTAAATTTTATAACCGGTAGAAAACACAGAAAATATAGGATTACAAAGGCATAAAAAATAAGCCAAATAGGAGATTCATAATACATTTAGGCTATGTTTGTTTGCAAATATTATAATCCCATGGAGATTATAATCCCAAGACTTATAATCCCAAGACTATTTATAATCCCGGATTATAATTATAATTACAAGACTATTAAGCAATTTTATAATCCCTAAACTAATGAAGTTTAAATTTGAAAACAAACAAGACATTTGAGATTAATGGTCATATATCTCAAGTATAATCTTTGCAAACAAATATAGTCTTACCAAAAAAATTAAAAAATTGTTCATAATACTAAAGAATATTACAACAAAACAATAAGTTACTATTACGTGTTGATACCCGTCTTGATACCCGTACAATCTAGGTCCAAGTTACTATTTGTTATGTTGATTGATTTACCTCTAATTGTTGTATATCAACACAAATGTAATTTAACTGGTTATTAATTAAGGAATTACCATAAGAAAAGTCATAAACTCAATCGCAATGTCTACTTAACATAATATGTACACATGAATTGTTACATATATAAATGCCCTAACATAATTTGTACACGTGAACTGGTATATATATAAGTCTCAATCAAGTAATATAATTCAGCATGAAAAGTCATCTAACCAAAGATTCGAGGAGGAATACCCCGCATCAACAATATTAGGGTGGCCCAACAACCTAGGTCCTTATTCCATTCAACCTCAAACCCCAGATTAGCATGCTAAAATTAGAGAGAAAAAGCAATAAGTAAATGAAAAGACGTAGTGACCCCGTAAGTTACCACCTTGTGTATTATTCTATTCTATAAATGTTTACTGGTAGGAGATAAATTAGGAAATTACCAAATAGATAGTGGGTTTCCAACGGAGGAATATTATATACTATAACGGTAGTATTCCCAAGTTGGGAACAATACACGACTTTAGAGAAGTTAAAGGGGATGGTAACTTTAAAGTAAGTTCAAGGTATATTAAAATTACCAAATACTAATTGTTAGTACATATTAATGGAATATGTCACCCATGGGTAATTATTGATTAGGACTACCTAAAAGGTGTTACATGATAAATATGCTATAGAGATCCTCAAGAAGTCATATGGATTCCTGTTTTGAAAACAAAAAAGGTTACAGCTCATAGAGACTTAAATAAATCACTAACCTCAGCCAGCTCCAAATTCTGAAGAAATCTTGGGGCAAAAAACAAAGGGAATTATTTTTATATGTAGACATCCTGCATATTAAAATATGTAATAAATATCACAACTTATTTGCAGAAAATAAGATATCTTACTTGGAAGAAGACTATGAGCTTCAAAAGAGTAGCAACAAAATTATATATAGTCGTGAGAAGCATGAAAAGGTGGTTAATGGCTGATTTTCCCTCCCAATCCCGAGAATTTGATACATGAAATCAGAACTGATTCAATATGAGATGGTGAATCAAAATGAAGCATATACAACCAAATGTAGTTAAAATGTGTAATGAAAGTGAACTTAATAGTTCCAATTACCAACATATTGGCATGATAACAAGAACCTGAACATGACAGAACCTCACGAAACTGAAACTTCTTACATTATACACGAAACTGAAACTTCTTACATTATATTATTAACTTTCTAATTTGAACTACCAAAAGCTTCAAATTTCAATGGATGCAAAAGCTTTCGAAGACTGAAGAACCTCTCTCGGGGGGGGGGGGGAGGGGGGAAGAAGAAAAAACCTTTTCATATAGCAAGGTAATATTATAATTGTCAACAAAAAAAGACTTTCTACCAGTAATCAACACAAACATCCAATACTTTCTTATAAAGTATCGAACTGAAATGAAATCAGAAGTCAACAATTTCCCATACAAGAATCCAAAGTAAGAGGACAGCATTTACTAAAAGAAATGATGCACACCCAAGGAACAGAACAATAATGAGATTTTACTAACAGGAAAAATAAATAAATCCTCATCAATGTTCTTATTATCATCACATTTAATAATTTCATTTTACTAAAATGAGTCGCTCCAAATTCTAGTAATTATATCTAAGGTTAGTTGAAACTCCATACAAAAAGAATATATTACCTTAGTTGATTCTCCGAGAGTACTCAGTATTTTGGTTCATAAGGGCTCTCTTGTTGAGGGTACAACGTGCAAGATAAACAGCCGAAGCAACAATCACTGTTTGGCAGGTTTCAGCAAGGAAATACACCAAAATTGCCATCTACAATAGCAGAAAAGCAATACATATCAATTTGGGACTTTTAAAAAAATTGTTTATTCAAGTTGAACCTTAAAAACTGAAAACTTCATATATAAAAAGAGATTATTTATGGTGTGCGAACTGTTAAAACCTTTCAAGATTTCAAGAAAAAATGATGGAAAACTCAATTTCTCCATAAAATTGATGTAAGCATTTTCTGATATTGCATCAATATAAATTATTTAGTCAAATCACAACTGCCCAAATTTCTTAAGATTTAAACTCGCAATCAACATTTAAATTTCTAAAGCCAGTCCATTAGAATAGATGTAAAGTCATGTAATCATTAACTCGACCATTATCCAACATTACAAAATTTTCATTCAACACGACTATATGAGAGAGATTTATAGATCAATACTTATTTAAGATTTGTAAAATGTATAGAAATATAGATGTATTCTAACAGTTGTAAATTAATCAACATAATCCCTCCTACATTACAAAATCAAAATGGCAGAAAAAACGATATAAGCTGCAGAAATAGAATGAATTCAAGAATAAGATATGGGCAATCAAAAATCGCAATAATTGTATATATGATGCAGAATTTGGATGACTCAAAAGACCAAAATAGTGCATTTAAAATCTGAACTCCACAATAATTGTATATATGCTGCAGAATTTGGATGACTCAAAAGACCAAAATAGTGCATTTAAAATCTGAACACTGCAATATGTAAAAGGAGAACTTATTCCTTTTTTAATAAAAAACATTCAAAAATCAAAATTACGGAGAATTTCTCTTAGCTCATTTGTTGTACAAACACAAATATCAGAAACCTAAGTGACTTGGTTTATTTCCTACAAAAATCAAAGCCTTTTAAGAACAACATTACCAACTTATGCAACACAAAGATAATAGTTCCCCAACTTTTAAACACTGAAGCATATGCTTACCCAGATAAATGATAATAATTACCTTGAGATTCTTTTTTCCCTGCCTGCTGCTTGTGCTTTTGCCACCAAATTGTGCACAAAAACTCATGAAATGACACAATCTTCATCAATTCAGAAATACAAAGAAAGCCTAGAAGCACAAAAAATGATATAAGGTGCAGAAATAGAATGAATTCAAGAAAAAAGACGAGGACAATTATGTTTTCTTAGTGTACTGTTTGAGTTTCTCCTGCAACAGACATTGCCACTGCTGCTGCAATCTCAGATGGCCTGAATTCAAAGAAGTCAATCCCTGCATTAAATTTCCATAAAACAAAATATATGTCCTTCTGCCAAACCCTATGCAAACACAAACATAAAAAAGAAAACTACCTTTTATTATGCCTAATACAATCTAAAGATTGACAATCTTGATGAGATTTGAGAAACAATCTATAAATGAGAATGGGGTAATTGCCTGCATTCTCCACTTCAATGTGCTCAAAACAAGAAGCTCCATTCTCTGTATGGTTCTTGCCTCAAATACAAATTATGATTCACACACCTGTTAATTATGTAATCAAACTCATCAGGACAATTAGACTCGAAAATAGTGTGAGATTTCATTCAGTTAGAAAATAATTTTACAAAACTATTGATCTACCTGCAAATCTAAGCATAGAGGCACTTCAGTCTCCTCCATTTTGGCTGCCAGAGATAAACAAGCTACAGCCAGCAATAAAGAGTCATTTAAAAATGAGCATATAACTATTACCTACAATTAACATTTTAACTAAATAAAATTGAATAACTTAGGCTTTGATTTAGGAGCTTACACAAAGTCATAGGCAGAAAGGAATCTGTTCAAGTAGTTTACAGACAAACATGCACACAGGAGGTCCAAAACTGAAATGGTCACGGACCTGTTGTAAACCAAACAAGAAATTGCATTGAGTAATTTTCAATAACTAGAAGAATCTAATTGTTTTTTTTGTTTGTTTTTCAACAAAGAAGGGAAACTGAAATACAATTTCAGACAAGATGGAGGGAGGAATATCAAATGTGAAGTAGAAACACATAAGGACAATTAACATATCAGCAAAAACAAAAGATCCAACCAAAACTCATTTCATTTTAATGTGTGACTGCAATAAAAAAAGGAATCAAAAATTAAAGAAAACCAAAACACAGTTCATCAAACACCAAAAACTACCCAAGAAAAGGTCTATTATAAACTGAAATTGCAGTCAGAATCCAAATTCACTTCAAATACATAATACCCAAGTTCATCAAATGATTAAAACATTCAAAAATGGAATCTAAATCCAAACATCAATCATCTAAAGTTCTAAACTCAAAGAAACATTATCCAAAAATAGGGGGAAACCCATTAAGAAGACGACTGAATCTACCTTTCCCATCAACAGCCTCCTGCCTGGCACCCAAATCCAAATCCCCATTCCTCAATCTCTTCAAGTCATCACCAGCAGGAAAATGGTCAAACTCATTTGCCAGCATCAAAGATAAGCACTCATCACTCTGCAATGGAATCCCACTCATTGACTCTTCTTCTTCTTCACCCTTAAAGCTCTGCTTTTGATTACTACAATTTAGATACAGAAACTAGAATAAGGAAAAATACATACACATACATATGCATATATATATATATATATATATCAGAAGAGAGATAAAGAGGTACATGCACAGCAGTGACAGGAAAGCAAAAGGGAGTAGCCATTCGTGAGAAAATGTTGAAACCCTAAAGCACCTGACAGTTTATATCACAGAAAAATAACATGGCAGGCCCTCAAATTCCATCTTAAAACAGCAACAGAATCAAATTTTGAGCCACTGGAAGGAGTTCCAATTAATCCCAGAAAATGGAGAAAGCAGTCCAAACCCCAACTATCCTGCTTGTTCTGACCACAGCTCTACCATTACTTAATGGATCAGTGGGAGAGCCAAGAGCTAAAATGGTCCAAATTAAGTGTGGGCATACCCCCGAGAACAATGCGTCGATTTTTGTCCCAAATTTTGTGGCTACAATGGAAAATATTAGTGGCCAGATGCGGACTTCAGGTTTTGGAGTGGCAATTACTGGTTCAGGAGTTGACACTAATTATGGACTTGCTCAATGCTATGGCGATCTTTCTTTACTCGACTGTGTACTGTGCTATGCTGAGGCTCGAACTCTTCTTCCACAGTGTTTCCCTTATAATGGGGGTCGAATTTACCTTGATGGCTGCTTTATGAGATCTGAGAATTACAGCTTCATTGAGGAATACAAAGGACCCGATGATGGGGCCTTGTGTGGAAATACAACTCGAAAAAAGTACTAAATTCCAAGAGGCAGCAAGGGTAGCTGTTGCAAGCAGTTTCAGACGTGACGAACAATCATAATGACTTTGCGCGAGTCCAGATTACATCGCCTGGTTATGGGAATTACTCGACGTATGTGCTGGCTAATTGTTGGAGGACATTGAACGCGAGCTCTTGTAGGGCGTGTTTGGAAAATGCATCTGCTTCAATATTGGGATGCTTGCCTTGGTCCGAGGGGCGAGCACTGAACACTGGGTGCTTCATGAGGTACTCTGACACTGACTTTCTTAATCCTAAACCGGGGGTGGAAGTTCAAAAGGTACTCAGAATTGTAATTTTGTCTTTACTATATTCGTTATCTAAGATTACGACTCCTCAGCTCATTAGAATGAAAAAAAAAAATCTTTAAAAAAGTATCGTTACAAGAAGTTTGTTATTTATTTATGTCTTCAGCTCCCAGTAACGGAACTTGCAGAGTTTAAAAAGAAGTTCTTTGAATTGGTCTGATCATATGCCTTTTCACATGTGCTTTTGCAGGAACAGTAATAGTGATTGTAGTTGTGACCATTAGTTCTGTGGTTGTTTTGGTAGTTGGGGTAGTTATTGCAGTCTACATATGGAAGCACAGAGAAATACAAAAGAAGAGAAGAGGTATGAAGAGTTGTTGCATTTTATCTTAATTTACGCTGGATGATTTTCAGATTTTGTATCCTAAGTAATACATAATAAGAATGCTGTCAGTAATATAATGAATCAAAAATTCGCAACAGGCATCAGGTAATATCTTCAGTATACCCTAGCTTAATGTTCACATCTTTAGAGGAAATGTTTGAAGTAAAAGTTTTGAAGCTTCCCATTAAATACAGTCCGATTCTGGTCTGAGATATTGAATAATGTGATCTTATACTGATGGATTTGGGTGTCTGTTCATTCTATATCGTTTTTAACTTCCTAGGTTCAAATGATGTGAACAAATTGGTGAAGACCCTTCATGACAGTAGCTTGAATTTCAAATACTCCACAATTGAGAAAGCCACGGGCTCTTTTGATGATGCCAACAAGCTCGGACAAGGAGGATTTGGAACAGTTTATAAGGTAGGGTATTCTCATTTCAGATCAAACAGATCATGTTAGTGATTGAACCAAGACCACATGTATAACACCAATATGAGGTTTCCCATAAATATGTGGGTGTATTTGTAAAAGTCTAAACTTAAAATGTACCTTTACTGCAGGGAGTTCTGGCAGATGGAAGAGAAATTGCTGTCAAGAGGCTTTTCTACAATAACAGACACAGAGCAGCGGACTTCTATAATGAAGTTAACATTATTAGCAGTGTTGAACATAAAAATCTTGTCAGGTTGTTAGGATGCAGTTGTTCGGGACCTGAAAGTCTTCTCGTATATGAACATTACATTGTATGTATATAGGATTAGTACAACATCATTTTTTTCCTTTTTAGAGAGAGAGATTCTGATAATGGTGTTTCCAAACAGAACAACATTAATAAATAAAAAAGTCAAGTAGACTCAAAAAGAAAAGAGATAGTGAAACTCATACTCAAAGTGACAGACAAAAAAACAAACAAAACCCAATTAGGCAAAAAATCAAGGAAAAAACCCAATTAGACAGAAATCATATGTAAAGAAAACATCTATTCAATGTAAGCCACAAACAATACAAATTATTAATAGCAATCATAAAAAAAATCCACACAAAAAATCCACAAAACACAGAGAGAAAATCAAGAATTAAACAGTACCATCAAAAATTAGACAAGAAATCATAGAGGAAACCCAAATTAAATTGAAAGGATACACAGAGTAAAAATTACTAAGATAATCGAAAAACCCTATTCTTCTTTTGGGTAATAAAGTGACCATTCTGAAGAAAAACAATTAAACCTAAATTAGACAAGAAACACATAGAAGAAACCCAAATTGACAAGAAATCGTGGAAGAAACACAATCAAACCCAAATTATACAGTACGAATAAAGTAGAAATTACTCAAATAATCGAAAACCCTTTTTATTCTTTTGGGTAATTCAGTGAAGATTCTGAAGAAGCAAATTAAACCCAAATTAGACAAGAAACACAAAGAAGAAACTCAAATTGACAAGAAATCGTGGAAGAAACCCAAATTACACAGTACCATCAACTGAAAGTAGAAATTACTCACAAAAAAAGACAATACCTCTTCTTCCTTTGGCTAATTCATTCTGGAAGAAACCCAATTAAACAACACCTCTAATACAGTAATTTAGTGTCGATTCCTTCTTCTTCTTCCTCTTCTTCTTGGTGATTAATTATGGCCAAAAACATCTCGAATACTGTAATTCAGTGATCGATTCTGGTTTCTAACCCGGTCGGCACTCTCTCTCTCTCTCTCTACACTTTCTCTCTCTAAATATTTCTTCAATTCTTGAATATAATATAACTAGAGACCGCCCCAATATAAACGGTCAAATTAATTAATCAAAATTTGAATGCCCGGCGTTGGATCAACGCTAATCTAACAGTTTACGACAATGATTGCTTCCCACTCGTTCGTGGTGACATTCTACTCCCTCAGACACGCGTCTCATTTGACTTTGATCCTAATAATTAATTTGTAATATAAATTTTAAATTTGTAACATAAAATATATATTAACTTAATAGTTTTAAAATTAATTTAAACTGTTTTCAAAATTAAAATTGATTTAATTTTAGTTAATAAAATATTAATAATTTTAATACTCCCTCCGTCTCAGGATAAAAGTTGTGGTGGACTTTTTACGCATATTAAGAAGATGAATGAAATGACAAAATTGTCCATAATAATATCATTAAATATAGAGACATGATTAGAATAAGAAAAGTATAAGATATTTAATGCTACGGGTATAATAGGAAAATATGTGTAAAAGTTTGGTTATTAAAGGAAAATGGACATTTAACATGGGACTACCCAAAATAATAATAAGGACTTTTATCATGGGACGGAGGGAGTACTTATTATTTTGTAATTATTAAAAATTCTTACTAATTTTGAATTTAAATATATTTTAAATTTGATTTTTAAATGTCAATAATAATTTTTACAATTTGAATTGAAGAAAAGATAATGATAATAAAAAGAAATTTTTTGTCCACTTTCGCATAATTGTACTTTTTTAAAAAGTTCAATTTTTTAAAATAATTAAAAAATTATAAATCAACTATCAACTATATAATTAAAATTACAAACTTGGTTCAGGGGAGCAAAGCATCCCATGTCTAGCAAATCTAATAGAAAGCTACAAAAGGGCCTATACAGAAAGAATTATTTTCCCATCTTCGCTACATTTGTCTCCCTTCCAGGGAGATACCAACTTCTTTCGGAGATGTTAGTAGCCATTGTTTCTCAAAAAAAAAAAAAACAAGAACTCAGACTCGAAATTGTCGTTAGTGACCGTTGAACCATATATCGCCTTACATCACCGCTTTCGGTGATGGAAGGTTTGTCTTCAAATTCTCATCGCATTGTAGTGGTTATCTCCGATATATTGGCGGTATAATAAAAGACAAGACGACAACGGTTGCCTCAAGAAGCCAGGAATATAAAGGACAGCGTACGCGCTAAACTTAGGGTAAGCCGACCTACATGTTTCCTCCATGATAGACATGGGACGTGAAGATTCCTTAGGAACTTCACAGCTATACATAAACTTGACGGTGGCTCCATACGGTATGCTTTTGGGTTGTAGTCCTTCGGAAGCCTCAGTATTTTTTGCTTTAGAGCGATCGACCTGTACTATTTCCTATAAGGAAATAGTCGGGTCGGGGAAAGAGTGGTTGATTACCCGTGCAATCAACGAGGGGCGCATTTTTGGCTTCCGCGCGAACGCGCGCGTGAGTAATTGCTTAACGATATCCCCTCCTTCGCTACACTCCTCCTCCCTCGGGGAGGACCAGGTTCTCCCTCTAGGGAGCTGTTTCATCCGAATTACGTCTTTCAGTGAGAAAGACTCATGTCGGGCAGCTCCCAGAGTGAGGGTTTCGTTCAACCTACCCAGGTTGTACTCTTTTGCAAGCTTCAAAGCCTGAGTGTAACGAAGGATTTTCACTCCATACTCCAAGCTAGGGATCTAATCTTTTTCTATGGAAGAATCGATAAAAACATGATGGGAAAGTACGTCATTCCATAACAGGTTAGATAATCACAAAATTAGGGGATATCCAAGCTAGGGCCTTTAGGATCTAGTCTTTTTTCCATTTTATGATGGGAAAGAACGCTTTGACTTAAGATCAAAATGATGGGAAATCCTAGGTATTTACTCAATTTCTAATTAGTAAAAAAACTATGAACTACGAATATTTCTATAATTCGCTGTCTGAAATTGAGTAGATCCCTAGCTTGGATTTCCCTAACTTGTCTATTCAGGAAAGACATTCTTTCCCTTCAAGAAATAGGAAATATGTGTGTGTGCAACCTTTTTGATAAACCCGATGTAGCAATATATATATATATATATATATATATATATATATATATATATATATATTCACAATATCTTTAAAGAAGATATATCTATATGAGAGCTCAACCTTTCCTTTCCTTTTTATAGAATAATAGATTTAAAGAAGATATATCTATATGAGAGCTCAGCCTTTCCTTTCCTTTTTATAGAATAATAGATGGCAACGAATATATGACAACGATAATATCTCTTTTAATTTATTTAGAAATGTTACAATATCTCCATAAATAAATTAATTATGACTCATTCAATTTACACATTAAACTCTTTTAATGGTACATCACCAAATAATATATGAATATATTTATTTTTTATTTAACTTT
The DNA here is from genome assembly GCA_020205605.1 of Panax ginseng. Lineage (NCBI taxonomy): Eukaryota > Viridiplantae > Streptophyta > Magnoliopsida > Apiales > Araliaceae > Panax > Panax ginseng. The sequence continues at coordinate 59,420,976 of CM035146.1, read as the reverse complement.
GTAATATATTATTTTGCATAAAATACAACAATCCCCCACATAATACAAAGTACAAATATAAAAATTAGATAAACGAATAAGGAATATAAGAATGCAGTGTGTTAACACTGGTGTCTTTTGGACTATGGACCAATGTATAGAATGAATAGGACTTGATTCACAGGAATTTGGTGAAATGAAAATTTCTATCAACCTTCTTCCTTATTATGAATCAGTAATCATATTATTCATACTACAAACTTTAATAGAAGTTGTTCTACGCGATTTGACACATTTTGGCCTTGCGTCATACCTGGAATTCATAAGCGCTTTAGAAAACCTGTCTTTTTTATAAGAGGCGGCCCCACCTCTACACTCATATAGGTGTTTCCATCAAATGTGTTCTATAGTAACACACATCACCCAACAGGACTATGGAAAACATTAAGAGTATATAACTCAACCTTTAACTCTATAGAAGTACACTATCCTACATCATAGGGATGAACTCAAATATGTATAATATGGATAATGTCTTAACTAATCAACCAATGACTTGTTGTTACCCATATGAACCTACTTCATGGGATTACCATTCATATAGGTTGGGTTACCATCATTGTTGATTTCTGTAATAAACAGAAGTCACATCCCCCTCGATGTATTGCTCACTAGCCTCTTGCTTAGTGGCTTTATCAGAGGATCCGCGAGATTTAACTCTGACCTAACAAAAATAAGGAATATAATCTCGTCACATAACATCTATCTCACAATATTATGTCTTAGGCGTATATGCCTACTCTTGCCATTATATCTCTTATTTTTAGCTCTGCCTATAAAAGCTTGACAATCACAATGTAGAGATACATATGGAACATGTCTCGTTCACAAGAAAATATTTTCCAAAAGATTTCTGAGCCACTCTGCTTCAAAACCTGCCTTCTCTAAGGCATTAAACTCAGACTCCATAGTAGAGCGAGCTATATAAGTCTGTTTAGTAGACTTCCAAGAAACTGGTCATCCTCCTAAGGTAAATATGTAGCCACTCATGGATTCGATTTCATCTGAATCAGAGATCCAGTTGGCATCACTATAGCCCTCAAGAACTGCATGATTACCGTAATAATACAAACCAAATCCAATATTACCTCGCAGATACTTGAGTATTCTACATAAAGCAGTCCAATAATCCTTATTAGGATTATAAGTGTATATGCTAAGTCTATTAACTGCATATGAGTGTATCTGCATAGGATTATGAGTGTATCTATTGAGTCTATTATCAGGTCTTGTGCAATTCGTAAGATATATTAAGTGACCTATGATTTGGGCATACTCAGATTGAGATACACTAGGTCCCTCATGTTTTTTTAAATGTAAACAAGAATCATACGGAGTACTAACATGATTAACATTATAATGTCCAAATCTCTTAAGCATTTTCTCCACATAATGATCTTGAGAAATCATATACCCATTACAAACTTTTCTCAAATTAATTCCGAGAATAACATTTGCTTCTCCCAAGTCTTTCATATCAAATTTAGTGGATAACATATTTTTAGTCTCATATATAACATCAATATTGGTTCCAAAAATAAGCAAGTCATCCACATAAAGACATACAATAACACCACAATTCTCATTATTAAATTTGGTATATATACATCTATCTCCATCATTTATTATATATCCATTAGAAGTCATCAGACTATCAAATAAAGTCGTCGACCTGCCCGAGGCATTAAAGTGACATCTCTGATGGGGTAGGTGAAACAGTAGACTGCAGTGTCAGAAAGTCATGTCAAGTCACATCTGCGAGCAACGCACCAAACAACTTCGAGATCTGTGAAGCAATTCAAAGAGCTTTCAACGGCTACTTTCCAACGGGAAGATTGGGAAGGAATATAAATCAGCTAGAGCTTCAAAGATCAAAGGTTGCTGGAGTTGTTGAGTTTGGAGGAATGGTGGACTAATCTAACCAACGTAAATAGTGAGTGACCAATGAAGGTCTGAAGGCTCACTCTATGATCCACCAAGAACACTTAGAGATAGAAAAAGAAAGAAGTAGAAGTGAGAGTTTTACAATGTAGAAGTGAGAGTTCTACTACAGGAAGAGTGTTCTTAACTGCCGAGAGAAAGAAGAGCACCAATGTAATCTTGATGTCCATCATGGGAAGACTCTAAGTACCAAAGAGAAGAGCCTACATTCATCTTAGCAAGTCCATCATGAGAAGGCATCAAGTAGCAACAATGAAGATCACCAACGCCATCATGGTGGCAAGCATGAGAAAGTTTCTAAGTACCTAGCAGAAGAGCTTACAGTCATCTTAGAAACCCATCATGTACAGCCATCAAGTATCAAGATGAATGATCTTCAAGGCAGTTCATCAAGGGATCATCAGAAGAGGTTGAGTAACTGAAGAAGCTGAGCATCATGCAACACTCAACTGCACTTCAAGGATGATCAAGCCAAGCTGCTAAGTACAAAAGATGTTCAAAGCATAAAGACATCTTAGCAGCTCAGCACCAACAACAAACAAACAACTCAACAACAAGAAGCCAGGGCCTGAGGGGTCCTTGTCCGGAGGGACTAAATGAAGTTCCAAGCCTGCTGGGCTTGAAGAGTTCTTAGGAAACTAGAGAAGTTCCAGTTGCTTTGCCTTGAAGAGTTCTTAGTGAATGAAGTCCCAAGGCTGCTGGCCATGAAGGAATCTTAGTGATTCAGGGTGTTGCCATTCCTTAGTGGAAATCCTGCTAGTTGAAAGCAGAAGAGTGGATTAGGAGCTTGAGTCTCTGAACCACTTAAAACCCCTTGTGTCATTTACTTTATGTCATTTACATTATGTACATTAATTGCTATAACTGCTATGCATGTTTTATGTGACGCCCCCAAAATAGGTATACATCACCCATTCTGAGTCGTCAAATACATGGTACAAAAACAAATACAACTTCAGTAATACAATTGCCGTACAAAATACGACAACATATATACTGTGAGTTTGAATACAATATCGTCTACTAGAGAGTATATAAACTCAAAAGGAGTCCTCATTACAATTATTGGTACACTATTTTACAAAAATAGTGAGGACTGCTAAACAATTATCTTGAATCATCACTCCATACCCCAGCTAGTTCCTGTTAAACTCTCTCCTCCTAAGAAGAACAATGGAACAAAAAGGAAAAGGGTGAGCTCAACTAGCCCAGTAAAGAATATTATGACTAAGATAATATACAACAATTTATCATTAGTCTTCAACAGGGAAAATCTAATTAAATATAATAGACAACAAGTTTTAGATCAACAACTGCAGCGGAAACATCAATCCATTAGAAGAGTCAGGTAGAGAAAGAATTCTACTATATTCTAAGGTTTAAAGTCCATCATAAATATTTTATCCATGTCACATCAATCAATATACATCTTGAATCAAATATTCATCTTTGCACTACAGGCCAAAGATATTCATTTGTATCATCGATTTAGTCGTATTCATCTCAACACTGTTCATCTTACTACACTGGCCCAAAGATATTCATTAGATAATCATTTATCTTTGCACTACAGGCCAAAGATATTTAGTAATATCATCATTTAGGATTGAGGATGATGAAAAATATCTTAAAGAAAATGAATCCAGTAAGATAAAAGAACAAATATTAGGGATTCGTATTACAGTTTATCCAAGTTTAATAATACTTCGTAATAACAAATTTTGAAGAAGAATTCAAAAATAATGATCAAAACATGGATACAATCAAAGATAGTAACCATAATAGACATCTTGGACAAAAAGAAGAAAATTTCATTTTTTCGGTGAATAGTATCGTATTCGTGAATAGTGCCGTATACGTGAATAGTGCCGTATACGTGAATAGTAACCCCGACACAAAAAGTTCCAAATTTGATAAAAATTTCAGACCAATATTTTGGCATAATGATATTGAAAGAAATAATATTATTTACGAAGAGAATAACATCCCTTACCTCAAAATAACGGTACTTCTGATCGAAATATCGGATATAAAGCCGAAGGAAACTTGTACCGAACAACAACTCTCAAAGTATCTAAATACTCACAAAAATACGCTCGACAATATAGAGAGAAAGAAAACTTGTTTCTGGTGTGATTTTCAATTCTAACTTAAGCACCTATTTATAGGAAAATAACAGAACGCCATAGAAGACTTAACTTGTTACCGGCTGTTCAAGTCTTCAACATTCACGCACGCCACTTTTGATCCATCAAAATTTTTCCACAAAAAAACAAAAGTGGGGCCCACCCATGTTTTTAATAAAAATCATTTTATTTTCCGAAATTTCAACAATTCATAATAAAGCCCTTTTATCAGAAAAATTCAAATCCCATGTGCTTTCCATAGGAAATTTAATTCTCTACAACTTTGTAGCTTTAAGTTTTTTCAAATTCCAAACAGAAAATATCCGAAATTCACCAACGGATGATTTTTAATACCTCAAATACGACAAAATACTGATAAAACACCTCAGCATTAATTCCTTCAATTTTATCCACATAAAAATAAATATATCCATCATTTATATTCACATAAAATAAATATTTCCTTATCATATAAATAAATAATTAATTATTCACAAATAATGTTACAGAATCACAATTATGACAACCAGGCCGTTCCCAGGAAAGAGGGGGCTTTCCGATAAGGATTTCTCCTTACTAGCGCGCAATTAGGTGACCAAACCTCTCATTGACAGAACTTTCTAGACATTGCCAATAATATTATCTCATAATATTATTCAAATAATATGAATTATTGATCCGATAATGGAAAATACTGTGCAGTGACAATTATTGAAACAATAAAATAAAATATTGAACAGTAATTACTGTAACAATTATTGAGTAGTGTCTTCTTACGTAAGAATCAATAAAAAATACTGTGCAAAACCGTGTGCTACTGTGCAACCACGCGTATTACTGTATATTAACCACCGGGTATTCCAACAGTGTTAATGGTAACAACTACGCCGTTATTTGTAAAAACTCAAATTTGTCGTTTTCTTCATCCGACTGTTATTCGTATGGGGCCCACAAATGGTCATTTTTTATGCATACGAATATTCCCAAACGGAAAAGAATATTCCACGACCAAACGAATATTCCCCGACAACAATGAATATTTTATAACCACTTGCTTATTTTGCAAAATTTTAACATTTCACCCATAACCAAAGTATTATATAAAGTTAATACCTTATTATTCACAATAATAAATAGAGGAAATTCGATTTTATTTATAATAATTTAGGGTCTTACAACCTCCCCTCCTTATGAAATTTCATCCTCGAAATTGATGTACGTACCTGATGTTTCGAAAAGGTGAGGATACCTCGCTTTCATTTCTGATTCTAACTCCCAGGTCATTTCTTCAATAGCATGGTTTCTCCACAAAACCTTAACTTGTGGTATAACCTTCGTGCGTAGAAGATGCTCTTTCCTATCCTAGATCTTAACAGGTACCTCCTCGTACGTTAAATCTTCAGCTATCTCGTCTGGTTCTAACTCAATAACGTGGTTCGGGTCTTTAACATATTTACGAAGCATAGATATGTGAAAAACATTATGAACACGAGACATACTTAGAGGTAATACGAGTCTATAGGCCACATTTCCTATTCGGTCAAGAATCTCAAATGGACAAACAAATCGTGGATTGAGCTTTCCTCTCTTCCCAAATCTTGTAACTCCCTTCCATGGTGAAACATGGAACAATACATGATCCCCAATATTAAATTCCACGTCCTTCCGATGAAGATCCGCATAACTCTTTTGTCTATCCTGTGCCGTTTGTATACATTGTCGGATCATTTGGATCTTCTCTGTAGTCATTCGTACCAATTCTGGTCCCAGCAATGTTGCTTCACCCACCTCCTCGTCCCAGCATACTGGAGAGTGACACTTTCATCCATACAATGCTTCAAATGGAGCCACGCCTATACTTGCCTGATAACTGTTGTTGTAGGAGAATTCCACCAATGGTAGGTACTTATCCCAACTCCCCTTGAAATCTAGGACACAGAGTCTTAATAGATCTTCAAGAGTTTGAATAGTCCTTTCTGATTGTCCATCCATTTGAGGATGGTATGCTGAACTGAATCATAAATCCATGCCCATAGCTTTCTGTAAGCTAACCCAAAATTGTGAAGTGAATCTTGGGTCACGATCTAAAACTATGGATACTGGCATGCCATGCAATCTCACAATCTCATTTACGTACATACTAGCAAGATGTTCAAGGGAATAAGTCTCTCGTATAGGCAAGAAATGGGCAGACTTGGTTAATTTATCAACAATAACCCAAATCGCATCTATGCCTTGAGAAACCTTGGGAAGACCCATAATGAAATCCATAGTAATGTGTTCCCACTTCCATTTCGGAATCTCAAGTGGTTGCAATGGACCCTTTGGCATTTGATGCTCCGCCTTTACACGTTAACAAGTTAAACACCTCGAGATAAACTCCGCGATCTCTCTTTTCATATTGCTCCACCAAATTGTATGTCGAAGATCATGATACATTTTGGTACTCCCAGGATGGATTGCAAACGGTGTGTTGTGTGCCTCCATCATGTTTCTATGCTTCAATTCAGAATCGTTAGGAACACAAAGTCTAGAGTTGACTCGAAGTATTCCTTCTTCATCGATTCTTGCTTCTGGAATAACACCTTCTTGCACTTTCTTCTTCATACGCATCAGCTCCATGTCCGTAGCTTGAGCATCTTTAACTTTATCGATTAAAGTCGGTTCTACTCGTATGTTTAATATCATCACATGGTTACTTGGAGCCTTTACCCCTATCTCCATTCTTTGCAAGTCATACAAAATGGACTTTTGTGTTAAGAACATTGCACTCGTACCCGCATATGATCTTCTACTCAATGCGTTAGCTACCACGTTTGCTTTTCCAGGATGATATTGGATGGTATGATCGTAATCTTTCAACAGCTTGAGCCAACGTCGTTGCCGCATGTTGAGTTCCTTTTGGGTGAAGAAATATTTGAGGCTTTTATGATCGTATAGATCTCCACTTTCTCCCATCTGGTAGTGTCTCCGGATCTTCAACGCGAGCTTGTTGTTGCCAACTCCAAATCATGAGTAGGATAATTCTTCTCATATTCTTTGAGTTGTCGCGAGGCATAGGCTATGACTTTCCCATGTTGCATAAGAACACATCCTAACCCTTTGCACTGAAGCATCAACAGAGATAACAAATCCATCCGAACCGGATGGTATTGTCCCGAATAGGTCTTAGAAATGAGTCTTCTCTTGAGTTCTTGAAAACTCTTCTCACAATCCTCACTCCAACCAAATTTTATATCTTTACGAGTCAGCTGAGTTAACGGATTATCGATTCGAGAAAATCCTTCCACGAATCTCCGATAGTAACCAGCTAAGCCTAGAAAGCTACGTACTTCGGTCACGACTTTGGTTGCTCCCAACTTTGTATGGCTTCAATCTTCGCCGGGTCGACAGATACTCCATATTTTGACACCACGTGCCCAAGGAATGCTACTTCTTCAAGCCAGAACTCGCATTTCTTCAGCTTGGCATATAACTTGTTATCACGAAGCCTTTGCAGTACCAGCTTCAAATGGTACTCATGATCTTCACGACTTTTGGAATAGATGAGGATGTCATCGATAAAGACAACAACGAACTGATCCAAATATTCTTTGAACACATGGTTCATCATATCCATGAAAGCAGCAGGAGCATTAGTCAATCCAAAAGACATGACTAAGAATTCATAATGACCGTATCGAGTTCTGAAAGTAGTCTTCGGAATATCCTCAGTTTTAATCTTCAGCTGATGATCATGAAAAGGGTTAGGATGTGTTCTCATGCAACATTGGAAAGTCATAGCCTATGCCTCACGACAACTCAAAGAATATGAGAGGAATTATCCTACTCATGATTTGGAGTTGGCAGCAGTCGTTTTTGCGTTGAAGATCTGGAGACACTACCTGTATGGGGAGAAAGTGGAGATCTATACAGATCATAAAAGCCTCAAATATTTCTTCACCCAAAAGGAACTCAACATGCGGCAACGACGTTGGCTCAAGCTATTGAAAGATTACGATCATACCATCCAATATCATCCTGGAAAAGAAAACGTGGTAGCTGACACATTGAGTAAAAGATCATATGCGAGTACGAGTGCAATGTTGTTAACACAAAGGTCCATTTTGTATGACTTGCAAAGGATGGAGATAGAGGTAAAGGCTCCAAGTACCCATGTGATGATATCAAACATACGAATAGAACCGACTTTAATCGATAAAGTTAAAGCTGATCAAGCTACGGACCTGGAGCTGATGTGTATGAAGAAGAAAGTGTAAGAAGGTGTTATTCTAGAAGCAAGAATCGATGAAGAAGGAATACTTTGAGTAAACTCCAGACTTTGTGTTCCTAACGATTCTAACTTGAAGCATAGAATCATAATAGAAGCACACAACACACCGTTTGTGATCCATCGTAGGAGTACCAAAATGTATCATGATTTTCGACATACATTTTGGTGGAGCAATATGAAGAGAGAGATCGCGGAGTTTATCCCGAGGTGTTTAACTTGTCAACGTGTAAAAGCGGAGCATCAAGTGCCAAAGGGTCTATTGGAACCACTTGAGATTCTAAAATGGAAGTGGGAACACATTACCATGGATTTCGTTACGGGTCTTCCCAAGGTTTCTCAAGGCATAGATGCGATTTGGGTTATTGTTGATAGATTAACCAAGTCTGCTCATTTCTTGCCTATACGAGAGATTTATTCCCTTGAACGTCTTGCTCGTATATACGTGAATGAGATTGTGAGATTACATCATACTAGTATCCATAGTTTCGGATCGTGACCCAAAATTTACTTCACAATTTCGGGTTAGCTTGCAGAAAGCTATGGGCACGGACTTACGATTCAGTTCGGCATACCATCCTCAAACGGACGGGCAATCAGAAAGGACTATTCAAACTCTTGAAGATCTATTAAGACTTTGTGTCTCAGATTTCAAAGGGAGTTGGGATAAGTACCTACCATTAGTGGAATTCTCCTACAATAACAGTTATCAGGCAAGTATAGGTGTGGCTCCATTTGAAGTATTGTATGGACGAAAGTGTCGCTCTCCAGTATGTTGGGATGTGGTGGGAGAAGCAACGTTGTTGGGACCAGAGTTGGTACGCATAACTACAGAGAAGATCCAAATGATCCGTCAATGTATACAAACGACACATGAAGTTAATATTGGGGATCATACATTGTTACGTGTTGCACCATGGAAGGGAGTTACAAGATTTGGGAAGAGAGGAAAGCTCAATTTGTGCTTCGTAAATATGTGAAAGACCCAAACCACATTATTGAGTTAGAACCAGACGAGATAACCGAAGATTTAACGTACGAGGAGGTACCTGTTAAGATCTTGGATAAGAAAGAGCATGTCCTATGCACCAAGGTTATACCACAAGTTAAGGTTTTGTGGAGGAACCATGCTATTGAAGAAATGACCTGGGAGTTAGAATCAAAAATAAAAATGAGGTATCCTCACCTTTTCGAAACACCAGGTACGTATGTTAATTTCAAGGACGAAATTTCATAAGGAGGGGAGGTTGTAAGTGTAACAATCCAAGATTTTATTTATAATTTAGAATATTTATTAGATTAAATAAATATTTAAAAGAATGAAGTTTTTATTTTGTAGTTTAAAATATTTCTAAATTAAATGAATATGTGATTTTTGTTAGTAAATATTTATGAATTAAATTTATTAGATAATATTCTAAATTTATAATTTAGAGAGTTGTAATATAACATGAGATGTTATATGGTTGTTTTAATTTAATAATTTAAAATGGTATGTTAAATTATTAAACTAAATTATAATGAGAATATAATTTTGTGATGTTTGTTTAAGTGGAATATTTATTTAAAATATAGTATGTATAATTAATTTATTTGATTAGTGTGGATATGGAAATCCAAATAAATAATATGTGATTATAAATTATAAAGCTGAATTGTTTATTAAAATAAATTAAAGTAATTTTTAAATTTATTTACCCGAACAAGGTTTAAAATATTAAGTCTTTATTTTAAAGACTTTTTGGCCAAACAAAGCCTTATGACTTTTGGATTTTTAAATTATGAATTTTATTATAACAAATAAAATAAATAATATAAAATATATTTATAATTTAGATATGTTTATAATAGTATAAGCGATATATTTAGTAGGCGTGTTAAGGCTATATCGGTTACTTTATTTTTATATATACATTATCGATTACATTTTTTGGCTTAAGCCTCAAGAGAGAAAAGCGAGAAGTTCGAGAGAGAGAATCTGAGAGAATTGAGAGGAGTTGGGAGAGAAATCTTGAGTTTTCCAAATGCAAAATTCTGTGTTTAGCAAGGTTGTTCAAGCTAAGTGAAGGTATTATTCAAAACCTTAATAATATATATATATATATATATATATATATATATATATATACATGTATATGTGTTTCACAACAAAATTCTTATATTACGTGAATTCCAGCTTTTTGTAAATTGTTGTTATATAACTTTATTTATGGTGATTGCATATAATTATGATGTTAGAGTATGTAGTTAGGCATGAATTGGTATGCTAATTTCGGTTAAAAGGAAGGAAAAGTAATCACAGTATATATTTTTCATATGGCTTGTGAAAGTACCAATTATGGTGGTCAATTAGTACGATAAACTGTAAATTGAGTCTTGTTTATGCTAGTTCGTTAAGAAACGAAGAGAACATAGTTTGAACGAAGTGATTTGGACAAGAATTGTGATCACAGTGATGAATTATATGGATAATGTCAAAAAATGGAGTTTGTGTAAAAACATGAAATTTAAGGAATTTAATTAGTTGAAGTTGTTGTTAAATTGTTCTAAGTGGTTAAATATGTGAGGAAACATGTTTGTGATAATTATATATCAATTGTTTGTGTTAAATTCATTGTTTTGTGGGTGAAATTCGTGTTAGTTGGGCTAAAGCCTGCCATCGCTCTTGTTCGCTTCTTGTCTCTAGTTACATGCATTTGTACATGGTAGCATTTCTTGCCCAGTGCCAAGGCTAGAAATTAGCAGTCTTGCAATGCTAGTCCCAGAGACTTGTGTATGGCGCAGCTGCGCCATACACTGATCTGAGGTAGTGACTTTTGCTGCTGCTGCAGACTTAGGATATCGATGTAACTTGGTCTAAGGGTGTGTTAATGTAATAAACATGGAACATGGAGGTTTAAACAAAACTGTGTCATGTCATTGATAATTTCAAAGTTGTAAAGGATTAGTAAGTTACGAATGTGTTATGATTTAATGTATACAATGAATAGTGAATAAGTCTTGTGATGTTAACACTTGTGATTTCTGAAGTGAGCACTAAGATATGGAAGGTGATTAATATAAAACCATTGAGTCCTAGGAAGACTTAAATACTTGGTTGAACTTCAAGTTCGATTAAGGAGAAGTGTAGTATTGATTAATAAGAGTTGAAAATGTGATTTTGATGTTAAAAGTCTTATGTAAGTGTTAGAGAGTTTTCAGATTCGTGTTATGTGGGTTAGTATTATGGATATACCTTAAACTTAAGGTTATAACTTAACTAAGATAAGAAATAAATCTTTGAGGTTAAAGTATGTAGCTAATTGATGTGATATTCCTAATGGTATGTGTAGGATATTTGAGTACGTGAGTTGTAATTGTATAGCTTACGCAAGAGGCAAGTTCCCTAACCTTTGCTACTTTATTATTCAGCAAGATTACTTTTTACAGTCATGATATACTTTTGCAAGTTCTCTATTTCTAATCTCTTGTTGAGCAATTTATTGTTATGCAAGTTCTTTAACCCTCATTTACTGTTGAGCAAGTTAATTAATTTTTATTTCTTTATTCCAAACGTGATTACTTTGGTTATTCAAAGTCTATAATGTTGTTGTAAGAAATGTGTTTATTCAGCTACTAATAACTGTTGCTTGATCTTCGTTCTCCAATGTCATTGTACTATCTTACATTATTGTACCGAACTCTAAGTTGCCTAGCGATTCTTTACCAATTCAACTAATCCTTAGTTGATGAATTTTCTTGTTGGGTAAAATCGATACGCGCAAAACACGCAAGTGTACGTGGTCAACAAGTAATAAAGTGATGAATAGAGTATCGTTCCCATAGAGACAATTTAGTAAGAAACTTAACTTCACAATTATCAATTTCCTATTAATCCTAATTTTATTAAACTATCCAATTCAATGATTAAAAATTATAGAACCTAAATTAAAAACAAATAAAATACCACAAACCAAATCACCAATATCAAAATTTGGAATTCAAACAATTAATGGAGAATTAGACTTATGATTTCACCCTGAGCTTCACTTTGATTTTAACACCTTTATTCCAATTCAATTCACTATCTCAGTTTATTAATCAAGAACACGAACATAGTATTAACCACCTCTCGATGCACTAATACCGTATTAACGTCAATCCACAATTAAGATAGAAATCCGTTAAACACCTAAATCAACCAACTCACTATATCTCTATGTGAACTGCAATTAAAGAAGGTTTAAGCTTAAGTTCTCTACCCGATTACATGTGATGTCAAACATATCTCTACCTTAACAATAATCAAAAATCTGCTATTCACAAAATTCATGACACATGCTACATTAACTAGGTCTAGATTTGAATATCCTCTCTCGATTCCATTCAAATCCACGAGGAATTGTTGATCAAGCAATTCATAAGTTCACATTTCAATTAACATAGATAAACCGAAAATACTTTATTGAATTGGAAATCAAAGTTATAAAATCATCGTTTCACCCAAGGATCCATCACAAGTCTAATAAGCTAATTAGTTCATAACGAATGAATTAAAAACTGAATAATCTAATAAAACCATCCTTTCAATTACAAATAACTATTAAAGAGAAGAAGAATAATGAAAACCCCTTCACGTGGCCTAGATTTTCAACCGTCACGATAATCTCTTCAAATTATTCCTCCAAAGCTCGTACTTAAGTCCTGGAATTAATCTTTGTAGTATGCTCCTTGTGTTATATGATTTGTTGATTGCAACGTAATATTAAGCTCTTCCTATGTTCTAGCTGAAATCTGCCTTTTTTAGAGTCCAGGCGCCTAGCAGAGTCCCAAAAACCGAGTACCAGCAGACATTAAAACGCATTAGGAGAGTGCAGGAATCGGGACCCCTGCCTTACGTGATAGTACGAACTTAAAAAGGCGCCGCTTGAAAGCTAGGCTCATCTAAAGAAATTTTCCCACTTCAAGCATTTTTCCAATTTCGCTCCAAAACTCCGTCTTTCTTCATCACTCGAATCCACAACCACCCTACACATAAAATGACATGAAACAAGTGAAAACGAACACAAAACAAAAAGAAAACTACGAATTTAAACTTGAAATGAATATTGATTCGTGTATATTAAATCCACTTATCAAAATCCCCCAAACTTAAACCGTGCTAGTCCTCGAGCACAAAACAAACTACATGCTAGGCAATGCAATGAAATAAACAAATCTAAATGCCTAAGAATCCAACAATATCGCAAAAACTAACTTATCTCGTCGGCCTCAGAGAAAACAAGCAACCTTACAATATGAATTACCAAAACTAATCCACAATTTCGTATTAATTCTCAAATCTTGAACAATTATCACTGGTATAGCGTGCATGTGTGATCAACATCTATAATAACTGATACGGACCCAAATTCAATACATAAGCAACTTCTTAGAAGGAATCATATAGTGCAATCTTAAAAATTTCAAAGATAGGCACAACCCAACTAACATTAAACAATTCCAAATTCAAGGATTCATGCAGGATACTTATACTTTCTTCTTTTTCTTTTTTTTACACGGGGGCTTTTTGCTCTTTTCCCGTCATTATTCCTTTTTTTAGGTAGATGGTTGGTGAGTGCGTTTTACGCTCCATCTCACGCTTGTGTTTATGGGGAGTGTTTCTCCTCAACCCACCACAAGACTCAACATGTTTCATTTTTTTTAAAGCTTATATACCCCACATATACTCCCCCAAACTTAGGTTCTTGCCTAATTTTAGCCTTTACTGCCTATCCTTGTCGTTTTCTCATTCACCCTAGCATTATCCTTTAGAAACTATTTATGTATCAATTTGAACTGATTGGTCAACAAAGATGTTATTAGTGTTAACCTTTTTATAACAGTTTCAAACAAGTCCAAGAATCGATTCATAGAAGAAATTGTATCACAGTTCTAATAATCAATACTGTATTGGTTAACTTGTTCACAATCTCATCATTGGCCCATAAATAACATGTATTGCAGCACTGTTGGACATATGCAAACCCAATATTTAACTAATTTTTTTTAATATTATTTTTTTAAAATGATAATAACGAAAATGACAGTAATGCAACAAAACAACCTAAACTACTATGCAAACACCTAATCTACTATGCGAACTAGATTACCACATGCATGCAAATAAACATTTAAATCCCCCAAACTTAAGTAAAACAATGCCCTTATTGGATAAAAAGAAATTAAGTTCCTGAGGACTTCCTTGCAATCACCTTAAGTCTGGGGAGGTGGTTGGTGCTCTTCATCTGAATCACTTGGAGGAAATCGAGGTAGTGGTCCGGGTTGTTGATATGGATAATGAGTGCTGGGTTGAAGCTTTGGAGTGTTGTGTTGAGTGAGGCGAAAGATGCGTTCATAACATCAAACATGTGATCTTGTCGCATTGCCAATCGCCGCATTTCCCGGCGTGCTGCCCTATTGTGTGCATTCATCTGATTTTGGAACTCAAGGAACTGAGGACTAGATATTGCCTCGGTCTGCGGTACCTGCTCGGTTCCTTGATCTCCCATAGCTTCATCCTCATCCCCGAGGTATCTTCTGCATCGACTTCTTCTTCCGACGCCGATGGAAAAATAAAACCCAAACCTCGTGGATGTGACTCACCTCCTGCCCATACAGAATACCGCGCTATCATTCTAGAATCAAGCAAAGCGAGCGGCATTTGAGTAGGCTCATCATCGGACCATCTCACCCCTGTATTGCGACACAACGCACAGATGAGTGAGGGGAGTGGCAAGCCGCCCAAAAAATTTCCACATAAACACCAGCGGATGGAGAAACTGATAATTGCCCCGACATCAATAATAAAATCTTGCACAATTGCATACAATAGTAACGCCTTCTCTTTGGTGACGTCCGAAGTGTGTTAGGACAGAAGCAATTTAGCACATAAGAAGGTGTACCATATTTTGCCATATCGGCTAAGGTCCTTGCTATGGAACACTGTACCTCCCTTTCGACCTTTGATCCAAGATGTTCTCGGCTTTGTCAAGTTCGTAATAACCTCCTCGTAGTCGAGGTCAAAAATCCTCAATTGTGCATATCGACATTGTCGTGGCACCCATGAATCGATAATAGGCATTGATTGCATAAATCCATCGAGCGGGACCATGCGACCTCGCACAAACGCATTGAATGGGGCTTTGTCTTCGGCGTTTGCATAAAATTCCTTGACGATGTTGACGATGGCCAGGACCGGATGCTCGGTGAGTTTGAGCCACCCCTTTTGATAAATTTGAGACATCATCTCCCCATCATTTCCCTCGGGGGCCAATCCACATTCCGGCGTAAGGGCTTTGGTTATCATGTAGTCTTACCGGTTGGCGACGGAGGCACTCATAAATTTTTGTCGATCATATGTTCGTGTCGATTGAGTAGGTCTTGAACTCTCTCCCCTTTGGCGTTTGGATATCGGTTGTGAAGCCATTGATTTTTCGGATGTTAAAACTTGTTAGCACACACTTCCTTCCCCTTATACTTGGTTCACTTAGTTTATCAAACACTTGGTGTGCAAAGTCCGTCCTTCCCCCAAAACTTGATTGTTTCTATGGTACTTCAGTAGAGAGAAGATGGAAACTCAATAAGAAGGTAACTTACTCTCAATTGCTCTATGTGTAGCCCAATTTCTTGAGGAATTCGTATATTGGGAGATGACTATAGGAGGTATGTGGTAGGGTTTATATAGAGGTGAGATAGGGGAGAGGGATTCGTGTGCTTGATTGTGTGGGTTAGTGGAATTTGTGGGGTGAAGTGGGTGCAATTGATGTAGGTAATGGGTTGTAGTAGTTGATAGGAGATGTCGACCGTGGGTTATGTTTAAGAGAAAGAAAACTGAGTTGGCAATAGGCGTGTGTGTGGGGAAATAAGAAAGGAATGTGCGTGTCGGTGACTTATGCGCCTGAATGTGATACCCAGCCCCGTGGTGGCATGCCCTTGTCTTGGATTTTGGCTTCCAAAAGTGCAGATCAAAATTCTCCGATTTTCCATCTTTTCTTGCCCGTTGTTGCTCTTACTCGCTTTAGACCCCTCCTGCAACCATAAACAAGCAAAATGTTAGATTATTGACGACTTGGAGTAGGATTGAGACTGTCAACAAAACGTTTATGCTATACTACCTACCTAATACTTAATAAAAGCTACATTCTAACAATTATAAGTAAAACTACGAAAAATAACAAAATATTGGGTTGCCTCCCAATTAGCGCTTGATTTTAAGTCATTCAGCCTGACTACTCCCTGTTTTACTGTGTATCGGGTAGGGTGATGTTGACGACATCCCAGTTTGATTCGCCACCCCAATAATGCTTTATCCATTGACCATTGACCTTGAACGTCTCTAATGGATTACGACTGTAGAGTTCAATGGCACCATGAGGGAATACTCGCTTTATAGTGAATGGTCCGGACCATCTCGACTTAAGCTTTCCTAGGAACAATCGCAGCCATGAGTTGAACAAGAGGACTGATTGACTTGGCTCGAATGTTCGATGCACAATCTTCTGGTCGTGCCATCTTTTTACCTTTTCCTTGTAAAGCTTGGCGTTCTCGTATACATGAAGTCAAAATTCGTCGAGCTCATTAAGTTGGAGTAGCCTCTTTTCTCCTATGGCAGATTGATCAAAATTCAATTTATGTATTGCCCAATAGGCCTTGTGCTGTAGCTCCACCGATAAGTGACATGCTTTTCCGTACAGGAGTTGATATGGTGACATCCCGATTGGTGTTTTGTATGCAGTCCGGTAAGCCCATAATGCGTCATCCAACCGAAGTGACCAATCTTTCCGACTAGGATTTATGACTTTTTCCAAAAATCTTCTTAACTTCTCTGTTTGATACCTCAGCCTGTCCATTTGTTTGAGGGTGATACGCTGTAGCCACCTTGTGGTTAACCCCATCCTTAGCCAACAGAGCTGTAAAAGACTTATTGCAGAAGTGACTACCTTCGTCACTGATTATTGCTCTTGGCGTGCCAAACCTTGTGAAAATGTTTTTCTATAAGAATTTGAGGACCACCTTGGCATCGTTGGATGGTAGTGTTTGCAGACTTCAACCCACTTGAGGCGTAATCCACCATGAGTAGAATATATCTTGATTGCTTTCAAGGACGAAGGGAATGGTCCCATGAAATTGATGCCCCATACATCAAAGATTTCCACTTCAAGAATTGTTTGTAGGGGTATCTCATTTCGTTTAGAGATGTTTCCCACCCTTTGGCATCTATCACATGTTTTCACAAATTGGTGGGTGCCTTTGAACAATGTCGGCCAATAAAACCCAGCTTGAAGCACTTTTGCCACGGTACGCTCACTCCCATAATGTCCCCCATATGCCGATGAGTGGCATTCCTTCAGTATGTTGTGCCCTTCACTGTAGGGGATACATCGTCGAATCATCTTATCGGCGCACTATTTGAATAAATAAGGCTCATCCCACATGTACCACTTGACGTGATGAAGAAACTTCTTTTTCTGTTGTCTTGTAAGATCAGGGGGAAGCATGTTGCTCACCAGATAATTCGCGAAGTCAGGATACCAAGGAAATTCTGCATTTAACCCAAATAGTTATTCATCCGGGAATGACTCATTAATTGCGCATCTATCTTCATCCTTTTTCTCTAGATTTTCCAGCCTTGATAAATGGTCGGCAACTTGATTCTCCATCCCCTTTCCATATTTAATTTCTAAGTCAAACTCTTGAAGTAGGAGAATCCATCGGATAAGGCGTGGCTTAACATCTTTTTTCACTATTAGGTATCGAATCGCCGAATGGTCCGTGTAGACTATCACCTTAGTCCCGATCAAGTAGCCCAGAATTTGTCAAACGCATACACCACTGCAAGAAATTCCTTTTCCGTGGTAGTGTAATTCATTTGAGTCTCTGTGAGTGTTTTGCTTGCATAGTATATGGCGTGAAACACTTTGTCTCGTCTTTGTCCCAAAAGAGCCCCAACCGCATAGTCGCTCGCATCACACATAAGCTCGAATGGCATATTCCAGTCTGGTGCAACTATTATAGGGGCCGTAGTTAATTTCTTCTTCAACAATTCAAATGCTGACTTGCATTCCGCAAAGAAATCGAGCGTGGCATCCTTCTCTAAAAAGGCGCATAGAGGTTTTGCAATTTTAGAGAAGTCTTTTATGAACCTCTGTAGAACCCAAAGATGCCCCGTAAAACTTCTTATACCCTTAAGCGAGCTCGGTGGAGGCGGTTTCTCGATGGTATCCGACCGCTTTGTCCACCTCAATCCTTGGCCGGAGCACCTTATGGCCCAAAATTATGCCTTCTTCAACCATGAAGTGGCATTTTTCCCAATTGAGTATGAGGTTTGTATCCTTACATCGCTGCAAAACCATGACCAGATTCCCTAGGCAAGTATCAAAGTTGTCTCCATAGACCGAGAAATCGTCCATGAAGACTTCTTCCAATGACGGTTTTAGTTTTTCAACAGCTTTTTCCTCCGTGTGCAAAGGTTCAAACGGTGCTCTGAATCTGCTAACTCGTGGCAATGAGTCTAGCATATGTAAGAAGTCCACAAATTCTGGGTCATCCTTTTCCTCATCCCCTAGTAAGGTTGTTTCTAATGGATCGTTGACCAAACTCTTGCTCATATCTTCACTGATGATTTGCTCAATTAAATCCATCCAAAAACATTCTTCCTCATCCGTAGGGTATTTTATGGCCTTGAACACATTAAATTTGATTTCTTGATCTTGGACTCTTATAGTAAGTTCTCCTTTTTGTACGTCTATAAGTGTCCTTCCCGTAGCCAAGAAAGGTCTCCCTAGGATAATTGGTATGTTCTTATCCTCCTAGAAATCCAGAATGATAAAGTCCGCAGGGAATATAAACTTATCCACCTTCACTAAAATGTCCTCTACTATGCCTCGCGGATATGTGACTGACCTATCTGCCAATTGTAATGAAATGTTAAATCTTCACTTAGTGCGAGGTAAACCCAATTCTAAGTATACTGACAATGACATCAGGTTTACACTTGCCCCCAAATCACATAAACACTTGCTGAAATGCATATTCCCGATTGTGCATGGGATAGTGAAGCTCCCCGGGTCCTTGAGTTTTGGTGGTAATTTCTGTTGTAATCTTTCGCTACACCTCTCGTTAGTGCCACAGTCTCAAATTCTTCCCATTTCTTCTTCCTTGTGTAATTCCTTTCATAAATTTTCGTAGCTCTAAGATTTGTTCTAGGGCCTCCATGAATGGGATGTTAATCTGAGTTTCTTGAACACGTCTAAAAACCCTGACGAAGCGCTTATCTGATTTCTATTTTTGGACCCTCTCTTAAAAGCGGTTATAAGACCCCAACTTATTATTAATGAAATTTAATTTTCTCTATTTATTATTTTGAAATAGTAAGGGTTGATTTGATTAATGTGGATAATTATGGGTAAAATACGCAAATATTTCAAAATAAGCAAGTGGTTATAAAATATTCATTATTGTCGGGGAATATTCGTTTGGTCGTGGAATATTAGAATCTTGTCGGGAATATAAATATTTACAATGTATGATCTTTTGTGGGCCCCATAACGGAAAGCGATTGGAGGAAGAAAACGACAAGAATAAGTTGGTTATAAATAATGGCGTAGTTGCTACCGTTAATACTGTGGGAATACCCGATGGTTAAAACACAGTAGCACACGGTATTGCACCAATTATTGATTCTTACGTAAGAAGGCACTACTCAATAATTGTTATAGTAATTACTGTTCAATATTATATTTTATTGATTCAATAATTGCTACGTTGATATTATTGTTGTTATAATAATTGTCACTGCACAGTATTTTCTATTATCGGAGCAATAATTCATATTATCTGAATAATATTATTAGATAACATTATTGGCAATATCTAGAAAGTTCTGTCTAAGGAGAGGTTTGGTCATCTAATTGCGCGCCAGTAAGGAGAGATCCTTATTGGAAAGCCCCCTCAATCTTGGGAACTACCTGGTTGTCAATAATGTGATTCTGTAATTAATTATTGATTTATATGATGAGGAAAATATTGATTTTATGAGGATATAGATGGAGAAAATTTTTAATGTGACAATTATTTAAAATTAATATTTTATCTTTTTCTGATAAAATAATTCATTTAAATATATTATTTTAATAATATATTAACGATGATATTTTTACAATGAATGTGGGATATATGAGTATATGAGGAGGAAGAGTATTTTTGTGGCATTAAATGTTTAACACATGTTTTGTACACAATTATTGACCGAAATTTGATTATAGCTTGTAAAATTGCCCGTTTGTGAATTTCGGTCAATTTCTGTTTGGAATTTGGAAAACCTTTCTTCTGTAAAGTTGTAGATAATTGAATTTCCTATAAAAAGTCACGAGATTCGAATTTTCTGATAAAAGGGCTATTTATTATGAATTATTGAAGTTGCGAAGTTCTGAAATAATTAATTTTTGGGAGTTTTAGTTAATTATTTTGAGAAAAACGTTTTTTGTACAAATAGTGGGCTCACATGTGTTATCAATGTGCTGAATTCAGATCATCAAAGGTGGGCTAAGGAAATTTATAATATATATTAATATTTTATTAAATTTTCTACTTTGGTGTTCTAAGCATTTTCCTATAAATAGGGTGCTTAGGTTAGAATTGAAAATCACACCAGAAACTGAAAACTTCTCTCTCTTTCTCTCTTGATATATTGAGCGTATTCTTGTGAGTATACTTTTGAGTGTTGCTATACGGTGAAAGTCATAGCCTATATACGGTGTTTCAACTAAATACTGTCTTTCGAGGTAAGGGATATTATTTTTTCGTAATGATATTATTTCTTCAATATCATTATCTTTGAAATATTGATCTGAAGTTTTTATCAAATTTGGAACTTTTGGTGTCGGAGTTACTATTCACGTATACGGCACTATTCACGTATACGACATTATTCACGAATACGGCACTATTCATCGAAAAATAAAAATTTTCCCTTTTCGTCTAAAATATCTATTGTGGATACTAGCTTTGATTGTATCCATGTTTTGATCATTCTTGAATTTTACACCACTATGATTATTTTTGAGGTATTTTTGGACATGGATAAAACAAAGTACGAATCCTTAATCCTTAATCCTTGTCATTTTGTTTCACTGGATTCGTTTCTTTTAAAAATATTTTTCATCATCCTCAGTCTTAAATGATGATATTATTGAATATCTTTGGCCTGTAGTGCAAAGATGAATGATTTCGGTTAATTTCTTTGGCCCGTAGTGGCAAAGATGAACAGGTGTTTAGATGAACATGACCAACTGATGAATATCTTTGGCCTGTAGTGCAAAGATGAATATTTGATTGCAGATATATATTGATTGATGTTACAGGGATAAAAGATAGACGATGAACTTTTAAATTCATACATAGAAGATAGTAGTTTGCATTCTCTACTTAATTCTTCTAATGAATTATTATTTCATTGCGAATATTGATTTAAAGCTTGTTGTCTATTGTATTCTATTAGATTTTTTCTGTTGAAGATTAACGATAATTTGTTGTATATTATCTTAGTCATAATATTCTTTCTTTGGGCTAGTTGAGCTCACCCTTTTCCTTTTTGTTCCATTTTTTCTTCTCGGGAGGCGAGAATATTGCGAGTGCAGCCTGGGGTATGGAATGAAGGTTCTAGAGAGAGTTGTTTAGTAGTCCTCATCATTTTGTAAAATAATGTATCAATAAATGTGATGAGGATTTATTTGAGTATAGATATTGTCTAGAAGATAATATTTGTATTCAAACTCACAGTTTTACTGTTGTAATAATAAAGTTGTAGTTGTTTTTGTACCATGTATGGACAACTCAGAATGGGTGATGTATACCTATTTTGGGGGCGTCACAGTTGGTATCAGAGCTTAGGGATATGATCTCTGGCGGAGATCGGGGAATAGAACTAGGAGGGGAGAGACGAGTAAATCCTTCGCTAGTGTGTCCTACCTAAGCTTATTTAATTTGTTAGTTGGTCAATATATAAGGATATTATGTGATATGTTGATTTCCTTAATTAACCCTTGTTCTATGGCAGTATTTGAGAATGTAGACTGAGAATGATAACAGTGGAGTAAATGAGACCGTGGAGACGCTTGTACTCACCAATGAGGAGAACGTGCAGCAGGCTGGCAATGTTCCTCCTGTGAACAACGCCACTGAGCAGATGATGAACGATGGGATGTTTAGAAGCTTTTTGCAGTTCATGCAAACTCAGACGAGGGAGACACGTGCACAAGCTATAGGTGAAAATGATAACAACGCACGATTTGTCACGGCCAAGCAGTTCAAAGAGTTGGGACCACCAGAATTCTGGGGAAAACCGGATCCAATTGAGGCGGAAACGTGGGTCAAACAAATTACCAAGATATTCGATGTCTTGGGATGCACGGAAGAACAGAAGGTTCCATTCGCCACCTTTATGTTCCGTAATGAGGCAGATTACTGGTGGGAATCTGTGAAGCGTACCCATCTAGCTGCACTCAGCATGTCATGGGAGACATTTCAGAAACTGTTCAATGACAAGTACTTCCCTGAAAGTATTCTTCATATGAAGGAAGTGGAGTTTATTAGACTAGAACAAAATAACATGACGGTGTCCCAGTACGAGGTAAAGTTTGCAGAGCTGTCCAGGTTTGCACCTCATTTGGTGGAGAATGAGGAACGTATGACGCGGATGTTTCTGAGAGGTTTGAAACCCGGTATACGTCAGTATCTCATTTCTCATAAATTTTCTCTCTATTCAGATGTTGTTAATAGGGCTCAATTGTTAGAGCGAGATAACGAGCACGTTCAACCGAGGGACCATAACTTGAGGATCATCACCAAGAAGATAGCGGTCAATGAGAACAACGATAACCAGCGGAGAAAGAATAAGACGGACAAAAATGGTAACCACTCTGGTGGTAATCACGACCATGAGAATAGAAGAAGCGAGTCAGGAGGGGATTTTAAGAAGAGGAGATTCAATAATGACCATGTGAAGACGCGGCCAAAGATATGGCCGGGTTCTAAGGGAGGAGAACGACCACCGGTCATATGTTACAAATGCGGGAAAGAGGAACATATCAGCCCAAACTGCCCACAACAGTTTAAGGTATGCTATAATTGTGGAAAAGAAGGACATATCGCTCGAGATTGTACGGTATCGAAACCCAGTCTAGCGGGAATGGTGACTCAAAAGGATGTCCCGGAAAAGTCAAAGTCAACGGTTCCTGGAAGAGCATTTGTCGTGACCCAAATTCAAAATGCGAGGAACCCGAACGGTTAGCAGGTTAGTTAATTATAAATTCTTGCGAAGTTTATACCTTACTAGATATCGGTTCTACCCATTCTTTTATCTCTCTTGCTTGCGCTCAACGTTTGAACTTGACTACGGAGAAATTAGACTTTGACCTATTTATGGAGACTCCGTTAGGAGAAACTTTCATTACATCCTCTGTTTATAAATCTTGTTTGATTCAAGTTGGCACCATCACATTACCTGTTGACCTTATCTCTTTAAAGATACTTGCTTTTGATGTGATTTTAGGGATTGATTGGTTAACTACTCATCATGCCAAAATTGATTGTTTTCGTAAGGTTGTTAGCTTTCATATTCCTAAACAACTTTGTTATGTAATTCAAGCAACTAAACCATTAAAATCAATCACCGTCATATCTAATCATAAAGCTATTTATTTATTGAAAAGCGGATGTCAAGCTTTCTTAGCCCATGTTATGGATTTGAATAAAGACACGCCAAATTTGAATAATATTCTGTTGTTAGTAAATTTCCGACGTGTTTCTGAAGAACTTCCGCCTACCCCGTAACGTGAAGTTGAATTCTTTATTGATCTTGAACTGGTACAAAGCCCATTTCTAAAACCCCATATCGAATGGCTCTATTGAACTTCAGAGTTAAAGGTCCAACTACTGTGAATTGTTGGACATCGTTTCATTCATCCTAGTACATCTCCTTGGGGTGCTCTTGTTTTATTCAGTAAAGAAGAAAGAGCGGGAGTATGCGACTTTGTATCGACTATCGGGAATTGAACCATGTCACCATCAAGAATAGGTATCCTCTACCTCATATTGATGACTTGTTTGACCAGTTGCAAGGAGCACAATTCTTTTCAAAGATCGATCTTAGATTCGGATATCATCACCAAGATTAGAGCCGAGGATATTCCAAAGACCGCCTTTCCTTAACTTTGTAGTATGGGCATTATGAATTTTAGTCATGTCTTTTGGATTGACTAATGCTCCTGCGGCTTTCATGGATATGATGAACCGAGTATTCAAGGACTATTTAGATCGGTTCGTTGTTGTCTTTATTGATGACATTCTCATATATTCCAAAAGCCGTGAAGATCATGAGCACCATTTGAAGCTGGTACTCCAAAGGCTTCGTGAAAACAAGCTATATGCCAAGTTGAAGAAGTGCGAATTCTGGCTTGAGGAAGTAGCATTCCTTGGGCACGCGGTGTCTAAACATGGAGTATCTGTCGACCCGGCGAAGATTGAAGCAATACAAAGTTGGGAGCAACCGAAGTTGGTGACCAAAGTACGTAGCTTTCTGGGCCTAGCTGGTTATTATCGGAGATTCGTGGAAGGGTTTTCTCGAATCGCTACTCCATTAACTCAGCTAACTCGGAAGGATACAAAATTCATTTGGAGTGAGGAACGCGAGAAGAGTTTCCAAGAGCTAAGAGAAGACTTATTTTATTTTGTTCTAACAATACCATCTGGTTCGGATGGATTTGTTATCTACAACGATGCTTCGGGCAAAGGGTTAGGATGTGTTCTCATACAACGTGGGAAAGTCATAGCCTATGCCTCGCGACAACTTAAAGAATATGAGAGGAATTATCCTACTCATGATCTAGAGTTAGCGTGATCGTTTTGCTGCTTAAAGATTTGGAGGCACTATCTATATGGGGAGAAAGTGGAGATATATTCAGACCATAAAAGCCTCAAATATTTCTTCACTCAAAAGGAACTCAACATGCGGCAACGACGTTGGCTCGAGCTATTGAAAGATTACGACCACACTATTCAATACCATCCTAGAAAAGCGAACGTGGTAGCTGACGCATTGAGTAGAAGATCATATGCAAGGAACGGTGCGATGATGTCAAGTATACGCATAGAGCCAACTTTAATAGAAAAAGTTAAGGTTGCTCAAGCCACCGACCCGGAGCTGATGCGTATGAAGAAGAAAGTACAAGAAGGTGCTATTCCGGAAGCGAGAATCGATGAAGAAGGAATACTTCGAGTCCACTCCAGACTCTGTATTCCTAACGACTCTGATTTGAAGTACAAGATTATGATGGAGTCACACAATACCCCATTTGCGATCCATCTTGGAAGTACCAAAATGTATCGTGATCTTCGACATACATTTTGGTGGAACAATATGAAGAGAGAGATTGCGAAGTTTATCTCGATGTGTTTAACTTGTCAACGTGTAAAGGCGGAGCATCAAGTACCTAAGGGTCCATTGCAATCACTTGAGATTACAAAATGGAAGTGGGAACACATTACCATGGATTTCGTTACGGGTCTTCCTACGGTTTCTCAAGGCATCGATGCTATTTGGGTTATTATTGATAGATTAACCAAGTCTGCTCATTTCTTGCCGATACGGGAGACTTATTCCCTTGAACGTCTTGCTAGTATGTACGTGAATGAGATTGTGAGGTTGCATGGCATACTTGTATCCATAGTTTCGGATCGTGACCCAAGATTCACTTCAAGATTTTGGGTTAGCTTGCAAAAAGCTATGGGCACGGATTTGCGATTTAGTTCGGCATACCATCCTCAAACGGACTGACAATCAGAGAGGACTATTCAAACTCTTGAAGATCTATTAAGACTATGTGTCCTAGATTTCAAAGGGAGTTGGGATAAGTACCTACCATTGATGGAATTCTCCTACAACAACAGTTATCAAGAAAGCATTGGTGTGGCCCCATTTGAAGCATTGTATGGACGAAAGTGTCGCTCTCCAATATGTTGGGACGAGGTGGGTGAAGCAACATTGTTGGGACCCGAGTTGGTATGTATGACTACGGAAAAAATCCAAATGATTAATTAACGTATACAAAGCGACACGGGACCAAACCAAAAGAGTTATGTGGATCTTCATCGAAAGGACGTGGAATTTGATATCGGAGATCATGTATTGTTGCGTGTTACACCATGGAAAGGAGTTACAAGATTCGGGAAGAGAGGAAAGCTCAATCCACGATTTATTGGTCCATTTCAAATTCTTGACCGAGTAGGAAATGTAGCCTATAGACTCGCGTTACCTCCGAATATGTCTCGTGTTCATAATGTGTTTCACATATCTGCACTTCGTAAATATGTGAAAGACCCGAACCACGTTATAGAGTTAGAACCGGACGAGATAGCCGAAGACTTAACGTACGAAGAGGTACCTGTCAAGATCTTGGATAGGAAGGAGCATGTCCTACGCACAAAGGTCATATGACAAGTTAAAGTTTTGTGGAGGAATCATGCTATAGAGGAAATGACCTGGGAATTAGAAACGGAAATGAAAGCGAGGTATCCTCACCTTTTCAAACACCGTGCACGTGACGTCAATTTCGAGGATGAAATTTCATAAGGAGGGGAGGTTGTAAGACCCCAACTTATTATTAATGAAATTTAATTTTCTCTATTTATTATTTTGAAATAGTAAGGGTTGATTTGATTAATGTGGATAGTTATGGGTAAAATATGCAAATATTTCAAAATAAGTAAGTGGTTATAAAATATTCATTATTGTCGGAGAATATTCGTTTGGTCGTGGAATATTCGTACTGTCGGGGAATATTCGTACGACGAAACAGTTTTTTGTGGGCCCCATAACGGAAAGCAATTGGAGGAAGAAAACGACAAGAATAAGTTGGTTATAAATAACGGCGTAGTTGCTACCGTTAATACTATGGGAATACCCGGTGGTTAAAATACAGTAGCACACGGTATTGCACCAATTATTGATTTTTACGTAAGAAGGCACTACTCAATAATTGTTATAGTAATTACTGTTCAATATTATATTTTATTGATTCAATAATTGCTTCGTGATATTATTGTTGTTTTAATAATTGTCACTGCACAGTATTTTCTATTATCGGAGCAATAATTCATATTATCTGAATAATATTATTACATAACATTATTGGCAATATCTAGAAAGTTACATAAGGAGAGGTTTGGTCATCTAATCAATTGCCAAGATGAGGAGAGATCCTTATTGGAAAGCCCCTCTATCTTCGGGGAGCGCTGGTTATCAATAATGTGATTCTGTAATATTATTTATGAATAATTAATTATTGATTTATATGATGAGGAAAATATTAATTTTATGAGGATATAGATGGAGAAATTTTTTAATGTGACAATTATTGAAAATTAATATTTTATCTTTTTCTGATAAAATAATTCATTTAAATATATTATTTTAATAATATATTAACGATGATATTTTTACAATGAATGTAGGATATATGAGTATATGAGGAGGAAGAGTATTTTTGTGGCATTAAATGTTTAACACATGTTTTGTACACAATTATTGACCGAAATTTGATTATAGCCTGTAAAATTGCCAGTTCGTGGATTTTGGTCAATTTCTGTTTGGAATTTGGAAAAATTTTCTTCTGCAAAGTTGTAGAGAATTGAATTTCCTATAAAAAGTCACGAGATTCAAATTTTTCGATAAAGGGCTATTTATTATGAATTATTGAAGTTCAAGTTCGAAATAATTAATTTTTGGGAGTTTTAGTTAATTATTTTGAGAAAAAGCGTTTTTTGTACAAATAGTGGGCTCACATGTTTTATCAATGTCTGAATTCAGATCATCAAAGGTGGGCTAAGGAAATTTATAATATATATTAATATTTTATTAAATTTTCTACTTTGTGTGTTAAGTATTTTCCTATAAATAGGGTGCTTAGGTTAGAATTGAAAATCACACCAAAAACCTGAAAACTTCTCTCTCTTCTCTCTTGATATATTGAGCGTATTCTTGTGAGTATACTTTTGAGTGTTGCTTTATACTGATTGCAAGTCATAGCCTATATACGGTGTTTCAACTAGAAGTACTGTCTTTCGAGGTAAGGGATATTATTTTTTCATAATGATATTATTTCTTCAATATCATTATGCTGAAATATTGATCTGAAGTTTTTATCAAATTTGGAACTTTTGGTGTCAGAGTTACTATTCACGTATACGGCACTATTCACGTATACGACACTATTCACGAATACGGCACTATTCATCGAAAAATGAAAATTTTTCCTTTTCGTCTAAAATATCTATTGTGGATACTAGCTTTGATTGTATCCATGTTTTGATCATTCTTGAATTTTACACCACTATGATTATTTTTGAGGTATTTTTGGACATGGATAAAACAAAGTACGAATCCTTAATCCTTAATCCTTGTCATTTTGTTTCACTGGATTCGTTTCTTTAAAAATATTTTTCATCATCCTCAGTCTTAAATGATGATATTATTGAATATCTTTGGCCTGTAGTGCAAAGATGAATGATTTCTGATGAATATCTTTGGCCCGTAGTGCAAAGATGAACATGACCAACTGATGAATATCTTTGGCCTGTAGTGCAAAGATGAATATTTGATTCCAGATATATATTGATTGATGTTCTGAGGATAAAAGATAGAGCGATGAACTTTTAAATTCATACATAGAAGATAGTAGTTTGCATTCTCTACTTAACTCTTCTAATGAATTATTATTTCATTGCGAAAATTGATTTAAAACTTGTTGTCTATTGTATTCTATTAGATTTTTCCTGTTGAAGACTAATGATAATTTGTTGTATATTATCTTAGTCATAATATTCTTCTTTGGGCTAGTTGAGCTCACCCTTTTCCTTTTTGTTCCATTTTTCTTCTCGGGAGGCGAGAATATAGCGAAATACATAGCTGGGGTATGGAATGAAGGTTCTAGAGAGAGTTGTTTAGTAGTCCTCACCATTTTGTAAAAAATAATGTATCAATAAATGTGATGAGGATTTATTTGAGTATAGATATTGTCTAGAAGATAATATTTGTATTCAAACTCACAGTTTTACTGTTGTAATAATAAAGATGTAGTTGTTTTTGTACCATGTATTGACAACTCAGAATGGGTGATGTATACCTATTTTGGGGGCGTCACAACGGTGGTAGAGGATAAACAATTGGCTTATTGTTTAACTGTGTTTCCTCGCCATTGTTACCTTCGACCACGTTACTGCCATCAACTTTTTCCCCCAGTGTCGCTGAATTTTCTGTATTATTACCGCCGAGATGTTTTCCACTTCTCAACATAACTGCTTGACATTGCTCATGACTACCCTTCGGATTTCTCTCAGTGTTGCTAGGTAATGTTCCTTGTGGTTGCTGCTCCATGAGAAATTCAGATGATTCCTATTTCCTTGATTGTATGTGTTCTGATATGTGTTTTATGGAATTACGCCAGAGTTCTTGGATGAATTGCAATTTCTTTGGATTAATTGCACATTGCTCCGTTGGGTGCTCTCCCGCGCACAATTCGCATATTATTGCCACTTGTTGTACTTGCTGTGTTTGTTATGCTTGTGCTGCTGTTACCGACTCCAACATCTTTGAAAGTGCAGATATCTGTTCTTGCATCGCTATCATAATATCTAGTTCAAACACCCCAGCTTCCTTCGCTTGTGTCATTCTTGCTGTGGTCCACTGGTAGTTATTAGCCGCCATGGTTTCAATCAACTCGTATGCTTCCTCGTAACTCATAGCCATGAATGCTCCTGCCGACGCTGCATCAATACTTGTCCTGAGATTCCCATGTAACCCATTGTAAAAAGTGTTCATCTGCTATGAGCCACTTGGGCAATCCATGATGTGGGCATTTTCCGAGCAATTCTTTGTATCTCTCCCAAGCCTCATATAACGACTCCCCATGTTGCTGTTCAAACATCGTTATCTCGTTTCTCATCTTTGCAGTTTTTGCCGGTGGAAAGAATTTTGCGAGGAATTTCTGAGCTAAGTCCTCCCATGTAGTTATCGAACCGGATGGTAAAGAATGTAACCAGCTCTTCACCTTGTCCCGTAAAGAGAATGGGAACAATTGAAGTTTCACAGCTTAATCCGACACCCCAATGAACCTAAAGGTGTCGCACAATTCCAAAAAACTGACTAGATGCTCGTTCGAATCGTCATTTTCCAATCCCCCAAACTGAACTAAATTCTGAATCATTTGTATTATCCCTGGCTTAATTTCAAATGTATTCGCTACTATTGTGGGCCTGGTGATGCTTGATTGCAGTTCAGTCACCTTGGGCGTGGCGTAGTCCCTTAATGCTTTCCAATCTTCGACTGCCATTTCCTCTTCTTCCTCAGGTGTTTCAAATTCTTGTCTCGTTTCCTTTATCCACTTACTCAACCTCCGAAACCTTTTATCAATGTCGTCGTCAAAAGGCAGCAAATCTGGATTTTTGGACCGAGTATGCATAAACTGCTTCCACACCTAAAATAGAAGAACTAAAACAAAAATAAAAATGTCTAAATAAAACTGGATTAATTAAACTGATATTGTAAAACTATTAAGATTTATACTAAATAGTCCCCGGCAACGGCGCCAAAAACTTGTTGGGTAAAATCGATACGCGCAAAACACGCAAGTGTACGTGGTCAACAAGTAATAAAGTGATGAATAGAGTATCGTTCCCACAAAGACAATTTAGTAAGAAACTTAACTTCACAATTATTAATTTCCTATTAATCCTAATTTTATTAAACTATCCAATTCAATGATTAAAAATTATAGAACCTAAATTAAAAACAAATAAAATACCACAAACCAAATCACCAATATCAAAATCTGGAATTCAAACAATTAATGGAGAATTAAACTTATGATTTCACCCTGAGCTTCACTCTGATTTTAACACCTTTATTCCAATTCAATTCACTATCTCAGTTTATTAATCAAGAACACGAACGTAGTATTAACCACCTCTCGATGCACTAATACCGTATTAACGTCAATCTACAATTAAGATAGAAATCCGTTAAACACCTAAATCAACCAACTCACTATATCTCTATGTGAACTGCAATTAAAGAAGGTTTAAGCTTAAGTTCTCTACCCGATTACATGTGATGTCAAGCATATCTCTACCTTAACACTAATCAAAAATCTGCTATTCACAAAATTCATGACATATGCTACATTAACTAGGTCTAGATTTGAATATCCTCTCTCGATTCCATTCAAATCCACGAGGAATTGTTGATCAAGCAATTCATAAGTTCACGCTCGAATTAACATAGATAAATTAAAAATACTTTATTGAATTGGAAATCAAAGTTATAAAATCATCGTTTCACCCAAGGATCCATCACAAGTCTAATAAGCTAATTAGTTCATAACGAATGAATTAAAAACTGAATAATCTAATGAAACCATCCTTTTAATTACAAATAACTACTAAAGAGAAGAAGAATAATGAAAACCCCTTCACGTGGCCTAGATTTTCAACCGTCACGATAATCTCTTCAAATTATTCCTCCAAAGCTCGTACTTGAGTCCTGGAATTAATCTTTGTAGTATGCTCCTTGTGTTGTATGATTTGTTGATTGCAACGTAATATTAAGCTCTTCCTATGTTCTAGCTAAAATCTGCCTTTTTTAGAGTCCAGGAGCCCTATGAGTCCCAAAACCGAAAGTACCCGGAGACATCAAAAGCGCATTAGGAGAATGCGCAGAATCGGGACCCCTTCCTACGGGAAAGTGCAAACTTAAAAAAGGCCCCCCCGGGCTAGGCTACTGCTAAAGAAATTTTCCCACTTCAAGCATTTTTCCAATTTCGCTCCAAAACTCCGTCTTTCTTCACCACTCGTATCCACAACCACCCTACACATAAAATGACATGAAACAAGTGAAAACGAACACAAAACAAAAAGAAAATTATGAATTTAAACTTGAAATGAATATCAATTCGTATATATTAAATCCACTTATTAGTTCTAAACTCTAAATTACCCTTGAAGTCAACCCAAACCAAACTTCCTTTGGTTTGCTTATGTACTCACACAATTTTGAAAGCATGTTATCGATGATAACATTTGTTTGATTTAGAAATTGTTAATACTCTAGCTCTTATTGATTCATCGATATACCTTGTTCATGAAGATATTATAATCAAAATCTTGAATAGTTATTGGTCTCTGTCTGATTCAACCAGCACTTGGTTGATGAACATTCTAAAGATCTAGAATTTCTTTGAAGTTAATTCCCAACCAAACTTTATTTGGTTCGGAACCTGATAATCTAAGCTGAGATGAACAACCCTATATTAGGGTATTATTTTAAAACTATGCAATAACGTTAAAATATTGGCAATAATACATAGTACAAAGGGTGATCACCGGAGTGCGGAATGATGGTCCATATAGTCGTTTAGGATATTAAAGGTTACAATAGAAACACTGTTAACCTAGGACATAGATGATGATTATAGTCTTTTAGGCTCATTAAAGGTTAAAGTAGAAATACTTGAAAACCTAGAGTATAGTTAAGTGGTCTTGTGACCCTCAGTGTATTCTTTGATGTTGATATCTATTGTTAACTTAAACGTTCATTATTCCTTTGAACTCATAGTTTTTGAATTAAAGTTTATTGTTCCGGTAAGAATACTTTACCATTGAAAGCTCAGTTAATTGTCATTCATAAACGGTTATTGTATATTATCCTTCTTATGGGAAATTGTTTGCTTACTCTTGTTCAAAACAATGCAGATGAAGTTAAGAAGTTTGAAGAGCTTTCTACAAGCAAGGGCAAGGACAAAGTGTTTGATTAGACGACAACACTTAATTTATCTTTTATTTATAAAGCTTATGAGGTTTTAATTTTGATTATGTTTTAATTTTCCGCTAATGATTGTAATAAAGGTTAGATGACCTGGGATTTATTTTAGATTATGTAACCCTTTAATGGGAGATTGATTGTTTTAACTTTTGAGTTTAATTTTATCCTTTGGATATGGGTAATTAGTTATGATTTAATTGGACAGTGAACACCAAATCTGTGGGATTGAAGTGCCCGGATTTGGGGGTGTCACAAATTGGTATCAAAGCTTTAGGTTATGAACCTTAGGTGGGGAAACCTTAGTCTATAACCTTTGAGGAGATCGAGAACATAGAGGTGATAAACTCTCATCGAGATCTAAGGAGTGAATTAAGGAAATTATGTGCTTATGTGTTAATGATTTATGTGCTCGTGAGTACTTAGGAGTAGCGAGTATTATATATATCCAGTTGTAGCAGTTATTAAAAACTTTGTTGTCAGAATGATTGATGAACGATGATAAGGATTGGGAGCCTGAGAAGTTTGTATAGTCTGAGCATGGTTGGTATTGGAAAGCGTGCAAGAGTTGAAGACGCATGGGTGGAGGCTTCTAAACTCATAGATCGTGTTGAAGGCAAGTTAAAGAAGGCCAAGCGAATGATGGAACTTAAAATTTAGTATTCTATTTTCTGTATAGGTTGAGATTTATTTTTGGTTGTGATGGGTCGTCAATGATTCGTATCATGGAGCAAGAGCGCAATGAAGTTGTACAATGTGGAATGTTCTTGTAGATTGCAAGGAAAAACATTAAGATTATATAAATGACGATGAAAATTAATAAAATGTAAATCCGAACTTTTGAATTAAATAGTGGGATGTGATGAAGTAATCCTAGAATTTTATTATTTTGGGATAAATAATATAAATAGCAGCGAGGCTATTTTGTTATGTGTGGTATAATAAATGAATAAAGTATTATCATTGTTTATTAAGATATATTATATGTTATCTATAAGTGGTTAAGATAAGTTTGAAAATGTTAATGTGTGGATGAACGATGATCTAATAGTTCAAATTTTAAACAGTAAGATGCCGCCTAGAAGAAGACAACAACGTCAATATAGCCCCAAGGAATATGCATACAATAGGGAAGCTAACGCAAATCCAGTGCCACAATTGGTGAATTTGCTGGTGGGAGCACTGGCAAATCAATTGAATTTCTGGTTGTATAATCAAATCTCGATGTTCCAACCAAATTCATTTACAACAGAGTTGGAGAGAACGATTGATGTAGACGGGGAAGGTGATACGCTGGCATACAATCAAGAGCAGAAGGGAAAGAAGAGTGAAGATGATAAGGTGGGTGATAGTTATACCGGTAACGCTTATAAAAGAAAGTGGGACAATAATATTAACGTTGAAAATCAGCAAGGGAATGAAAAGAAGAAGGTGGAGGCGTGTAGCAACTGCGGAAAGAAACATGTAGGTGTTTGTTTGAAGGGAAAGAGGGTGTGCTTTAATTGTGGCTCGAAGGATCACATTGCACCAAAATGTTCAAGACCGAGGAAGAGAGCCTGCTTCACGTGTGGATCGAATGAGCACTTGGCTCGAGGTTGCCCAAAGAAAGTTGTAGGTAAAGCAAGTGGAAGCAAAGGGGGCTGTGGCAAACTAGTTATTGTAGAGTCAACTCCGTCGTGTCGACCAACTGAACAATCATCCAACATGAAGATCCAGAACGCAATGCAAGGTATGGTTCCGATCAGTTATCTATACGGTTGCGTGTTATTTAATTTAACCGCCACTTGTTAATTTATGCCTGATGAATTTATTTAGAAACTAGATTCGCTTCGAGAAGAGTTAGACTATTCCCTAAAAATTAGAAAGTGTGAATAGTGATTCGTTTTAAGTTGATGTGTAGAATTGCCGTGTTGGTATTAAAGGCCACGTAATGGATTTATTTTTGATTTGATTTATGAAACTCTGAAGTGGTTAAACCAGGTGGTGATAAGTTATTGTCAAAGAAAGTGCATAAACCTTAAGACTCTGAGGAAGTCAAGAAGTTATTTAGAAAATATTGCTAATTGTTAGCTAACTTAACGAGAAAATCGGTGGAATTTATATGGGCAGGAAATTATAGAGTGAATTTTCAAGAATTGAAGAAGAATTTAGTATGACACCTATGTTGTCTCTACTAGATAGTACAGAAAACTTTGTGTTGTATAGTGACGCATCGTATAATATACTAGGCTGTGTGTTTAGGCAGAACGACAGTGTCATTTCTTACGCATCGCGTTAATTAAAATTTTTTTTATGTGAAAGGGTATTCGACTCACGATTCAGAGTAGAAGTATTAGTGGTTGCCCTGAGGATTTAACGATGTTATTTTTGAGTAGTAGTGTGGGATATAAAAAAAAATATATATATATATATATATATATATATATATATATATATATATATATATATATAAGAGGAAAAGCTTTTCGGTGGAAAGCAAGACAACTTTGTTGGATAGAGTAAAGAAAGAGTAGCTCCAAGATGAAAGGGTTAATTCAAAATCGATACTGAAGGATAGTTGAAATTAGAAGGAAGAAACTAGGTTTTGCTAGTACCAGGAATTGAAAATGAAGTTTTGCATAAAATTTATATATTGAATCAACTGGGAAGCACGAAATTATATATTGCCTTCGATATTACTATTGCTGGCAAGATATGTTGATAGATTTTTGGTATGTCAAAGTTAGCATATTATGATGTTTCTGTGTCAATTGTGTCAAACCGAGATTCACGATTTACATCGAATTTTCAAAAGGGTTTACGAGAACGTGTGGAATGCAATTAGAAAAAAAGAAGTCATATCGTTTGCAAATCGATTGCCATACTAAAAGGAAGTCCAAACATCGAAAGACGTACTTAGCGCACGAGAAGTTTTCGATAATGTCATATGAGAAATTCGTATTGAGCAAGTTATGGGTAAGTTAAAAATAATTTAAGAGTAAGGTAATGTTAGGTGGGATTTCAACTGAGGACTCATATGGTGACTAAGTCGTACAAACATTTATGTGGGCAGAGGTTTTGTGCATATACTTGGTTTATCACATTGATAATCATTGGAATATCGGTATCGCGCTATCAAGGTATATGTGGTGGAAAGGTGATTCTTTTCTCATGTGTATATTTAATATTTAGAGGTTTTTAAGATTAAGCTAGATGATATTAAGATTAGGTTCGGTTCTTAAAACTAAAGCATGTGGTAAGTTCATGACTCATAATCATATGGTATGTTTTGAACCCCTCAGCGAATGGGCGCCTATGGTCTGACTAGGATAAGTTCCTAAACTCATATAATTATGGCAAGTTCCTGGATTTCCAAAGTGTGGTAAGTTTGATGAACTATATTGGGTATAAAACGATTATAGTATAGGAAGCATTGATAAGTTGAAAGATGGTTTTGAGGTAGCCTTACCTCTATAGTTGGAGCGCATTCGTAATGTTTTTTTTATGTTTCGGTGATATAATTGAACAAGCTTGACTGCAATTATGTGATCAAGTATGAACCATTATGGTTGTCCTACTAGGAAATTTTTATCCAGGTAGTCCACAAGAAAGAACAAATGTTCAGGAATGAGTTGATACCTTCTGTGAAGGTTATATGGAGGAACCACAATGTCGAAGAGGCTACGTGGGAACTCGAGGATGTAATGAGAAAGAATTACCCTGAGTTATTTGTTTAATCTATGTCTTCGATTCTGGGGGCAGAATATTTTTAAGGAGGGAAGAATGTGACGATTTGATTGTTTGAGTTGTGATTCTGGGGACATAATCTTTGTAAGGAGGGAATGATGTAACAATCTAAGATTTTATTTATAATTTAAAATATTTATTAAATTAAATAAATATTTTATTGATGAAGTTGTTGTTTTGTAATTTAAAATATTTCTTAAATTAAATGAATATGTGATTTTTGTTAGTAAATATTTATGAATTAAATTTATTAGATAATATTCTAAATTTATAATTTAGAGAGTTGTAATATAACAGGAGATGTTATATGGTTGTTTTAATTTAATAATTTAAAATGGTATGTTAAATTATTAAACTAAATTATAATGAGAATATAATTTTGTGATGTTTGTTTAAGTAGAATATTTATTTAAAATATAGTATGTATAATTAAAATATTTGATTAGTGTGGATATGGAAATCCAAATAAATAATATGTGATTATAAATTATAAACTGAATTGTTTATTAAAATAAATTAAAGTAATTTTTTATATTTATTTACCCAAGCAAAGCTTAAAATATTAAGTCTTTATTTTAAAGACTTTTTGGCCAAACAAAGCCTTATGGCTTTTGGATTTTTAAATTATGAATTTTATTATAACAAATAAAATAAATAATATAAAATATATTTATAATTTAGATACGTTTATAATAGTATAATTGAAATATTTAGTAGGCGTGTTAAGGCTATATCGGTTACTTTATTTTACGTATACCTGTTATCAGTTCTGTTTTTGGCTTAAGCCTAAGAGGAGAAAATTGAGAAGTTTAGAGAGAGAATACAGAGAATTGAGAGGGAGTTGGGAGAGAAATCTTGAGTCTTTCAAAGCAAAATTTTGTGTTTAGCAAGGTTGTTCAAGCTAAGTGAAGGTATTATTCATAACCTTAATAATATATATATATATATATATATATATATATATATATATATATATGTGTGTGTGTGTGTGTGTGTGTGTGTGTGTGTGTGTGTGTGTGTTTCACGGCAAAATTCTTATATTATGTGAATTCTAGTTTTTGTAAATTGTTGTTATATAACCTGTTTATGGTGATTGCTTATAATTATGATGTTAGAGTATGTAGTTAGGCATAAATTGGTATGCTAATTTCGGTTAAAAGGAAGGAAAAGTAATCACAGTATATATTTTTCATATGGCTTGTGAAAGTACCAATTATGGTGGTCAATTAGTATGATAAACTGTAAATTGAGTCTTGTTTATGCTAGTTCGTTAAGAAACGAAGAGGACATAGTTTGAACGAAGTGATTTGGACAAGAATTGTGATCACAATGATGAATTCTATGGAGAATGTCAAAAAATGGAGTTTTGTGTAAAAACATGAAATTTAAGGAATTTAATTAGTTGAAGTTATTGTTAAATTGTTCTAAGTGGTTGAATATGTGAGGAAACATGTTTATGATAGTTATATATCAATTGTTTGTGTTAAATTCACTGTTTTGTGGGTGAAATTCATGTTAGTTGGGCTAAAAGTGGCTCATCGTTCACCTTCTTTGTCTGTCTCGTACTGTTCATGCATGGCGCGATTCTTGTGGGTGCGGCAAGGCCGAAAAGAAGCATGGCGCAAATTGAGCCATAAACCGATCTCGAGGCGGTGGCCTGCTGCGCCTCACTGCTGAGACTTGGGATATCGATGTAACTTGGTCTAAGGGTGTGTTAATGTAATGAACATGGAACGTGGAACATGGAGGTTAAAACAGAACCGTGTCATGTCATTGATAATTTTAAAGTTGTAAAGGATTAGTAAGTTACGAACGCGTTATGATTTAATGTATACAATGAATAGTGAATAAGTCTTGTGATGTTAACACTTGTGATTTCTGAAGTGAGCACTAAGATATGGAAGGTGATTAATATAAAACCATTGAGTCCTAGGAAGACTTAAATACTTGGTTGAACTTCAAGTTCGATTAAGGAGAAGTGTAGTATTGATTAATAAGAGTTAAAAATGTGATTTTGATGTTGAAAGTCTTATGTAAGTGTTAGTGAGTTTTTAGATTTGTGTTATGTGGGTTAGTATTATGGATAGACCTTAAACTTAAGGTTATAACTTAACTAAGATATGAAATAAATCTTTGAGGTTAATGTATGGAGCTAGTTGATGTGATATTCCTAATGGTATGTGTAGGATATTTGAGTACGTGAGTTGTAATTGTATAGCTTACGCAAGAGGCAAGTTCCCTAACCTTTGCTACTTTATTATTCAGCAAGGTTACTTTTCACTGTCATGATATACTTTTGCAAGTTCTCTATTTCTAATATCTTGTTGAGCAATTTATTGTTATGCAAGTTCTTTAACCCTCATTTACTGTTGAGCAAGTTAATTAATTTTTATTTCTTTATTCCAAACGTGATTACTTTGGTTATTCAAAGTCTGTAATGTTGTTGTAAGAAATGTGTTTATTCAGCTACTAATAACTGTTGCTCGATCTTCGTTCTCTAATGTCATTGTACTATCTTACATTATTGTACCGAACTCTAAGTTGCCTAGCGATTCTTTACCAATTCAACTAATCCTTAGTCGATGAATGTTCTAAACTCTAAATTACCCTTGAAGTCAACCCAAACCAAACTTCCTTTGGTTTGCTTATGTACTCACACAATTTGTAAAGCATGTTGTCGATGATAACATTTGTTCGATTTAGAAATTGTTAATACTCTAGCTCTTATTGATTCATCGATATACCTTGTTCATGAAGATATTATAATCAAACTCTTGAATAGTTATTGGTCTCTGTCTGATTCAACCAGTACTTAGTTGATGAGCATTCTAAAGATCTAGAATTTCTTTGAAGTTAATTCCCAACCAAACTTCATTTGGTTCGGAACCTGATAATCTAAGCTGAGGTGAACAACCCTATATTAGGGGATTATTTTAGAATTACGCAATAGCGTTAAAATGTTTGCGTAATACATAGTACAAATGGCTGATCACTAGAGTACGAAATGATGGTCCATATAGTCGTTTAGACTGTTAAAGGTTATAGTAGAAACACCTGTTAACCTAGGACATAGATGCTGATTATAGTCTTTTAGACTGTTAAAGGTTAAAGTAGAAATACTTGAAAACCTAGAGTATAGTTCGTGGTCTTGTGACCCTCAGTGTATTCTTTGATGTTGATATCTATTGTTAACTTAAACGTTCATTACTCCTTTGAACTCATAGTTGTTGAATTAAAGTTTATTGTTCCGGTAAGAATACTTTACCATTGAAAGCTTAGTTAATTGTCATTCATAAACCGTTATTGTATATTAGCCTTCTTGTGGGCAATTATTTGCTCACTCTTGCACAAAACAATGCAGATGAAGTTAAGAAGTTTGAAGAGCTTTCTACAAGCAAGGGCAAAGACAAAGTGTTTGATTAGACGACAACGCTTAATTTATCTTTTATTTATGAAGCTTATGAGGTTTTAATTATGGTTATGTTTTAATTTTCCGCTGATGATTGTAATAAAGGTTAGATGACCTGGGATTTATTTTAGATTATGTAACCCTTTAATGGGAGATTAATTATTTTAACTTTTGAGTTTAATTTTATCCTTTGGATATGAGTAGTTAGTTATGATTTAATTGGACAGTGAACACCAAATCTATGGGATTGAAGTGCCCGTATTTGGGGGTGTCACAGTAAGACCCCAACTTTGTAATGAATAAAATCAAATTTCCTCTATTTATTATTGTGAATAATATAGTGTTAATTTGATATAATGCTTTGGTTATGGGTGAAATGTGCAAATTTTACAAAATAAGCAAGTGGTTATAAAATATTCATTATTTTTGGGGAACATTCGTTTGGTCGTGGAATATTCTTGTTATCGGGAAATATTCGTACGATGGCGTAGCCATTTGTGGGCCCTATAACGGAAAACGGTCGGATGAAGAAAACGACAAGTTTGAGTTTTTACAAATAATTGCGTAGTTATTCAAGAATTAACTTCTTTGTTGGAATACCGGTGGTTAAAATATAGTAATACGTGTGGTTGCTTGCAAGAAGGCACTTACAGTATTGTACATTATTTTTTAAATTATTGATTCTTACGTAAGAAGACACTACTCAATAATTGTTACAGTAATTACTGTTCAATATTTTATTTTATTGATTCAATAATTGCTACGTTGATATGTTATATTATTGTTGTTTCAATAATTGTCACTGCACAGTATTTCTCATTATCAGATCAATAATTCATATTATTTGAATAATATTATTAGATAGCATTATTGGCATTGTCTAAGGAAGTTCTGTCTAGGAAAGGGGTTTAGTCACCTAATTGCGCACCAATAAGGAGAAATCCTCTTCTTTCTTGGGAACGACCTAGTTGTCATAATTGTGATTCTGTAATATTATTTATGAATAATTAATTATTGATTTATATGATAAGAAAATATTTATTTTATGTGGATATAAATGTTGGATATATTTATTGTGGTTATAAATGAAGGAATAAATGCTGATGTGTTTTATCAGTATTTTGTCAGAATAAAAGTGTTAAAAATCTTCCGTATGTGGATTTTGGTCATTTTTCGTTTGGAATTTGGAAAAACTTAAATCTACAAAGTTGTAGAGATTTTAATTTCCTATGAAATAGACATAAAATTCGTATTTTTCTGATAAAGGGCTATTTATTATGAATTATTGAAGTTTCGGAAATAAATATTTTTATTAAAAACATGGGTGGGCCCCACTTTTGGTTAGTGAGAAATGTGCGGGAATTTATTTTCAAAAGTGGTGGGCGTGAATAGTAACAGGTAAAGCCGTCAGGTAGCATGTTAGTCTGCTATGGTGTTCTAAGCATTTTTCTATAAATATGATGCTTAGTTAGAATTGAAAATCACACTAGAAACAAGTTTTTTTTTCTCTCTCTCTATTATCGAGCGTATTTTGTGAGTATTTAGATGTTTTGGGAGTTGCTATTCAGTGCAAGTTTCCTTCAGCCTTATACCTGATACTTCAGCCAGAAGTACTGTTCTTTTGAGGTAAGGGATGTTATTCTCTTCATAATGATGTTATTCTTTTAATATCATTATACCGAAATATTGGTATGAATTTTATTGTGGAATTTCTACCTTTTCATGTCGGGATTACTATTCACGTATACGACACTATTCACGAATATGACACTATTCACAGAAAAAAATGAAATTTTCTTTTCTTTGTCCAAGTTGTCTATTATGGTTACTATCTTTAATTGTATCCATGTTTTGATCTCCATTCTTGAATTTTGCTCCACAATTGATTATTATAAGGTATTTTTGAACTTGGATAAACTAAAGTACGAATCCCTATTATTTGATCTTTTATCTCATTGGATTCATTTTCTTTAAGATATTTTTCTTCATCCTCAGTCCTAAATGATGATAGTACTGAATATCTTTGGCTTGTAGTGCAAAGATGAATGATTAACTGATGAATATCTTTGGCCCGTAGTGCAAAGATGAACAGGTGTTGAGATGAACATGACCAACTGGTGATACAAATGAATATCTTTGGCCTGTAGTGCAAAGATGAATATTTGATTCAAGATGTATATTGATTGATGTTACAGGGATAAAATATTTATGATTGACTTTTAAATATTAGAAGATATTAGAATTCATTCTCTACTTGACTCTTCTAATGGATTGCTGTTTCCGCTGCAGTTGTTGATCTAAAACTTGTTGTCTATTATATTATATCAGATTTTTCCCTGTTGAAGACTAATAATAAATTGTTGTATATTATCTTAGTCATAATATTCTTTACTGGGCTAGTTGAGCTCACCCTTTTCCTTTTTGTTCTATTTTTCTTTTCAGGAGGTGAGAATATTGCAGGAATTAGTCGGGGTATGGAGTGATGGTTCTAGAAAGTTGTTTTAGCAGTCCTCACTATTTTTGTAAAATAGTGTATCAATAATTGTAATGAGGACTCCTTTTGAGTTTGAATATTGTCTATTAGATAATATTTGTATTTAAACTCACAGTATGTGTTGTCGTATTTTGCATGACAATTGTATTAATGAAGTTGTATTTGTTTCTGTACCATGTATTTGGCGACTCAGAATGGGTGATGTATACCGATTTTGGGGGCGTCACACTGTGAGTTTTAATACAAATATTATCTTGTAGATAATATCCAAACTCAAATAAAGTCATCATTACAATTATTGTCACACTATTGTACAAAATAGTGAGGACTACTATAATAATCATCTTGGACCATTACTCTACTCCCCGACTAGTCCCAGCTACATTATCGCCTCCTGAGAAGAACAATGGAACCAAAAGGAAAAGGGTGAGCTCAACTAGCTCAGTAAAGAATATTATAACTAAGATAATGTAGAACAAATTATCCTTAGTCCTCAACAGGG
Organism: Panax ginseng; assembly: GCA_020205605.1. Classification (NCBI taxonomy): domain Eukaryota; kingdom Viridiplantae; phylum Streptophyta; class Magnoliopsida; order Apiales; family Araliaceae; genus Panax; species Panax ginseng. Next base: position 59,377,580 of record CM035146.1, on the reverse strand, counting down.
AAAAATCTAATAGAATACAATAGACAACAAGTTTTGGATTAAAAACTACAGCGGAATAAGCAATCTATTAGAAGAGTCAAGGAGAGCGTAAAGTCTATTATCTTCTATGATTTAAAAGTCCGTCATCAATATTTTATCCCTGTAACAAAAATCAATAAATATTTTACATCAACGAATTATCCATGCACTACATCCATTTTGATTCATTCAAATTGGGTTGTTTTCATATTTTAGAAGAGTACACCATACTACCATTAAATCAAAACTTTAAACATAAGAACACAACAACAATATCCTCTAAAACAGACCATAACATCTAGAATGGACCAAAGGTCCATTTCTTTCCCCATTACTCATAAACTCAGATTTGTTTGATTTGATTCACTTGTAAATTACACTAATCAAGCCTTTCATCATCTCATACAACCCAAACAATTTTCAGCAATATAACATTTAAGAAAATGGAAATTTAAGAGTTTTAGAGTTGATTCATACTTTTTGAATCTTCCTTAGCTTAGTTAGATGGTGCAGATTGCTAGCTTCTCTTTAGTTATTCATAACTTCTCTTCCAATTTTCCACAGATACACACACTCTCTCTATATATATGAACTCAGTTTTTCTATTGCAAAATGAACCGAAAAATGAGACTTATGAGACTTTATGTGATTTTAATTTGGGTTTACTTAGCGTTATATGGAAAAGAAGGGTTATAACAATTAAGCGTTTGATTTCCCAATAGTTGATTTGCCTGCACATTTTTTTCTTTTCTTTTTCCCCTCTATTCTAATTGCTGATAAATGTTACGCTTAACTCATATTGAGCAAGGCATATATAATTGCCTGCTAATTTTTTTAGCCAGACACTCTTCTCCAATTGCTAATAATTAAATCCCCCATTTATCTAATTTTGGTTTTTTACAAATTGAATTTAAATTGGGTTTATTGTGAAGTTAAATTGGACATTTTAATTCTCACATATTCGAAATATTTAATTCCTTACATACATACTAATAAGATAAAATTTAGAATTCCGATTTAACTCTTTTATCAATTAAATTAAATTTAGTTCTTTTAATTGGATTAATTATATTCTTAATCCATTAGCGTACTAAAATTACGCACTAAAATATATCCATAACCCTCATATATTTGGGTAACATAAATACACCAAATAAATTATTCCAAAAATGATTCTCATCAAAATATTTATTCAATTCCATAAATATTTATAATTCTTATTACTAAAATTTGCAATCATTGCAGAGAAACTGGACATTATGCCAGAAAATGTAAACAACGTAAGATTGGCTCTACTAATATAGTTGAGGAGAACCTTGTTGTCATGGTCTCCGATCTTAGTCTTGATGTGACTATGATTTCTGAGGTTAACATGGCTAGTGACCTTGATGGTTGGTGGTTGGATTTCGGAGCTACTGTCCATATTTGCAACAACAGAGAGATGTTTAAAAAATTTGAAGAAGTTATTAGACAGGAAGTTTAGATGGGAAATAGTTCAAAGGCAAATGGTAATGGCAAAGGAACTGTGGAAATTGACTTCACCTCTGGAAATAAGTTGACCTTGCTCAATGTGTTGTTTGTGTTTGAAATTAGAAAAAATTTAATTTTTGTTGATCTTTTAGATAGGAAATGTTTTAAAGTTTATGTTGAGTCCGACAAAGTCATTCTTTCAAAGAAAGATGTTTTTATTGGAAAAGATTATGCTTGTAATGGAATGTACAAATTATCTATTAATAAAATCAGTTATGTTTCTGCTTATATTACTCATGCAATTTCTTTGTGGCATAGTCGTTTATGACATATAAATTCAAAGAATTTGAAAAATATGCATGCAATGAAATTAATTGATATTGACAATACTGAACTTGAGAAATTTGAAATTTGTGTTAAATCAAAAATTGTGAGGAAACCATTTCCAAATGTGCATAGAGATTCATAATTGTTAGATTTATTACATGTTGATATTTATGAGTTAAATGAAATATTGACAGGGGGTGGAAAATGATATTTCATTACTTTTATAGATGATGCTAGCAGATATTGTTATGTGTATCAATTTGTTAAGAAGAAAAGATGAGGCATTTAACTCATTTAAAAATATACAAATTAGAAGTAGAAAATCAATTTAAGAAGAAGATTAAAATTTTGCGTCCTGATAGAGGCATGGAATATTGTTTGAATACTTTTGATGCATTTTGTGAAGAAAATGGCATTATACATCAAACAAGTGCAACATATACACCACAACAAAATTTAGTAGAAAGAAAAAAAATAGTGTATTTCATGATATGATTAATTATATGTTAAATCATGCCTTTTGCCAAATAATTTATGGGGTGAGGCATTCCTAACTGCTTGTCATATTTTAAATAGGATTCCTAGTACTATAATTAAAAGTAGTCCTTATGAAATATGGAAAGGCAGGAGTCCTAACATAAATTGTTTTGAAGGGTGGGTGGGTGGGGGGGGGGGGTGTATAGCTTATTTTCGAGTTCTTGATCCTAAAAGGACTAAGTTAGGGGCTAGATCTATTAGATGTATATTTGTTGGATATACTATAAATAATAAAGCATACATAGTTCTTGATTTAAAGTCTAATTTTATATATAAGTAAAAGGATGTGGAATTTTTTGAAAATAAATTCTCAAAAGATGTTAAGAATGTGGTTATGCCTAAACTTGATGAGCCTAGTGGTCCTATAAGCTCCAATGTTGAGGTTGGAGAACCTAGTGTTCCAATTCAACCAAGTGTACCTAGGAGGAGTACTAGAGCTAAAAAAGATAAAGACATAGATGATAATTTAATTTCTTCTCAGTCTTTATTATTTTTGGCGGAAGGGGACTAAAATAATGAAGTGGTAAATGAAATACCCTATATATATAGTCTTGAGACTAATCCTAAATCATGTAAAGAAGCTATAACTTCTAGGGATGCTATCTTTTGGAAGGAAGTTGTAAATGATGAAATTGATTCAATCTTGGCAAATAATACTTGAGTATTGACAAATTTACCTAGAGGTTCTAAACTTATAGGGTGCAAATGGGTTTTTAGAACAAAATATAACACTAATGGTACTATTTATGCCTTTAATGCAAGATTAGCAGCAAAAAGTTTTAGACAAGTAGAGGGTATTGACTACTTTGATACTTATGCACCGGTAGCACAAATTACTTCCATTCGAATTAATTTTGTCTTAGCTTCATTGTTTGATCATTACATTCATCAAATGGATGTTAAGACAACATTTTTGAATGGCAATTTGAACTAAGAAGTATATATGGAATGTGTGACGCCCCCAAAATAGGTATACGTCACCCATCTTGAGTCGCCAAATACATGGTACAACATTCAAATACAACTTAATTATACAACAGTCGTGTAAAATACGACAAAACAAAATCTAAGAGTTTTAATAAGAATATTGTCATATAGACAATATCCACACTCAATGGAGTCCTCATTACATTTGTTGTCACACTATTTTATAGAATAGTGAGGACTACTAAAACAACCATCTGGACCGTCAATCCGTTCCCCGACTCGTCCCCGCCTATATTCTCATTTTTCAAGAGAACGGTGAAAGAAAGGGTGAGCTTAACTAGCCCAAAGAAGAAATATTATGACTAAGATAATGCGAATAAATTATCCTTAGCCTTCAACAAAGATAACAACCGATAGAATATAATAGACAACAAGTTTTAGATCAACAACTACAAATGAATAAGCAATCCATTGTAAGAAGAGTCAAGTAAGCGCATAAAATCTACTATCTTCTATGATTTAAAAAGTTTTTCATCAACTTTATCATTTGAGACTCAAATTTTAATAAATAAAATTAAATCATCCCCGCATCACACGGTACCGAGGGATATTCATGTAATCATCAATGGTCATGATTATACTAGAATAATCCTCGGTCATAATCATACCAAGTCCATCTATGCACGTAAGCCAGAGATGACTATCATCACAATATAAGCATGAGGATGATGACAATGACATAATAATTCAATAAAACAAGTTTAAGATAAATTTTAAAGATTTATAATTTAATTTATCTAGAAATAAATAACGTTCAAATTGTCAACATGATGCTATTCTGTGGAGTAAAATTCAAGAATGCTCAGAAGAATATTTCCATGAAAAGATATTGGATGAAGCGCAAATATCTATGATATTCTACGAATTTCATGGAGTATAGAAGCCAAAACTTTAACCAACTGAGTATAATAGAATATATGAAACTACAAATGGATTTTTTCCCACCATACGGTAATCCACGTAGACAGATCATTTCCAAAATTTAATAAGGAATAAATACGAAGGATCATTCACCATGCATGCGGTAGTCCACATAGACAGATTATTCCAACAGAATGATAAAGAATGGAATAACAGAAGAATTCACCATGCATGCGTAGAGGCAGCGTAAACAAAAGTTATTCCAAGCGAATAATAAAGAATGGAATAACAAAAGAATTCACCGTGCATGCGATAGACCGCATGCAACGAGTTATTCCAACAAAATAATAAAGAATGGAATAATGTAAGATCTCACGCATATGCGATAGACCTTGCAGATAAAAGTTATCCCAACAAATTAATAAAGAATTGAATAGCAACCCTTACGAGTATTGAAAGAAAATAACTCTCTTCATGAATACGAAAGAAATAATACCCCTTACCATAGAAGAAACTGGATACTAGAATAGTGAGGTAGCAGACTTCTCTTCTTCTTTCTCTCTATAATAATTTCTCTTGTGAGACTTAATGAATTGGTGAGAATGAAAGAAGAATGAACTTCTATTTATAGAAAAATATAGTTTCGATAATTGCACGTTTTGGGGCTCAAAATATTATAATATAATATCTTCCGCTTTTTCTTCATTTTTAATATTGTCCTGCAAGTATTATCAAACTTGCACCACATCCCCTAATAGTAAATAATGTGAATTAATAGTTCGTTCATGTGACTTAATAGTATAATCATGTGAAAAAACTAATTACAGTATAGTACCTTCATCTATACCTCCATTTTTAATTTAGTCATGCAAGTATTATCAATCTTGCACCAACTCCCTAATAATAATCATGTGAATCAATAGTACACACATGTGAACACATAGTTATAAGCATGTGAATTAATAGCAATTAATTACTCATTTATCCGGTGAATTACCCGATTGGTCAATAAAACCTCCAGACATTAATTATTATCAAAATAAATGTCGATTTCCACTAACACTAATAATTCCCACACAATGGAACTATCCATTTCATCTTTAATCAATATGAACTTATTCATCATTAATATTATAACTCACAATATTTAACAACCAGGTCGTTCCCAGGAAAGAGGGGGCTTTTCGATAAGGATTTCTCCTTATTGGCGTGTAATTAGCTGACCAAACTTCTCCTTGACAGAACTTCTAGACATTGTCAATATTGTAAATAATAATATGAATAACTTTATCGTCTCAATTGTGACAATAATTGAATCAATAATATGAGTGATATTATGCAACAATTACTGTAGCAATAATTGAATATAACTGATTGACTTCTCACGTAAGCATCAATAATCAATACCGTGTGCTACTATGCAACCACGTGTATTACTGTACTTTTACCACCGGGTAATTCAACAGTTTAATGGTAAAACTTTCGCCGTTATTTTTATAAAAAAATAATTCTGTCGTTTTCAAACTATGACAATACTTTCGTTGTGGGGTCCACCAATGATTGTGTCGTCGTACGAATAATCCCTGTTAAAACGAATATTCCCCGACCAATCAAATATTATATAACCACTTGCTTACTTTGCAAAATTTATAAATATTAACCACAATTATAACATTATATCAAATCTATACCATAATATTCAAAAATATATTTTGAGAAAAATTAATCTTTATTCATAAAAGTTGTGGTCTTACAGAACGACCCAAAGGGTTTGTTGTTCCTAAAAATGAAGCTAAAGTATGCAAATTAGTTAAGTCCCTTTATGGTTGAAAATAGACACCAAAACAATGGCACGAGAGATTTGATGCTGCTATTTTAAATTGTGTTTAAATATAATAGTGAATATAGGTGCATATACTCCAAAACCACTTCTGGCTATATGTGATAGTTTGTTTGTACATAGATGATATGTTGATTATCAGTACAAATAAAGTTGGAGTAAATGATGAAAGTCCAATAATAATCTAGAAGGGGGGTTGAATAGATTATCATTGTTTAAAAAAATTATCTTAGGCCTTTTTGAATTTTTAGTAAATTAATTTTCAGTATCAGAAATTAATAATCACGATAGTAAAAATTCAATCACAAAATAGACAGATATTTATCTGGTTCACAACATACAGCGCGGGTATGTTGTTACGTCCAGTCTTAAGCTCCTCTTCAGGACTTGAGATAATATTACTCCCAGTAATAAATAAACCTTCAATAGGTGAAGAAGCCTTTACAAAGTTTTATAAATAAACTTACAACTATCCACAACTAATTATCTCGTATAGCGAACTCCCAACTCCTTCCTTAAGCTTAGTTGTACCTTTCTTTTGAGTTCAGAACTATTCTATGATTTTGTCTTGAAACAACAGTCTCTTCCTTACCTCACAAGTACACTAGAGGCCCAACTCCTAACTGACATATCTAAGACTCTGATCTTGGTCCAAGAATTACTCATCTTTCTCACAGAGGTACATAAAATAAAATAACTCTACCTTTTTTTTACAATAAATTATTTGACTTTACTTCTAAAGTAAGCGGATAAAGTTTAGTTCAAATTTATACAAGTACAAGACTTTTATGTGATATGCTTCTATGTAAGCATATATGTAAATTGATACACTTTTTATAAAAAATGTAACGACCCCAAAATTCATACAATTTAAATCTCAACTTTGGTCGTTAATAACACATCTACCTTCTGATTTTACATCATTATTCGATGTTAAGCTTTATAAAAATGCAGAATAATTTAAACTTTTATGTCTTCTTACTTCAATTCCCTGAATCAAAACCTTTATCATCTACTTGTCTTTGAATCATATATAAACCATGATTCACTTTATTGGAGTTAATGTATATATATACTTACATAACAAATCGATATACTTTATAGATTGGCCACTCAAACTTTAACTTTACAACTCAACATAAAGTATACACCATAAAATATTGAGTACATCTCATGAACCTTAATCATGGTTTAAAGGAATAACAACTTTGGCTAAAATAATAGTCTTCGTGTATTAAATTTGATTCATATCTTTCAAGTATCACATAGTGTTACCTTCAATCCTTAACCTGCAAAAATGGTTATTTGCAAGGTTGAGCTCGACAGCCTAGCAAAATCTAACAGTTTTCATGCATCACGTAGCACATAATGACATGCTCGGCATATATCTCATAAACATTAGACTAACGTAACATACATGTTTACGATTCATATAATCAAGTATAAAGATTGAGTTCCTTACTCAATCAAAGCATGCTTTACTCAATCAATGTAGTCATAAGTTGACTTTAACATTTCATACATTCAACATATATATAACACATCATGCTCTTTGCAATAAAGATTTAAAACAGATAATCACCAAGTTCACATAGCAAATAGGAACTGAAAGACTTGCCTTGATCGTTGTTTACCAATAACAGTTTAACAGCTTACAGTTATCTGCACTTCACGTGCCCTACACAATTATATAATCATGCACATCAACTATTAGTCAAATATCAACGCATAGTAGTTGTAATGTAAACTGTAATTTATGCTTCATAACCCTTTCTATCATAGATACACAATGTTTAATTTGATTGTGTTAACTTTCAACTTATATCTCACTGTATTTCATATTCAAAGTTCATTCAAGTGTTTAAGTCTTGCTAGGACTACTTATTAGTTTTATATTAACACTATTTAATATCTTATAATATTCATTTCATTTGATTTAAAACACTTTTTACGTTCATTATCACTTATTACGACGTTTCGACGTTTATTCGTCACACACCCAATTTGTCTCTCTTGTGTGTGCTTAGTATGCGTATTCAACTTATATAATATATCATTTATTAATTTTAAGCATCATTATACTTCATAATATTTAGGTTCTATAACTTAGAACAACATCTATTATCGTCGACATCACTATACTTGTGTATGTACATGTCCGATGCCCTCTGATTGCCTCCAAATACGCATCAGTCACACAGATGACCATTTTGACTACTGTTCCTGACCGCAAATTGAAAAACTTAAAGACTACAAGTTGTAGGTCTATTCGTCCTAGTTCCAGATCATCTTGAATCACCTCCATCGGAGTTCGTATGAAAAAGTTATGCCTATTTTACTAAAACAGTCAAAGTCACACGACATACCGACATACTTTGGGTGGTGCACCCAATTAAACTACAGGCACAACAGATTTGTGCCTCTACAAGTACAATTGCTCCTTCTAAACAATGACTCGCCCCCAAATAACTTAGGGCACAGCGCATGTGACGCCCCCAAGACAGGTATACATCACCATCTTGGGTCGCCAGATAAAAGGTACTGAATACAAATACAACTTAATTATACAACAGTCGTGTAAAATATGACAAAACATAGGCTGTGAGTTTTAATACAAATATTGTCATCTAGACAATATCCACACTCAATGGAGTCCTCATTACATTTATTATCACACTATTTCACAGAATAGTGAGGACTACTAATGCACCATCTAGGACAATCACTCTGTTCCCCAACTAGTCCCAGCTACGTTCTCATTTCCTGAAGAGAACAATGAAAGAAAGGGTTAGCTCATATAATAACCCGAGATTTCCTAAATAAAATAAATAAGAAAAATTCATGATAATTTTTTTTTATTTAATGACGAGAATAAGTGAACGATAAATACGAATATATTTATTTCTTTAAAAATTAGAAATAATTTTGGAATTATTAATTACTACAAATTATATTTTATGGTAATTAATTTTTCAGAAGCGTAAATATTTTTATTAATTATTTTCCATGATAACATGATTGGAAATAATATATGAAGTGATAATTGGAATTATATAATAAATATTTTATTATATGATTTGTTCGTAATAATTAAGTTAACTATTTTAACTTGATTCTTGATGATGTTGTGTAAGAAAGAGAAGTCGATATGAGATCCAAACCTCGAATTGGGATTGTGATCAAGAGATGAGAATAATAATATTATATTATTGTTATAATGATTTTACAAAGATAATAATTATGTACAAGTGAATGTGACAGATAATATTGAAAGATAACGATACCAATTAGGTCATAGCATATTACCCTCATTGTGAAACCCTAATTATTAAACTCGCCATTTAGATATGACCGAGTAGTGATCGTATATGAATGAAGGTTAATGTATAAGATGCTCAGAATTGAAGAAAACCCTAATTATCGTTGTTTGTCGATAATTCAGGACAAACCCTAATTATTACAACCCTAATTCGGTTGAAGTTAGAGATTATAATGACCGTGTTAGAACACATACAGATAATTAGAGAACCCTAATGGTCAATTAGAAACCCTAATTGATGGCGTTAAGAAACCCTAATTAGAAAATCCTAATTTTCTATAGAAAACCCTAATTTAAAATTTATCAAGTTTAATTATGATGTTAATGTATAAAAGTTTTAATTTACCAAAGGATAGAATTAATTGGTAAATGGTAAGAATTATAATCTAGTGATTAAATACTACATTTAATTGCTATGTACAAAAATGCCCATGAAATTATATGCAAAATTACCAAAATGCCCTTTTGGCTTATTAGTGTATTATTAGTGTATTATTGGAGGAATCTTGCTAGAAAAGTATGGCAAACATACTTACCCTACCAATTAAGCATCCAAGACTCAATTATGCAGATTCAATCAACCATTGAGTAGCATCCAATGCATCTAACTTGGTTTATATATAGATGGAGAGAGATAATATATTTTGTACACTAAAATTCATCCAACTCTCATCCTTAAGCTTCTCTCTCTAAAACCTACGAATTATTGTAGCATATCGGCCCCTAAACAAAGCCCAACCATCACAAATAACAAATCGAAGCATCAAAGCCAAAAAAATCAAAAATCAAGCTAGAAAAGGTATGAAATTTCTAATTTTGAAATCCTTCGATTCGATGTTAATTGATGCAATTGATTGTTTAAAGTAGTGTAATAGGAGTCTATTAATGTTTCGGGTTGTAAAAACACGGACCCATAACATCAAAGTGCACTAATTTGAAGATTTAAACAAGTTGGAAAAACCGAATTTCGTGATTTTTCATCAAATGTCGTGGCTTATAACTCTTTGGTCGATCATGAGTTTTGTTTTTTAAAAGTTGTTATAGGTATCCCGATATGTGGTCTTTAATCTCCAAAAGGAATCAAGTTCATATCTATTGTAGATCGGGATTTATAAGCGGTCAAAGTGGGTTGACCCCAAGATTGACCTACTGTTCTTCAAACCCGTAAAATATTCTAAGTGTCCGTAAAATATTATTTTGGAAAATGTCGTGCCTTATATCTCTTGTTATCTTTAATTTTTTTGTGTTCTAAAGGTTGATATGTGTATCTTGTTATGTGGTATTTAACCTCAAAAAAGAATCAGTCCATATATATTACGGATTAAGAGTTATTTAAGGTCAAAGTGGGTCGATTAAGATTGACCGTAAAAATTTCAGGCACCTGTAATTTTCTAAGTGTTAATTTTTCCGACAAGGTTTGACCATACTTTAGATGCTTGATTTCTTGTTGTTATGATGATGTTAAGTGTTAGAGTTGTAGTCCTACATGTTTTCTACACAATGGAATTGATAGATCACATAAAAGTTACACGATCATCAAGTTATAGAGGTCCAAAGTAGGCACCTCGAATCGTTTCTTCTTCGTGAAGAAACGACTTTGGCGTACTACTTTGAGGTTCGATTTCTCCTAGATCTCGGATGTTTTTAGAGGTTATGATTGTTGGTAATTGTAGTCTTGTATTATCTCTACAAGACCCAATTTATAGATTGTCCAAATTCGTTAAGATGAGAGAGTTATTCACGGTCAAAGTATCCCACTCGGTTCTGCCTTATGAAGATCTGGGTAGGCTCAAGAACACCTATAGCGACGGTTCTGTCACTATAGGGGCCTTTAGCGACAGTTAGCATTTTATTTTCCGAAAATTAATTTAAAAATTAGAAAAATTAGATTTTAATTATTAAAAATACCAAATAAATTATGAAAAATTATTTAAAAGTCTGAAAAATAGTTTTTAACTATTTTGAGTATATTTCAAAAATATTTAGTATTTTTGGAATATAAAAGGTATTTATTTATTTAATTATAATATTAAATAAATTATTTAAAAATAGTTTTAATTCATGAAAAATCATAAAAAATTATATTATGGTATAAGAAAATATTTTAAGTTATTTCCCATGACTTTTAATATTTTGTGATGAATTTCATTAATTAATTATATATTAATGATATTAAAGATATTTATTGATTATATTAAATAATTAGTTTAAAAATGATTTTAATATTTTAAAAATCATTTTAAATGAAAATAAAGTATTTAAAAATATTTTAAGTTATAAAATATAACTTTTAATATTTAAAGGATAATGTCATTAATAATTTAATATTAATGATATTAAGATAATATTAATGATATTTAATTTATTTAATAATTATTATTAAATAAATAATTTAAAAATGGTTTTATCATTTAAAGAGGATATTAAGGATTTAAAAATATTTTAAGTTATAATTAATGACTTTTAATATTTGGATGAATAGTACATTAATATTTATATATTAATGGTGATTATTTAAAAATGATTTTAATTGTTTTAAAAATCATTTAAGGGTAATATAAATGTTTTAAAAATAGTTTGAGTTATTATAAATAACTTTTATATTTTGGCAATGGTTTCATTAATAATTTAATATTAATTAATTATTAATGATAATAGAATTGTTTGATGTTTAAATCATTTAATTATGATTCCGATGTTTGAAAGTTATAGCCGGCCAAACTAGCTGACTTGAGAACCGATTATGAAGTTCTGAATTTGAAGAAGAACACCTATAGTAACAGTTATATCACTATAGGCCCGGTAGTGACAGATTTGAATTATTTTAAATTTTTCAATTTCTGGAAAATTCGAAAATGATTAAAAATAAAATGTTTGATATTTACAGATGTTGAGGTATAGGATAAGAGTCTTAGACTCAGTATTTACCCGATAAAGTCTGCTTAAGATACCGACAAATGTCGTAACTCTATAATAGAAAGAAAAGACTTCGTAAGAGCATGAATGAGATATTTGAAAAATGTATAAAAATATTTCAAGTATAGAATATGAACTAAAAGTATGATCACTACGATTATGTGATGACGTGATTAGACTATGTGTCAATCAGAATCGATAAAGATTTATGTGTTATGATATATTGTTCTAATCGAACGAATGATCCGATTATTGATAGGTTGTGATATAGAGATAAAACCTAAGTTGAGAGTTGTAATGTTGAATCAGAAAGTATCTTACCTTTGCATTTCCTTTATGCAATGGACATGAGTAAGAAGTTTTAGAATTATTCTATTCCTGTACAGATTATGTATGCTTTGATTATCAACATGTTAACTCAGATATATATTCTGTTAAGTTGATTTCTAAATGGTTATACAAGTGTCCCCACTTGGATAATCATGGCATTTATTCACATGTTGATACACTTTTGTCAATTACCCGTATATATATATGTTGAATTACATATTATTGTCGAAAGCAAGATTAAAACCTTGGGTTTGGAACCTGTGCATATATGAACATCCCGATAATGGGAAAATTTTTATGCGCTTTTACGGACAAAGGGTGAGCGATGAATTTCATTCAAGTTATGTAGTATTGATCAATCACAGGTACAACTGGCCGATCACCCTCCGCGTCTGTAAGTTATGACGGTTTATGGATGAATTTCTCGCTAAACCTTTTTGAAAATGAAAAAACCATGTTTATAGTATGTTTCTTAAACCCTATTCATGGGTGGAGCCTAATTTCAAGAAATTGAAAGAGAGTTGTTATGTGAATCTTTTATCAAGATAGATTACTTCACAACTTTTGATTCGTTGTTGAAGTGTTATGTAAAGAGAATACTTATATTCTTTCAAATTTTATATTTATAATTGCTATTACTTGTCGGGAACTCAAATGCTCATCCTTGCTTAAATTAAATGTTTTCAATATTCGACGATCAACCGAAGGCTCGAGCACCTAACAAGGGAAAAGAAAAGCTATTCGAATGAGATTTAGTATGAGTTAATGGTTATAGTTAGTAAGACAATGAAATCTATTATCGATATTGTAAGGAATGTATTTGAAGGTCACGCACTGGGAAGTAAACTTTGATGTATGTAAATTAAGTTCGAATGTATTATTATTTAGTATTATTCAAATTTTAAAGAAATGGTATCGTGGAGAACCGAGTTCGAGTTTCAAGTATCCGGATTTGGGGTCGCCACAGGTTGGTATCAAAGCTGTAGGTTATAAACGTTAGGAATGCGAAACCTAGGTTATAACCTTAGTAGAATGGAGGACGAAAGTAAGATAGATATTCAGTGAACCATGAGACGAAGTACTCGGTGAGAAGTTATAGGATATGATGAGTTGAAGAGATTCATCGAAGTTTTAGTGGTACTAAATAAAATATTACTTCATTTTAATGATGAATATATTTTATTTCAAAGAATGATGTTGTCTCGTTTATTGTGGTCATAGGATGGATGACGAAAGTCAAAATAGTAATTCCTTGACCTAAGAGACCATGGACTCTAGCGAGGAGTACATGAGACGGTGAGATGATAAGAGATTTGATAGTTAGGAACAGCGACTTAAGGGTTAGAGTTTGAAAGCAAAAGTGAGGTACGTAATCGCATTTCCAGATTTTGGAACAAGAAGACAAGGACGCGCTCACCGAACACGAGATGGAGTTAGCAGATTTACGAGGGAGGTTGGAGCAGAGGAGATACAGATAGGGACAATTGAAGGTTGAGATAGAAGCCAAAGACACGTGGATATATACCTTGGAGGCGGGCTTTTAGACATCGCCTTTATGCGATTCGATGCAGAGTGGATGGAGCGCCTTTCGGCGAGAAAGATAGGCGTTGATGTGTTTATAGAGATGGATTGAATAAATTCATCGTCAAACAAAATAAGAGACAAAGTATATAAAACTCTTGATTGCTGTGTATATATACTATATGCTAATCAGGGTAACTTATGTATGTAGATGTCCGTGGAAAAGATATGTGGAATAAGAAGGATCGATCCATACCCCAGAGCTAATATCGAGGCCAACAAATTTGAAATAGAGGCTCACAGGGAACCCAAGTCTGGACGAGGTGGCTATCGTGGAAAACGTAGTATCGGATCCGTAAATGGTGGATTTGATGAGATAGTGATTCAAACACTAAAGTTGAAGCCGCCAAGCATCAACGAAAGTGTGCGAGATCTGGAGAACAAGGTTTCTTCACTAGAAAGGTTGTGGGAGATAGAAAAGTTGCTTAATATTCAACTGCGAAAAGCATTAAAAGAAACAATGGAAGAGCAAGATAAGCTCAAAATCCAAATTGACCAGATGGGAGCCTCAAGCAACACATCGTGTTCAGCTCCGAGAGGTAAGGAAAAAGAAAGATAGAAGATCCTGACTTAGGAAAACCTGATAAGAAGAAAGGGAAGAAGATATGTTATATTTGCGGCTGTGAGGGACATACCTCTCCTCGTTGCCCCAACTATAAGAAAGGTGGATGTTTTAATTGTGGAATAGAAGGACATCGAGCGAATGAATATCCGAGAAGAAAGGCTTGGTAGATAAGTAGTATGGGTTATGTTATGTAATATGTGTGATAAGTAATGAACTATTTTCAACTTTTATGTTGGTCAAGATTTTAAATCCCGACTGTTGTAGTCACAAAGGGATAGCTGATGTTTAAAGCAATATGTGCTATGGTATGTTAAGTTCTATTAATGTGAGGTGCTATGGTTGGAAGTACCATGAGTGTCACAAGTTGGATTAATGAAGTAAGTTGTTATAAAAGTAGCAGATATTTATCTGAATATTGGTTAATATAGTAAACCAAGTTTCAAATCCAATATTTTGATTACATGATTATTTGAGTAGAAAATTTTGTGTTATATGTCGAACGTATACGATGAGGCTTAGAATGTAAGGAAATGAAGATTAATTTATGATTATGTCACCGAGACGAAAACTAAAACCAGCCCCGGAAGATCAACCAGATAATCGAACGTCGAACGCCAAAGACTTTAAGGCAATCCTATTGCTAGGGTATAGAGGATTAAGTGACTCAGTAGAAGCGTTTATGATAGTTAGGATAATGAAAAGGGCAAAATATAACTTTTATCACCTATACGATAAAAGGGAAATGAGATAAAGAGAAAGTTTGTGGGCAAAAGAGACATATCTCTTCCAATTGTCCCAATTCAAGAATGTATAATAATGTTTTATTTGTGAATCAATGGAGTATAAGGTGAAAGATTATTCAAGAAGGAGAAGTGAGATAAGGAATGCGAATACGAGAAATGACAAAGAAGATATAGGCGACAACGAAACCAATTTCAACAAACAACCCAATCATGTAGGGTCTACAAATACGAGTCCCAGATACGGTGGCATTTGGAAAGAACTCCGTGTGTTATTTGAATAACTTATGTATCTTATATGATTTTCCTATATATATACATATAGTAGATTACTTTATTAAAGAAATTTTGAGGAAGGAATTTGAGTTCTTTTAGAAATCAAATTTCGCATTTATCGATAGACAAGCGTTATGGAGAATAGTTAAAAGATCGATTCGATCAAGTATGATCGAGATCTACGTACAATGATTATATGCTATGTACCCTTCTGCATATGAGTTTTTAAAGCGGTGATTCCGGGGACGGAATCCTTATAAGGGAGGGTGAATGTAATAACCCGAGATTTCCTAAATAAAATAAATAAGAAAATTTGCGTATAATTTTTTTTATTTAATGACGAGAATAAGTGAACGATAAATACGAATATATTTATTTCTTTAAAAATTAGAAATAATTTTGGAATTATTAATTACTACAAATTATATTTTATGGTAATTAATTTACGAAGGTAAATATTTTTATTAATTATTTTCCATGATAACATGATTGGAAATAATATATGAAGTGATAATTGGAATTATATAATAAATATTTTATTATATGATTTGTTCGTAATAATTAAGTTAACTATTTTAACTTGATTCTTCGATGTTGTGTAAGAAAGAGAAGTCGATATGAGATCCAAACCACGAATTGGGATTGTGATCAAGAGATGAGGATAATAATATTATATTATTGTTATAATGATTTTCTGAAGACAATAATTATGTCTTTGTGAATGTGCTTGAGACAGATAATATTGAGATAACGACACCAATTAGGTCAGTAGCATATTACCTATTTGTGAAACCCTAATTATTAAACTCGATTTGAGATATGACCGAGTAAAGGATCGTGGTATATGAAGGTTCTTGTGTATAAGATGCTCCAGTAATTAGAAGAAAACCCTAATTATCGTTGTTTGTCGATAATTAGGACAAACCCTAATTATTACAACCCTAATCGGTTGAAGTTAGAGATTGTAATGACCGTGTTAGAACATACATGAGATAATTAGAGAACCTAATGGTCAATTAGAAACCCTAATTGATGGCGTTAAAAACCCTAATTAGAAAATCCTAATTTCTATATAAAACCCTAATTTAAAATTATCGGGTTTAATTACGATGTTAATGTATAAAAGTTTTAATTTACCAAAGGATAGAATTAATTGGTAAATGGTAAGAATTATAATCTAGTGATTAAATACTACATTTAATTGCTATGTACAAAAATGCCCATGAAATTATATGCGAAATTACCAAAATGCCCTTTTTGGCTTATTAGTGTATTATTAGTGTATTATTGGAGGAATCTTGCTAGCAAAGCATGGCAAACATACTTACCCTACCAATTAAGCATCCAAGACTCAATTATGCAGATTCAATCAACCATTGAGTAGCATCCAATGCATCTAACTTGGTTTATATATAGATTGGAGAGAGATAATATATTTTGTACACTAAATTCATCCAACTCTCATCCTTAAGCTTCTCTCTCTAAAACCTATTTAATTATTGTAGCATATCAGTCCCTAAACAAAGCCCAACCATCACAAATAACAAATCAGAAGCATCAAAGCCAAAAAAATCAAAAATCGAAGCTAGAAAAGGTATGAAATTCTCTAATTTTGAAATCCTTCGATTCGATGTTAATTGATGCAATTGATTGTTTAAAGTAGTGTAATAGGGAGTCTATTAATGTTCTGGGTAGTAAAAACACAGACCCATAACATCAAAGTGCACGAATTTGAAGATTTAAACAAGTTGGAAAAACCAAATTCTGTGATTTTTCATCAAATATCAGGGCTTATAACTCTTTGGTCGATCATGAGTTTTGTTTTTTAAAAGTTGTTATAGGTATCCTGATATGTGGTCTTGAAAACCGAGTTCGGCTTTCAAGTATCCGGATTTGGGGTCGCCACAGCTCAACTAGCCCAGTAAGAAATATTATGACTAAGATAATGCAGAATAAATTATCATTAGCCTTCAATAATGTTAAACTGATAGAATAATATAATACACAACAAGTTTAACTGCAGCGGATCAAGCAATCCATTAGAAGAGTCAAGTAAAGTATAAAATCTACTATCTTCTATGATTTAAAAAGTTTTTCATCAACTTTATCGCTGAGACTCAGGTTAATAAATAAAATTGAATCATCCCTGCTCCACGACCAAGGATATTCATGTAATCATCAATGGTCATATCTATACCGAATAATCCCTGGTCATAATCATACCAACAATTGTCCACCAATGAACTACATGCCAATGAGGACTTTTACCACATCATTCGTCACAATACGGTCATGATTATACCGAATAATCCCTAGTCATAATCATACCAAGTCCATCTATGCACGTAAGCCAAAGATGACTTTTAACATAATATAAGCATGAGGATGATGACAATTCAATAAAACAAGTTCAAGAATAAATTTTAAAGACTTATAAGTTAATTTATCCTGAACTCAATAACGTCCAAATTGTCAACATGATACTGCTTTGTGCAGTAAAATTCAAGAATGCTCAGAAGAATATTTTCATGAAAAGATACTGGATGAAGCGCAAATATCAAGGGTATTCCACTAATTTCATGGAGTATAAAAGCCAAAGCTTTAACCAACTGAGTATAATAGAATATATGAAACTGCAAATGGATTTTCACCCGCCATGCGGTAATCCACGTAGACAGATCATTTCCATAATTTAATAAGGAATGAATACGGAAGATCATTCACCATGCATGTGGTAATCCACATAGACATGTTATTCCAACAGAATAATAAAGAATGGAATAACAGAAGGATTCACCATGCGTGCGCGATAGATCGCATGCACATGTTATTCCCAATGTAATAATAAATAATGGAACCAGGTCTGGCGTAAACGCACAGACAGGATATTCCCAATCAGAATAATAAATAATGGAACCAGTCCCGGCGTAAGCGCATGCATGTGATATTATTGACAGAATAGTAAATAATGGAACCGGTCCGGCGTAAACGCGTCTGCAGACAGGATGTTCCAACGAATAATAAAGAATGGAATATGAGAAGAATTTCACCATGTATTTTGTACTTAAGCATAGGCAGGTTATTCCAACATAATAATAAAGAATGGAATAATGTAAGAATTTCACCAAGTATAGGGTATCCCGTGATATCTGAGTTATTCCAATGAGAATAATAAAGAATGGAATAATGAAGTTTTCTTCATGAATAAGAAAGAAAGAATACCCCCTTACGAGTACAACAAATAATATCCCCTACCTTAGAAGAAAGCTGGATATTGGAGTAGTGAAGTAAAGAATACCTTTCTTCTTTCTCTCTATAGTTTCTCTCTAGAGTTTTAGTGAATTCGTAAGAAATAATGAAGGAATGAGCATCTATTTATAGGAGAATGGTGAATAGTAACTAACTCATGAACGGTCCAAATTGATTTACTTTTAAGCAGAGACGGTCCATATTGGTTTACTATTAAAACTTAAAGCAAGCGGTCCATCTTGATTTACTATTAAAACTTTAAACCAATGATCCATATTGATTTACTATTATAACTTTCCACCAGCGGTCCATATTGATTTACTATTATATCTTCAACCAACGGTCTGAAAAATTATCACATCTCCTCATGGAATAATATTGTACCCAAAAATGATTTGGACTGAAAAGAAATATATCTTACGGGTGAATAGTACCCCGTGAATAGTAACTCATGAATAGTAACCCGTGAATAGTAACTCGTGAATAGTAACTCATGAATAGTAACTCATGAAAAATAACTCGTGAATAGTAACTCATGAATAGTAACTCATGAATAGTAACTCGTGAATAGTAACTCTGACACAAAAAGTGCCCCGAATACCCGATTCGAACAATATAACCTCCAGACATCAATTATTATCGAAACAAATGTCAATTTCTACTAACACAAATAATTCCAACACAATGTAATTATAAAATTCATCTTTAATCAACACGAACTTATTCATCATTAATATTATAATTCACAATATTTAACAACCAGATCATTCCCGGGAAAGAGGGAGCTTTCCGATAAGATTTCTCCTTATTAGCGCAATTAGGTGACCAAACCTATCCTTGACAGAACTTCTAGACATTGTCATTATTGCAAATAATAATATGAATAACTTTGTCGTCTCAATTATTGATTTAATAATATAACATATTATGCAGATGATACTTTAATAATAATTGAATCAATAATATGGGAGATATGATGCAGCAATTACTGTAGCAATAATTGAGTATAACTGAGTGACTTCTCACGTAAGCATCAATAATCAATACAGGTGCTACTATGCAACCACGCCAGACATCGCATTGTACTTTTACTACCGGGTAGTTCAACAGTTTTAACGGTAACACCTCCGCCGTTATTTTTATAGAAAGATAATTTTATCTTTTTCTAACTACGACAATACTTCTATTGTGGGGTCCACCAATGATTGTGCCGTTGTACAATATTCCCTGTTAAAACGAATATTTTCCGACCAATCGAATATTATATAACCACTTGCTTACTTTGCAAAGTTTATAAATACTATCCACAACTATAACATTATATCAAATCCACACCATAATATTAAAAAAATTATTTTGAGAAAATTAAATATTTATTCATAAAATCTGGGGTCTCACAAATAATTGCAATTTGCGCTTGAATTAGTAAAGCAGGGAGTCAAATACTCTTGTTCTTCGCGATTTTTGACCCTTTTTCTCCTACTAATCTTCATAACTTGAGTTATACACATCCAAATTAGTCCGTTTTCAATTCTATGGATTCGTAATTCATAGAACTACAACATACTAGAATTATAACAATTTACAGAAACACTAGCTATGGTTAATCTTAACCCAAAACTCATGTTCATATTAAACTTTCATGTTTTAACATGTTTAGCGAATTTTTTCACTACGAATTCGTTTCTTAACCAAATTGATTCATTCAACTTGCGTTCTTTTCGTTTCTTATCGTATTAACACAATCCATCATCAATTTTACAATTATAACATAAACTCCTAACCAATTTTAGTCTTAAAACAAACCTAAAATACATATTTTAAGCCAAAACCAAACTCTTCTTATTTATCATCAACAATATGAATTTGTTTACCGAAAACTCAACAATAAACAATATAGAACATATTATACATACTCAAGAACATATATAACAAATTCCTTAATAGATTAACCATATAAATTCATTTTTAGAGAAGTATACTTTAGAAAATAAACAAAAAACTTTAGAACTTGCATTTGATTCTTCTAAGCTCAATTAAATGATATTAATCTCCTTCTTCTTCCTCCTTAGATTCTCAAAACTCTCTCAACTTCACAGAGAATCTATCTCCTCTCTTAATTCATCTTTTCTTCTCTTCTCTCAAACCTATGAAAATAATAAGCGTGACACCAAATAACTGAAAAGTAGTCTTTACGTAGCTTTATCCCAGCTGTTACAAAAGGCAAAGGGTCATAAGGCCATGTTTGGCTAGACCTATAAACCCTTTTTAATTTATTTTTATAATTCCCTTTAACATATGATTCATTCATGTCACAACCATTAACAAATTCTAACATTTTAACTTAAAGTAAACCTTATTATTATAATTATAATTTCTATCATTATAATTATAGTTTCTATTTATCCAACCATAATTATAATTTTATTCAACAAATCAACCCTTTAACTTAATTATTAGATTAAATTGGAATATTTCCTTCAAATATTTACTTTTCTCAATAAATATTTCAATTAAAATATTTATTTTATTTAATAAACATTTTAACTATTTACAAAATTCACAATCATATTACATTAACATACCATATTTATATATATACTCTCTCATTTTATTAAAACAAATATATTCACATTAATTCTTTATTTTAATTAAGTGAATTACTCATATTATTTATGAAATTTAATTCATAATAATTCCATCGCCAATCAAGTCATACCAATTAAATTATATTATTCCACAATATAATTTCCATCTTAATTAACTAATATTATTCAGTTAATTTCTTTTGCCACTATTTTCCTATTTCATAACTAATTTGCTTCACTTTCTTCAATCATTTAATCAACTATTAAATCTCATAAAAAATTAATTTCTTCACACCAAAACACATCATTCAAAATATATACATCTCATAATAAGAATTTTAATTGCTAAATTCTTATTTTAATAATTTATAAAAATTCGGGTTGTCACAAAAAAAATTCCGTTTCATTAATAAATAATGTGTTTCTATGGTTTAAACAGATTAGAAAGGATTTTTCTTTGTAAATAAAGAGTGTGTTTCTATGATTTAAACAGATATAAAGATGAGTTTGGATAATAGTTTAAATCACTTATATAATGTAACAAGTATTTATGAATGAGTATGTTTGTGTATAAAATACTTGCGATGACAGTTATCAAGTATAATAGATTAATCAATTAAATAATACTTGATATATCAAATAAATTCGTTTTACTCAAAGATATATATTTTGGTATATTTGATATACGTTGTGAAAATTTGGCTACTTAGGATTTAAAAGACCGTTCAAATAATATTATTTGTTAAGAAATATCTTCGAATATCGGTATCTAAGTACTGACTAAATTGTTCATTTCTGATCGATAATTATATATATATATATATATATATATATATATATATATATATATATATATATATATATATTGTAAGACCACGAATTATATGAAATAAAAGTATTCAATTTTTCTATTTAATAAATAGTTAAATTGATAAAAGTTTAAATTTATGGGTGAAATTATTTGTTTCAAAATAAGCAAGTGGTTATAAAATATTCATTGTTGTCAGGGAATATTCGTTTGGTCGTGGAATATTCTTGTTATTGGGGAATATTCGTACGACGGCGTAGCCACTTGTGTGCCCCATAATAGAATAACTGTCGGATGAAGAAAACGACAAATTTGAGTTTTTATAAATAACGGCGTAATCGTTACCGTTAACATTGTTGGAATACCCGATGGGTAAAGTAAAGTAATACGCGTTATTGCATTGTAGCACACAGTATTGCACAGTATTTTTAAATTATTGATTCTTACGTAAGAAGGCACTACTCAATAATTGTTACAGTAATTACTGTTCAATATTTTATTTTATTTATTATTGGTATATTGATATTTTATATTATTGCTCACTGCACAGTATCTCCATTATAAGATCAATAATTCATATTATTTGAATAATATTGTTAGATAGCATTATTGGCAATGTCTAAGGAAGTTCTGTCTAGGAAAGGGGTTTGGTCACCTAATTGCGCGCAAATAAGGAGAAATCCTTATCGGAAAGCCCCCTCTTTCCTGGGAACGACCTGGTTGTTATAATTGTGATTCTGTAATATTATTCGTGACACCCCCAAAACAGGTATACATCACCCATCTTGAGTCGCCAAATACATGGTACAAAATTCAAATACAACTTAATTATACAACAGTCGTGTAAAATACGACAAAACATAATCTAAGAGTTTTAATAAGAATATTCCCATCTAGACAATATCCACACTCAATGGAGTCCTCATTACATTTATTGTAACACTAATTTAACAGAATAGTGAGGACTACTAATGCTATCATCTGGACCGTCACTAGGTTCCCCGACTAGTCCAGGCTACGTTCTCATTTCCTGAAGAGAACAATGAAAGAAAGGGTGAGCTCAACTTGCCCAGTAAGAAATATTATGACTAAGATAATACAAAATAAATTATCATTAGCTTTCAACAATATTAAACTGATAGAATATAATAGACAACAAGTTTAACTGCAGCGGAACAAGCAATCCATTGGAAGAGTCATGTAGAGCATAAAATCTACTATCTTTTATGATTTAAAAAGTTTTTCATCAACTTTATCGCTGAGACTCAGCTTAATAAATAAAATCGAATCATCCCTACATCACGGCCAAGGATATTCATGTACTCATCAATGATCATGATTATACCGAATAATCCCTGGTCATAATTATACCAACAACACTCCATAAATGAACTACAGGCCAATGAGGACTTTTACCACATCATTCGTCACATTACGGTCATGATTATACCAAATAATCCATGGTCATAATCATACAAAGTCCATCTATGCACGTAAGCCAAAGATGACTTTAATCACAATATAATCATGAGGATGATGACAATGACATAATAATTCAATAAAACAAGTTCAAAGATAAATTTTAAAGATTTATAATTTTAATTTATCCAGAAATCAATAACGTCCAAATTGTCAACATGATACTTCTTTGTGGAGTAAAATTCAAGAATGCTCAGAAGAATATTTCCATGAAAAGATATTGGATGAAGCACAAATATCAATGATATTCCACTAATTTCATGGAGTATAGAAGCCAAAACGTTAACCAACTGAGTATAATAGAATATATGAAACCGCAAATGAATTTTTGCCCGCCATGCGGTAATCCACGTAGACAGATCATTTCCACAATTTAATAAGAAATGAATATGAAGGATCATTCACCATGCATGCGGTAATCCACATAGACATATTATTCCAACAGAATAATAAAGAATGGAACCAGGTCATGCGTAATCGCTTGCAGACGAGGATATTCCAGAATAATAAAGAATGGAACCGGTCATGTGTAATCCGCATGACATGTGATATTCCATGAGAATAATAAAGAATGAAATAACAACGAGAATTCACGGGCATACGATAGGCCTTGCAGACGAGTTATTCCAATGAGAATAATGAAGAATGGAATAATGAAGAATTTCACCATGTATGCGGCTTGCCAGCATAGACAAGTTATTCCAACATAATAATAAAGAATGGAATACCAACCCTTACGAGTATTGAAAGAAAATAACTATCTTCATGAATACGAAAGAATAATATCCCTTACTTTAGAATAAAACTGGATACTGGAATAGAGAGGTAACAAACTTCTCTTCTTCTTTCTCTCTATAATAATTGCTCTATAGCTTTAGTGAATTGGTGAGAAATGAAGGAAGAATGAGCTTCTATTTATAGGAAAATATAGTTTCGATAAATGCACGTTTTGGGGCACAAAATATTACAGTATAATACATTCCTCTTTTTCTTCATTTTTAATTTAGTCCTTCAAGTATTATCAAACTTGCACCACCTCCCCTAATAGTAAATAATGTGAATCAATAGTTCAATCATGTGAATCAATAGTTATAATCATGTGAAAATACGAATTACAATATAGTACCTTCAACTATACCTCCATTTTTAACTTAGTCATGCAAGTATTATCAATTTTGCACCACCTCCCCTAATAGGTACACACATGTGAACAAATAGTTATAATCATGTGAATTAATAGCAATTAATTCCTCATTTATCCGATTAATTACCCGATTGGTCAACATAACCTCAAGACATCAATTATTATCGAAATAAATGTCAATTTTCACTAACACTAATAATTCCAACACAATGGAACTATCCATTTCATCTTTAATCAACACGAACTTATTCATCATTAATATTATAATTCACAATATTTAACAACCAGGTCGTTCTTAGGAAAGAGGGGGCATTCCGATAAGGATTTCTCCTTATTGGTAGCATGATTAGGTGACCAAACCTCTCCTTGATGAACTTCTAGACATTGTCAATATTGCAAATAATAATATGAATAACTTTGCCATCTCAATTATTGATTTAATAATATAACATATTATTCAGATGATACTGTGACAATAATTGAATCAATAATATGAGAGATATGATGCAGCAATTACTGTAGCAATAATTGAGTATAACTAAGTGACTTCTCACGTAAGCATCAATAATCAATCTGTAGTGCTACTATGCAACCATGCGTATTACTTTACTTTTACTAGGGTAGTTCAAGCGGTTTTAATTCAGTAAAACTTTCATTTGTTATTTTTATAAAAAGATAATTATGTTGTTTTTAACTATGACAATACTTTTCGTTGTGGGGTTCACTAATGATTGTCAAGTCGTCGCATTGAATATTCCTGTTAAAACGAATATTCCCCGACCAATCGAATATTATATAACCACTTGCTTACTTTGCAAAATTTATAAATATTACCCACAACTATAACATTATATCAAATCCACACCATAATAATATAAAATATATTTCGAGAAAATTATTCTTTATTCATAAAAGTTGGGGTCTTACAACCTCCCATTCTTATGAAATTTCGTCCTCGAAATTGGGGTACGTACCTGGTATATCAAAGAGGTGAGGATATCTTGACTTCATCTCAGATTCTAACTCCCAAGTCATTTCTTCCACATCGTGGTTTCTCCACAAAACCTTGACTTGAGGTATAACCTTGGAGCGTAGAATATGATCCTTCTTATCCAAGATTTTAATAGGTAACTCTTCATACATTAAATCTTCCTCTATCTCATCTGGTTCTAATTCAATAATGTGGTTCGGGTCTTTCACATATTTACGTAACATAGATATGTGAAAAACGTTATGAACACGAGACATACTTGGCGGTAAGGCGAGTCTATAGGCCACAGTTCCTACTCGATCGAGGATTATAAATGGGCCAATGAATCGAGGATTGAACTTTCCTCTCTTTCCAAATCTCGTAACTCCTTTCCATGGTGCAACACATAACCACACATGATCTCTAATATTTAATTCCACGTCCTTTCGATGAAGATCAGCATAACTCTTTTGTCGATCCTATGAGGTTTTTATACGTTATCGGATCATTTAAATCTTTTCCGTAGTCACACGTACTAACTCTGGTCCCAACAACGTTACTTCACCCACCTCATCCCAGCATACTGAAGAACAACACTTTCTTCCATACAATGCCTCAAATAGAGCCATGCCAATACTTGTTTGATAACTATTGTTGTAGGAAAAATCCACTAATGGTAATAACTTGTCCCAACTTTCCTTGAAGTCAAGGACACAGAGTCTTAATAAATCTTTAAGAGTCTGAATAGTCCTTTCCGACTGCTCGTCCGTTTGAGGATGATATGCCGAACTAAATCGTAAATCCGTGCCCATAGCTTTTTGTAAACTAACCCAAAATCTTGAAGTGAATCTTGGGTCTCGATCAGAAACTATGGATACATGCATACCATGCAATCTTACAATCTCGTTTATGTACATACTAGCAAGACGTTCAAGTATATCGTTTCTCAGATTCGAAGAAATGAGCAGACTTGGTCAATCTATCAACAATGACCCAAATCGCATCTATGCCTTGAGAAACCTTGGGAAGACCAAGAATTGAAATCCATGGTAATGTGCTCCACTTCCATTATGGAATTTCAAGTGGTTGCAATGGACCTTTTGGCACTTGATGCTCCGCCTTGACTCGTTGACAAGTTAGACACCTTGAGATAAACCCCGCTATATCTCTCTTCATATTGCTCCACCAAAATGTATGTCGAAGATCACGATACATTTTGGTACTCCCAGGATGGATTACAAACGGTGTGTTGTGCGCCTCCATCATGATTTTATACTTTAAGTCAGAATCGTTAGTAACACAAAGTCTGGAGTTGACTCAAAGTATTCCTTCTTTATCGATTCTTGCTTCTGGAATAACACCTTCTTGTACTTTCTTCCTCATACGCATCAACTCTAGGTCTGTAGCTTGAGCAGCTTTAACTTTATTGATTAAAGTCGGTTCTACTCGCATATTCGCCATCATCACATGGGTCCCTAGAGTCTTTAACTCTATCTCCATCCTTCGTAAGTCATACAAAATGGGTCTTTGCGTTGACAATATTGCACTCGTACCCGCATATGATCTTCTACTCAATAAATCTTACCACTACTATTTCGCTTTTCCAGGATGGCATTGGATGGTATGATCATAATCTTTCAAAAGCTCAAGCCATCGTTGTTATCTCATGCTGAGTTCCTTTTGAGTGAAGAAATATTTGAGGCTTTTATGATCCGTATAGATCTCCACCTTCTCTTCATACAGGTAATGCCTCCAAATCTTAAGCGCAAAAACGACAGCTGCCAACTCTAGATCATGAGTAGAATAATTCTTCTCATATTCTTTGAGTTGTCGTGAGGCATAGGCTATGACTTTCCTATGTTGCATGAGAACACACCCAAAACCTTTGCCTGAAGCATCGCTATATATGAAAAATCCCTCCGAACTAGCTGGTATTGTCAAAACAGGTGCTGAAATGAGCCTCCTCTTGAGTTCTTGAAAACTCTTCTCACATTCCTCGCTCCAACCGAATTTTTTATCTTTTCGAGTCAGCTGAGTTAATGGAGTAGAGATTTGAGAAAATCCTTCCACGAACCTCCGATAATAACCAGCTAAGCCGAGAAAGCTACTTACTTAGGTCACTGACTTAGGTTGCTCCCAACTTTGAATTGCTTCAATCTTTACCGGGTCAACAGTTATTCTGTGATTTGATATTACGTGCCCAAGGAATGCTACTTCCTCAAGCCAGAACTCGCATTTCTTTAACTTGGCATATAACTTGTTTTCACGAAGCTTTTGGAGTATCAGCCTCAAGTGTTGCTCATGATCTTCATGAATTTTGGAGTAAATGAGGATGTCATAAATAAAGACGACCACAAAGTGATCCAAATATTCCTTGAATACTCGGTTCATCATATCCATGAAGGCAACAAAAGCATTAGTCAATCCAAAAGACATGACTAGGAACTCGTAATGCCCATCTGGGAGTTAAAGCGATCTTTGAATGTTAAGCTATTTTAATCTTCAATCGATGATATCCGTAAGCGAAGATCGATCTTTGAAAAGAATTTGGCGCCTGTATGGCGGTCAAACAGGTCATCAATGCAAGGTAACGGGTACCTATTTTTGATGGTAACATGATTCAACTCCCGATAATCAATACAAAGTCACATACTTCCATCTTTCTTCTTCACGAATAGAACAGGAGAACCCCAAGGAGACGTACTAGGACGAATGAAACCGATGTCTAACAATTCTTGCAGTTGGGTTTTTAACTCCTGAAGTTCAATAGGAGCCATTCGATATGGGGCTTTGGAAATGAGTTTTATACTGGGTTCAAGGTCGATACCAAACTCGATTTCATGCTCCGGGGGTATGCCAGGAAGTTCTTTGGGGAATACGTTAGGAAATTTATTAACAATAGAAATATCATTCAAATCTGACGTATTTTTATTTAAATCTGTGACTTAAGCTAAGAAAGCTTGACATCCGTTTTTCAATAAATGAATAGCTTTATGGCTTGAGATGACTGTGATTGATTTTAATGGTTTGGTCGATTGAATTCGTATAATAGGTTGATTAGGAATATGAAAGCTAACAACCTTACGAAAAAAAATCAATTTTAGCATGATGAGTAGTTAACCAATCAATCCCTAGAATCACGTCAAATGCAAGTATTTTTAAGGAGATAAGATTGATAGGTAATGTGAGGGTACCGATTTGAACCAAACACGACTTATAAACAGTGGATGTAATGAAGGTTTCTCCCAACGGAGTTTCAACAGATAAGTCAAAGTCTAATTTCTCCAGAGTTAAATTTAAACGTTGAAGCAAGTAGGAAAAATAAAAGAATGGGTAGAACCGGGTATCAAATAAGGTATATACTTCGCTAGAGTTTATGATAAGCTTACCGTGATGACCTCGTTCGGGTTCCTTGCTTTCGGGAGGTCACAACAAACGCCTCTCCTTGAACCTCTTGGTTTTGACTTGTCTAGGACGGCCTTTGATGCCTCCATCCCAGCTGGACTTGACTTTGGTGCACAACAAAATTGGGCTAGGTGACCTTCTTTTCCATAATTATAACATGCTTTGGATTGCATCACACAGTTTGGACTGATATGTCCCTCCCCTCCGCATTTGAAGCATACAACCGGTGGTCGTTCTCCTTCCTTGAAAACGGGTGCTGGTACAGCTATCTCTCCATCGTTGTTGAACCTTCTCTTCTTGAAATTTGCACTCCTATTGCCTTGGCCATGATTATCACCGAAGTAGTTACCATTTCTGGCATGTTGATTCCCTCCACGTTTGTTGTCACCGCTTTGATGACTGCTACCACTGGTATTATTATTTTGTCGAATGCTCTCTCTTGGTTGGGTTGACTCGTTATCGCACTCCAATAACTGAGCCCTATTTACAACATCTGAATACAAACACAGTTTGTGAGAAATTAAGTATTGACGTATCTCGGGTTTCAAACCTCTTAGAAACATCCGCGTCATTCTCTCCTTTTTATCAACCAAGTGGGACGTAAACCGGAATAACTCAGCAAACTTAGCTTCGTACTATGACACAGTCATATTGTTCTGCTCTAGCTTGATGAACTCTACCTCCTTCAATTGACGAATACTTTTGGGAAAGTACTTGTCGTTGAACAGTTCTTGGAATTTCTCCCAAGACATCTTTAGTGCGGCAGGTTGAGTACGCCATCGATTCCCACCAATGAACCGCCTCTCCTCGCAACATAAAGGTGGCAAAGGGAACCTTTTGCTCCTCGGAGCATCCCAAGACATCAAATATCTTGGTGATCTGCTTTATCCACGTCTTCGCCTTAAGTGGTTTTGGCTCTCCAATAAACTCCTGTGGTCCCAGCTCATTGAACTGTTTAGCGATGACCGTCCTAGAGTTGCCAGTGTTTCCACCTGCATTTTGAACTGGAGTCGCTCTTGTCTGATGTTGCATGAATTGCATAAAGCTTCTGAACATCCCATCGTTCATCATTTGGTCAGCATTGTTGTTTTCTTGAGGATTATTGCCATCCTGATGCACATTATCTTGGGTATTGATCGCTGGTGACTCAACGGTCTTAAATGCTTCATTGCTTATCTCAACATTTTCGGATGCCATTTTCAAATACAGCCACAAAATAAGGGTTAATTGACATGTCACATATTATCCCTATTGTAAGACCCCAACTTATTATAAATAAAATCAAATTTCCTCTATTTATTATTGTGAATAATAAGGTATTAATTTGATATAATACTTTGGTCATGGATGAAATGTGAAAATTTTGCAAAATAAGCAAGTGGTTATAAAATATTCATTGTTGTCGGGGAATATTCGTTTGGTCGTGGAATATTCTTTCTGTTGGGGAATATTAAATTTATTTGCAAGCAGACCATTTGTGGGCCCCATAACGGATAATGGTCGGATGAAGAAAACGACAAATTTGAGTTTTTATAAATAACGGCGTAGTTGTTACCATTAACACTGTTGGAATACCCGGTGGTTAAAATACAGTAATACGCGTGGTTGCATAGTAGCACATGGCTTTGCACAATTTTTGTTATTGATTCTTACGTAAGAAGGCACTACTCAATAATTGTTACAGTAATTACTATTCAATATTTTATTTTATTGTTTCAATAATTGTCACTGCACAGTATTTCCCATTATTAGATCAATAATTCATATTATTTGAATAATATTATGAGATAGCATTATTGGCAATGTCTAGAAAGTTCTGTCA
This sequence comes from Panax ginseng, assembly GCA_020205605.1. Taxonomy (NCBI): domain Eukaryota; kingdom Viridiplantae; phylum Streptophyta; class Magnoliopsida; order Apiales; family Araliaceae; genus Panax; species Panax ginseng. The sequence goes on along the minus strand of CM035146.1, from coordinate 59,346,348 downwards.
ATGAGAGGTTTGGTCACCTAATTGCGCGCCAGTAAGGAGAAATTCTTATCGGAAAGCCCCCTCTTTCCTAAGAATGACCTGGTTGTCATAATTGTGATTCTGTAATATTATTTGTGAATAATTAATTATTGATTTATATGATAAGGAAATATTTATTTTATGTGGATATAAATGATGGGTATATTTATTTCTATGTGGATAAAATTAAAGGAATTAATGCTTAGGTGTTTTATTAGTATTTTGTCGGATTGAAGGTATTAAAAATCATCCGTTAGTGGATTTCGGAAATTTTCTGTTTGGAATTTGGAAAAACTTAAAGCTACAAAGTTGTAGAGAATTAAATTTCCTATGGAAAGCACATAAGATTTGAATTTTTCTGATAAAAGGGCTATTTATTATGAATTGTTGAAGTTTCGGAAAATAAAATGATTTTTATTTAAAACATGGGTTGGCCCCACTTTTGTTTTTTTGTGGAAAAATTTTGCTGGATCAAAAGTGGCTTGCGTGAATGTTGAAGAGTTGAGCAGCCGGTAACAAGTTAAGTCTTCTATGGCGTTCTGCCATTTTCCTATAAATATGTGCTTAAGTTAGAATTGAAAATCACACCAGAAACAAGTTTTCTTTCTCTCTATATTGTCAAGCGTATTTTTGTGAGTATTTAGATACTTTGAGAGTTGTTGTTCGGTACAAGTTTCCTTCGGCTTTATATCCGATATTTCGATCAGAATTGCCGTTATTTTGAGGTAAGGGATGTTGTTCTCTTCGTAAATGATATTATTTCTTTCAATATCATTATGCCGAAATATTGGTCTAAAATTTTTATCAAATTTGGAACTTTTTGTGTCAAGGTTACTATTCACGTATACGACACTATTCACGTATACGATACTATTCACGAATACGACACTATTCACCGAAAAATAAAATTTTCTTCTTTTTGTCAAAGATGTCTATTATGGTTACTATCTTTGATTGTATCCATATTTTGATCATTATTTTGAATTCTTCTTCAAAATTGGTTATTACTTTAGTATTATTGAACTTGGATAAAAGCGTAATCTGAATCCCTAATATTTGTTCTTTTATCTCTTTGGATTCGTTTTCTTTAAGATATTTTTCATCATCCTCACCCTAAATGATGATATTATGAATATCTTTGGCCCGTAGTGTAAAAGATAAATGATTACCTAATGAATATCTTTGGCTCAGTAGTGCAAAGATGAGCAGTGTTGAGATGAACATGACCAACCTGGTGATACAAATGAATATCTTTGGCTCAGTAGTGCAAAGATGAATATTTGATTCAAGATGTATATCGATTGATGTTACTGAGGATAAAATATTGATGATGGACTTTTAAACCTTAGAAGATAGTAGAATTCTTTCTCTACTTGACTCTTCTAATGGATTGTTATTTCCATTGCAGGTTGTTGATCTAAAACTTTTTATCTATTATATTTTATTAGATTTTTCCTGTTGAAGACTAATGATAAATTGTTGTATATTATCTTAGTCATAATATTCTTTACTGGGCTAGTTGAGCTCACCCTTTTTCTTTTTGTTCCATTGTTCTTCTTAGGAGGAGAGAATTTAGCAGGAACTAGCCGGGGTATGGAGTGATGATTCAAGATAATTGTTTAGCAGTCCTCACTATTTTTGTAAAATAGTGTACCAATAATTGTAATGAGGACTCCTTTTGAGTTTGTATGCTCTCTAGTAGACGATATTGTATTCAAACTCACAGTTTATGTGTTGTCGTATTTTGTACGACAATTGTATTACTGAAGTTGTATTTTTTTTTGTACCATGTATTGGGCGACTCAGAATGGGTGATGTATACCTATTATGGGGGCGTCACAGTTGGTATCAAAGCTTAGGGATATGATCCCCGGCTGAGATGTGAGATAAGAACTAGGAGGGAGAGACGGGAATTCCTTCGCTAGTATGTATGACTGACTAAGTTTATTTCATTTATTTGGTCGGTCAGAGTATAGGGATAATATATGACATGAAAATTAACCCTTGTTTTATGGAAGTATTTGAGAATGGCAGCTGAGAACGTTAACAATGGAGTGAATGAGACAGTGGAGACACCTTTAATCACCACCTGGGCGATGCAACAGAAGGCAATATTCCTCCTATAAACAACACTATCGAACAAATGATGAATGATGGGATGTTTAGAAGCTTTTTGCAGTTCATGCAAAATCATACAAGGAAACTCGTGTACGTATAATACGGTGGAAATGATAACGCGCGACTTGTCACAACCAAAGCGGTTCAAAGAGTTGGGACCACCAGAATTTATTGGAAAGCCGGATCCGATCAAGGCAGAAACGTGGGTCAAGCAAATTACCAAGATATTCAATGTCTAGGGATGCACAAAGGAATAGAAGGTTCAATTCACCACCTTTATGTTTCGACTCTTTGGTGGGAGTCATTAGCGATTCGATTTCGTATGAAGGTCACGATCGATATCGTCACTAGCATCAATATCGCCACCGCGTACCCGACCGCACTCAACATGTTTTGGGAAAAGTTTCAGAAACTATTCAATGACAAGTACTTCCCTGAAAGTATTCATCATATGAAGGAGGTGGAGTTTATCAGACTGAAACAAAACAACATGACGGTGTCCCAGTACGAGGTGAAGTTTGCAGAGTTATCCAGGTTTGCACCTCATTTGGTCGAAAATGAGGAACGAATGATGATGATGTTTCTGAGAGGTCTAAAGCCCGAGATTCAGCAATATCTTATATCTCATAATTTTTTTTTATATTAAGATGTTGTTAATGAGGCTCAATTATTAGAGCGAGATAATGAGTATATGCAACAACGAGGGACCACAACTGTGGTCATATACGGGATAAAGTGACCATCGAAGCAATGAAAACCAGCAGGGAGGAAAACATTCGGACAAAAGCGGGAACCACTCTAGTGGTAATCGTGGCCGTGATAATAGAAGGAGCGAGTCAGGAGGAGATTTCAAGAAGAGAAGGTACAACAATGATAACATGAAGACGTCAGCACAAACATCAACAATTTTTAGGGGAGGAGAACGAGCACCGATCGTTGTTACAAATGCGAAAAAGAGGGACACATCATTTCAAACCGCCCACAACAATCCAAGGTGTGTTATAAGCTGTGGAAAGGAAGGTCATATAGCTAGAGATTGTCTAGTTGCGAAACCAAGTTCAACGAGGATGGTGACTCAAAAAGGTCATCCTGGACAAGTCAAAGTCGGTGGTTCACGGAAGGGAGTTTGTCGTGGATCGCACAAAATGCGAGGAACCCAAACGAGGTGATCACGGGTAAGCTAATCATAAACTCTTGCGAAGTTTATACCTTATTAGATACCGGTTCTACCCATTCTTTTATCTCTCCTGCTTGTGCTCAACGTTTAAACTTGACTCCGAAGAAATTAGACCTTGATTTATCTGTTGAGACTCCGTTAGGAGAAACTTTTATTACATCTATTGTTTATAAATCTTGCTTGATTCAAGTCAGTACCATCACATTACCTGCCGACCTTATTTCATTAAAAATTCTTGCATTTGATGTGATTTTAGGGATTGATTGGTTAATCACGCATCATGCTAAAATTTATTATTTTTCATAAGGTTGTTAGTTTTCATATTCCTAACCAACCTATTATGCGAATTCAAACAACCAAACCATTAAAGACAATCACTGTCATATCAAGCCATAAAGCTATTCGTTTATTGAAAAACGGATGTCAAGCTTTCTTAGCCCATGTCACGGACTTGAATAAAAACACGTCAGATTTGAATAAAATTTCTGTTGTTAATAAATTTCCTGACGTATTTCCTGAAGAACTTCCCGGTCTACCCCGTAGCGTGAAGTTGAATTCTTTATTGACCTTGAACCTGGTACAAAGCCCATTTTTAAAACCCCATATCGAATGGCTCCTATTGAACTTCAGGAGTTAAAGGTCCAACTACAGGAGTTGTTGGACATCGGTTTCATTCGTCCTAGTACATCTCCTTGGGGTGGTCCTGTGTTATTCGTAAAGAAGAAAGGCGGGAATATGCGACTTTGTATTGACTACCAAGAATAAAACCATGTCACTATCAAGAATAGGTATTCGCTACCTCGCATTGATGACCTGTTTGACCAATTGCAAGGAGCACAATTCTTTTTAAAGATCGATCTTCGTTCTGGATATCATCATCAAGATTAAAAGCGAAGATATTCAAGACCGCTTTCGAGAACTCCCCACGGGCATTATGAATTCTTAGTCATGTCTTTTGGATTGACTACTGCTCCTGCTGCTTTCATGGATATGATGAACCGTGTGCTCAAAGAATATTTGGATCAGTTCGTTGTTGTCTTTATTGATGACATCCTCATCTATTTTAAAAGCCGTGAAGATCATGAGCACCATTTGAAGCTGGTACTGCAAAGGCTTTGTGATAACAAGCTATATGCCAAGCTGAAGAAATGTGAGTTCTGGCTTGAAGAAGTAGCATTCCTTGGGCACGTGGTGTCAAAACATGGAGTATCTGTCGACCCGGCAAAGATTGAAGCCATACAAAGTTGGGAGCAACCAAAGTTGGTGACCGAAGTACGTAGCTTTCTAGGCTTAGCTGGTTACTATCGGAGATTCGTGGAAGGATTTTCTAGAATCGCTACTTCGTTAACTCAGCTGACTTGTAAAGATATAAAATTCGGTTGGAGCGAGGATTGTGAGAAGAGTTTTCAAGAACTCAAGAGAAGACTCATTTCGGCACCTATTCTGATAATACCATCTAATTCGGATGGATTTTTTATCTACAGCAATGCTTCAGGCAAAGGGTTAGGATGTGTTCTCATGCAACATGGGAAAGTCATAGCCTATGCCTCGAGAAAACTCAAAGAATATGAGAGGAATTATCCTACTCATGATTTAGAGTTGGCAGCAGTCGTTTTCGCGTTGAAGATCTGGAGACACTACCTGTATGGGGAGAAAGTGGAGATATATACATATCATAAAAGCCTCAAATATTTCTTCACCCAAAAGGAACTCAACATGCGGCAACGACGTTGGCTCGAGCTGTTGAAAGATTACGATCATACCATCCAATATCATCCTGGAAAAGCAAACGTGGTAGCTGACACATTGAGTAGAAGATCATATGCGGGTACGAGTGCAATGTTGTTAACACAAAAGTCCATTTTGTATGACTTGCAAAGGATGGAGAAAAAGGTAAAGGCTCCAAGTACCCACGTGATGATATTAAACATACGAGTAGAACCAACTTTAATCGATAAAGTTAAAGCTGCTCAAGCTACGGACATGGAGTTGATGCGTATGAAGAAGCAAGTGCAAGAAGGTGCTATTCCAGAAGCAAGAATCGATGAAGAAGGAATACTTTGAGTCAACTCTAGACTTTGTGTTCCTAACGATTCTGAAGTGAAGCATAGAATCATGATGGAGGCACACAACACACCGTTTGCAATCCATCCTGGGAGTACCAAAATGTATCATGATCTTTGACATACATTTTGGTGGAGCAATATGAAAAGAGAGATCGCGGAGTTTATCTCGAGGTGTTTAACTTGTCAACGTGTAAAGGCGGAGCATCAAATGCCAAAGGGTCCATTGCAACCACTTTAGATTCTGAAATGGAAGTGGGAACACATTACTATGGATTTCATTACGGGTCTTCCCAAGGTTTCTCAAGGCATATATGCGATTTGGGTTATTGTTGATAGATTAACCAAGTCTGGCCATTTCTTGCCTATATGCGAGACTTATCCCCTTGAACGTCTTACTAGTATGTACGTAAATGAGATTGTGAGATTGCATGGCATGCCAGTATCCATAGTTTCGGATTGTGACCCAAGATTCACTTCACGATTTTGGGTTAGCTTACAGAAAGCTATGGGCACGGATTTACGATTTAGTTTGGCATACCATCCTCAAATGGACGGATAATCAGAAAGGACTATTCAAACTCTTGAAGATCTATTAAGACTATGTGTCCTAGATTTCAAGGGGAGTTGGGATAAGTACCTACAATTGGTGGAATTCTCCTACAACAATAGTTATCAGGCAAGTATAGGCGTGGCACCATTTGAAGCATTGTATGGACGAAAGTGTCACTCTCCAGTATGCTGGGATGAGGTGGGTGAAGTAACATTGTTGGGACCAGAATTGGTACGAATGACTACAGAGAAGATCCCAAATGATCCGATAATGTATACAAATGGCACAGGGTCGACAAAAGAGTTATGCGGATCTTCATCGGAAGGACGTGGAATTTAATATTGGGGATCATGTATTGTTACGTGTTGCGCCATGGAAGGGAGTTACAAGATTTGGGAAGAGAGGAAAGCTCAATCCACGATTTGTTGGTCCATTTGAGATTCTTAACCGAATAGGAAATGTGGCCTATAGACTCGCATTACCTCCAAGTATGTCTCGTGTTCATAATGTTTTTTCATATATCTATGCTTCGTAAAATGTTAAAGACCCGAACCACATTATTGAGTTAGAACCAGATGAGAGAGCTGAAGATTTAACGTACGAGGAGGAACCTGTTAAGATCTTAGATAGGAAAGAGCATGTCCTACGCACGAAGGTTATACCACAAGTTAAGGTTTTGTGGAGAAACCATACTATTGAAAAAATGACCTGGGAGTTGGAATCAGAAATGAAAGCGAGGTATCCTCACCTTTTTGAAACACCAGGTACGTACGTCAATTTTGAGGATGAAATTTCATAAGGAGGGGAGGTTGTATGACCCTAACTTATTATAAATAAAATCAAATTTCCTCTATTTATTATTGTGAATAATAAGGTATTAATTTGATATAATACTTTGGTTATGGGTGAAATGTGAAAATTTTGCAAAATAAGTAAGTGGTTATAAAATATTCATTGTTGTTGGGGAATATTCGTTTGGTCGTGGAATATTCTTTACGCTTGGGAATATTAAATGTATTGAGTAGGCAACCATTTGTGGGCCCCATAATGGATAACGGTCGGATGAAGAAAATGATAAATTTGAGTTTTTACAAATAACCGCGTAGTTGTTACCATTAACATTGTTGGAATACCCGATGGTTAAAATACAGTAATACGTGTGGTTGCACAGTAGCACACGGTTTTGCACAGTATTTGTTATTGATTCTTACGAAAGAAAGCACTACTCAATAATTGTTACAGTAATTACTGTTCAATATTTTATTTTATTGTTTCAATAATTGTCACTGCACAGTATTTCCCATTATCGGATCACTAATTCATATTATTTGAATAATATTATGAGATAGCACTATTGGCAATGTCTAGAAAGTTCTGTCAAGGAGAGGTTTGGTCACCTAATTCTTGGCACCAAGAAGGAGAAATTCTTATCGGAAAGCCCCTCTTTTTGGGGAGCGGCCTGGTTGTCATAATTGTGATTCTGTAATATTATTTGTGAATAATTAATTATTGATTTATATGATAATGAAATATTTATTTTATGTGGATATAAATGATGGATATATTTATTTTTATGTGGATAAAATTGAAGGAATTATTGCTGAGGTGTTTTATCAGTATTTTGTCGGATTGGTATTAAAAATCATCCGTTGGTGGATTTCAGATATTTTCTGTTTAGAATTTGGAAAAACTTAAAGCTACAAAGTTGTAGAGAATTAAATTTCCTATGGAAAGCACATGATATTTGAATTTTTCTGATAAAAGGGCTATTTATTATGAATTGTTGAAGTTTCGGAAAATAAAATGATTTTTATTTAAAACATGGGTTGACCCCACTTTTGTTTTTTTGTGGAAAAATTTTGCTGGATCAAAAGTGGCTTACGTGAATGTTGAAGAGTTGAGCAGCCGGTAACAAGTTAAGTCTTCTATGGCGTTCTGCCATTTTCCTATAAATATGTGCTTAAGTTAGAATTGAAAATCACACCAGAAACAAGTTTTCTTTCTCTCTATATTGTCAAGCGTATTTTTGTGAGTATTTAGATACTTTGAGAGTTGTTGTTCGGTACAAGTTTCCTTCGGCTTTATATCCGATATTTCGATCAGAATTGCCGTTATTTTGAGGTAAGGGATGTTATTCTCTTCGTAAATGATATTATTTCTTTTAATATCATTATGCCGAAATATTGGTCTGAAATTTTTATCAAATTTGGAACTTTTTGTGTCGGGGTTACTATTCACGTATATGACACTAGTCACGTATACGATACTATTCACGAATACGGCACTATTCACCGAAAAATAAAATTTTCTTCTTTTTGTCTAAGATGTCTATTATGGTTACTATCTTTGATTGTATCCATATTTTGATCATTATTTTTGAATTCTTCTTCAAAATTGGTTATTACGGAGTATTATTGAACTTGGATAAACTGTAATACGAATCCCTAATATTTGTTCTTTTATCTCACTGAATTCGTTTTCTTTAAGATATTTTTCATCATCCTCAGTCCTAAATGATGATATTACTGAATATCTTTGGCCTGTAGTGTAAAGATATATGATTACCTAATGAATATCTTTGGCCCGTTGTGCAAAGATGAACAGGTGTTGAGATGAACATGACCAACTGGTGATACAAATGAATATCTTTGGCCTGTAGTGCAAAGATGAATATTTGATTCAAGATGTATATCGATTGATGTTACAGGGATAAAATATTGATGATGGACTTTTAAACCTTAGAAGATAGTAGAATTCTTTCTCTACTTGACTCTTCTAATGGATTGTTGTTTCCACTGCAGTTGTTTATCTAAAACTTGTTATCTATTATATTTAATCAGATGTTCCCTGTTGAAGACTAATGATAAATTGTTGTATATTATCTTAGTCATAATATTCTTTACTGGGCTAGTTGAGCTCACCCTGTTCCTTTTTGTTCCATTGTTCTTCTTAGGAGGAGAGAATTTAGCAGGAACTAGCCGGGGTATGGAGTGATGATTCAAGATAATTGTTTAGCATTCCTCACTATTTTTGTAAAATAGTGTACCAATAATTATAATGAGGACTCCTTTTGAGTTTGTATACTCTCTAGTAGATGATATTTTATTCAAACTCACAGTTTATGTGTTGTCGTATTTTATACGACAATTGTATTACTGAAGTTGAATTTGTTTTTGTACCATGTATTTGGCGACTCAGAATGGGTGATGTATACCTATTTTGGGGCCATCACATGCTGCGTACAGTTTGGACGGATGTGTCCCTCCTGTCCGCATTTGAAACATACAACCGGTGGTCGTTCTTCTTCCTTAGAAATATGTGCTGGTGTTGCTGTCTTTCCATCATTATTGAACCTTCTCTTCTTGAAATTTCCACTTCTATTATCTTGGCCATGATTACCACCGAAGTGGTTACCATTCTTGGCATGATAATTTCCCCCACGATGGTTATCATTGTTCCGATGACCGTTTCCACCTATATGATTATTATCGTGTTGTTGGTCGTTGCCTTTTGGTTGTGCTGACTCATTATCGCGCTCCACTAATTGAGCCCTATTCATAATATCTGAATATAAACAAAGTTTGTGAGAAATAAGGTATTGACATATTTCGGGTTTCAAACCTCTTAGAAACATCCGCGTCATTCGCTCCTCATTATCGACCAAATGGGATGCAAATCGGGATAACTCCGCAAACTTAGCCTCGTACTGCAACACAGTCATATTGTTTTGCTCCAGCTAGATGAATTCCACCTCCTTCATGCGATGAATACTTTCGGGAAAGTACTTGTCATTGAACAATTCTTGGAATTTCTCCCAAGACATCTTGAGTTCGTCAGGCTGGGTACATTTTATAGATTCCCACCAATGATCTACTTTTTCACGCAACATAAAGGTGGCGATGGAACCTTTTGCTCCTCTAAGCATTCCAAGACATCAAATATCTTGGTGATCTGTTTTATCCTCGTCTCTGCCTTAAGTGGTTCTGTCTTTCCCAAAAACTCCGGTGGTCCCAGCTCCTTGAACTGCTCAGCGGTGACCAACCGTGGGTTGCCATTGTTTTCACCTGCATTATGAATAGGAGTATCTCTCGTTTGGTGTTGCATGAATTCTAAAAAGCTCCCAAATGTACCGTCGTTCCTCATTTGATTAGTGTTGTTGTTTACACGAGGATTATTGCCTTCCTGATGCACATTATCCTGGATATTGATCGTTGGTGATTCAACGGTCTCCTGTGCTCCATTGCTATTCTCAACATTCTCGGATGTCATTTTCAAATACTGCCACAAAACAAGGGTTAATTGACATACCACATATTATCCCTATACTCTGACCTACCAATTAAATACTAATTAACTTAGGTAGGTCATACTAGCGAAGGAATACCCCGTCTCTCCCCTCCTAGTTCTTGTCTCACATCTCAGCCAGGGACCATATCCCTAAGCTTTGATACCAACTATGATGCCTCCAAAATAGGTATACATCACCCATCTTGAGTTGCCAAATACATGGTACAAAATTCAAATTCAACTTAATAATACAACTGTCGTGTAAAATACGACAGAACATAAACTAAGAGTTTTAAATACGAATATTGTCTTCTAGACAGTATTCAACTCAAATGGAGTCCTCAATACAATTATTGATACACTATTTTACAAAATAGTGAGGACTACTATTGCTATCATCTGGACCGTCACTCCGTTCCCTGACTAGTCCTGGCTACATTCTCATTTCCTGAAGAAAACAATGAAAGAAAGGATGAGCTCAACTAGCCCAGTAAGAAATATTATTACTAAGATAATGCAGAATAATTTATCGTTAGCCTTCAACAGTGTTAAACTGATAAAATATAACAAACATCAAGTTTAACTGCAGCGGAATAAGTAATCCATTAGAAGAGTCAATTAGAGCATAAAATCTATTATCTTCTATTATTTAAAAGGTTTTTCATCACTTTTATCGCTGAGACTCAGCTTAATAAATAATCCACATCATCGAATCACCCCTGCACTACGGCCAAGGATATTCTTTAGTATCACAACCACAAATTATCTATGCACTACGGGCCAAGGATATTCATATATTCATCAATGGTCATGATCATGCCAAAAAATAATTCATCTTTGAACCCTTGGCCGAAGAGAATCCATGACCATAAGCATACCAAAAACTATCCATCAATGCACTACAGACCAATGAGGACTTTTACTACATCATTTGTAACATTACGGTCATGATTATACCGAATAATTCCTGGTCATAATCATACCAAGTCCATCTATGCACTACAGGCCACAGATGCCTTTCAACATAATATAATCCTGAGGATGATGACAATGGTATAATAATTCAATAAAACAAGGTCAAGGCTAAATTTTTAAAGATTTATAATTTAATTTATCCAGAAATCAATAACGTCCAAACTGTCAACATGATACTGCTTTGTGTAGTAAAATTCAAGAATAATATTGTATCAAAAATGATTTGGACCGAAAAGTAATCAATTTTTGTTATGAATAGTACCCTGGGTGAATAGTAACTGAGTGAATAGTACCCAGTGAATAGTAACTTTAGGAATAGTAACCCCGTGAATAGTACCCCAGCATGAAAAAGTTAAAACTTATCAAGAATGCTCAGAATAATATTTCCATAAAAAGATACTGGATGAAGCGCAAATATCAAGGATATTCTACTAATTTCATGTAGTATAGAAGCAAAAACTTTAACAAAACGAGTATAGAATTCAAAATCTGAAACGAAATAATATTACTTACATACTACAGAGTATGGAAGAAAATATTATTTCAAGCGAATATTGAATAAAAATAACATCCCTTACCTCGAAAGAATAATACTTCTGGCTGGAATATCAGATATAACGCTGAAAGGAACTTGCACCGTATAGCAACACTCAAAGTATCAAAATACTCACAAGAATACGCTCGATAATATAGAGAGAGAAGATTTCAGTTTCTGGTGTGATTTTTAATTCTAACCAAAACATCCTATTTATAGGAAAATACTTAGAACACCAAAGCAAAAAAATTAATAAAATATTAATATAATTAAAAATTTTTACGCCCACCTCATGAATCTAATTTCAGCTCATTTACCACACATGTGGGGCTAACCAAAATGAAAAACATGTTTTTATCATTTAATGCAACAAAATCAATTCAGACCCAATATTCCAGAACTTCAATAATTCATAATAAATAGCCCTTTATCAGAAAAATTCGAATCTTATGTCCATTCTATAGGAAATTTAATTCTCTACAACTTTGTAAGTTTAAGTTTTTCCAAATTCCAAATAGAAATTGACCGAAATCCATATACGGACGATTTTGCAGGCTATAATCAAATTTCAATCAAAAATAGGGTCCACCAACACACAAAACATGTGTTAAAGATTTTTTGTAACAAAAATACTCTTCCTCCTCATTTACTCATATATCACACATTTATTGTAAAAATATCACCATTATTATATTATTATAATATAATAATATATTTAAATGAATTATTTTATCAGAAAAGATAAAAATATCAATTTTCAACAATTGTCTCATAAAAAAATTTCTCCATCTATATCCACATAAAATAAATATTTTCCTTATCATATAAATCAATAATTAATTATTCACAAATAATATTACAGAATCACAATATTGACAACCAATGAATTCCCGAGAAAGAGGGGCTTTCCAATAAGGATTTCTACTTACTGGCGCGCAATTAGGTGACCAAACCTCTCCTTAGACAGAACTTTCTAGACATTATCAATAATGTTATCTAGTAATATTATTAAAATAAGATCTGATAATGGGAAATACTGTGTAGTGACAATTATTGAAACAACAATAATATAAAATATCAACGTAGCAATTATTGTATCAATAAAATAAAATATTGAACATTAATTACTGTAACAATTATTGAGTAGTGCCTTCTTATGTAAGCATCAATAATTGGTGCAATACATTGTGCTACTGTGTTTTAACCACCAGGTATTCCAACAGTATTAACGGTAATAATTACGCCGTTATTTATAAAAACTCATGCTTGTCGTTTTCTTCATCCAATCGCTTTCTGTTATGGGGCCCACAAAGGTCAATGGCAAATGCATTTAATATTCCCCGACAACAAGAATATTCCACGACCAAACAAATATTCCCTGACAAAAATGAATATTTTATAACCACTTGCTTATTTTGCAAAATTTATAAATATTACCCACAACTATAACATTATATTAAATTTACTCCTTGATATTCAAAAAAATATTTCGAGAAAATTAAATCTTTATTCATAAAATTCGGGGTCTCACATGTAGTGCAAAGATGGACTGTTGGTTATTTGTTTTTCAATTGTATATCTTTGGCTTGTAGAGCTAAGTTGGACTGTTGATTTACTTGATTATAAATATGAACTGTGATTTAATTATAATCTGTGGTGGTTCATGTGAAGACAGGTGATGCGAGTTCTCTTTGTCTAATGTATAGCAAAGAACTGTTGATGAGTATTACATGAATGAAATATTAACGTTGGACTTTTAATCTAGAATAGATAATAGACATTATGTTCTACTTGACTCTTCTAATGAATTGCTCGTTCCGCTGCAACTATGGTTAAAAAGTTTTATCATCTACCATATGTTCTAAATCTCTGATTTATTACTGTTAAAGGCTATTGATAATTTATTTATCTTTAGTCGTGATATTCTTTACTGGGCTAGTTGAGCTCACCCTTTTGCTTCACAATTTCTTTCAGGTAATAAGAGTGTAGCTGGGTTGAGCGGGGGTAACAAGGGAATAGAACGGTGGTCTCTAGCTGTGGAGTTCTTCCTAAACAGTATATAAAAGTGTGTTGTATTTTATACATCATTTAGTAGTTATATTTGGTGAATCAAATAGGGTGAGGCGAACCCAACTTTAGAAGTGTGTTTTGCCACTATCATACAAGATGTCTAATGACATACTACCTCGTGTCATCATAAGACAGGGTTGTGCACATCCACTTGCTGAGTATATCTACGAGCACTACCTATATAATCTTGGTGTTTGGTTGAAGTATAATTCTCAATTAGAGACAGTGGAAATAATGATATGTCAAGAGAAGACTCACCATTGGAAAGAATATGATAGTAATCTTCTCGTTTTTCTTTGGGGTCTATTGGGTCAACCAAGGATAATTCTATGGACATATGATATCTATCATAACCTAGACGTATGGCCTCCCATGTACAAAGGTTTCCTTGAGCACTTTCCGAAGATTTTAATTCCTAAAACAGTTATTGACTATACTGTTATGTAAGATGCCATTGTGACGTGCTATCCAAGGTTGGGATGAGAGTCACAGTTGGTATATATTTGTATCAAAACTCACAATATATGTGTCGTTGTATTTTGCATGACAATTGTAGTAATAAAGTTGTAGTTGTTTTCTGTACCATGTATTTGGCGACTCAGAATAGGTTGGATGGATTGGACCTATTTTGGGGGCGTCACACACACACACACACACACACACACACACACACACACACACACATATATATATATATATATATATATATATATCAATCAATAAAAAGTTATTTAGGATTTTAAAGACCGTTCAGAGAATTTCAGAGAAATCACTTCCAAATTATATCGGTATCTAAGTACTGACTTTTTAATTGATATTGATATATGAAATATATATATATATATAATAATTTATATTTGATATATATATATATATATATATATATATATATATATATATATATATATATATATATAAGCAAGTATGAGATAATATAAGCTATAATAAATTAATAACTTATCTCAAATACTTTGACCAATTTTTCTCTTCTTGGTAGATTAGAACTTTGTTTAGAAGAAAGAGTGAAAGCTTTATTTGACAGAATGTAAGCAACGAGAGTAAGTTTTTCTGATTTTTAAATTAGATGAAAATGAATGAAACGCCTCTTATTTATAGAATTTTGGTGTTTAGGGCAAAAAGGTAATTTGCTAACTAATTTTGAAATTAATGGTCCGGATTACATGATGGGAATTTGAAAGGTCCGAATTCATTTGAGACACACGGATTGGCTAAGGAAAAACCAATCACATGTCCACTATCACACACAAAAGCTTAGCCTTTATTAATCTGCACATGCACACACGACTTTTTAGTCCTCTCACACACACATGCACATTTGATTCACATGCACATATATTTAGTGCACGACACACACACATACATTATATATATATAAATTATATATATATATATATATATATATATATATACTTAACATATATATAAATATATATGTTTAGAAATTTTCTTTTGGCCAATAAAAATTTTGTAAAATCATTTTGAAAAAAGAAATAGGAATCTCCTTGCCTTAGAAAATTTTACTTTATGAATCAATTTAATTAACACCGATGAAAAACATTTTTGGTCAAATTAAATAGAATGATTTGAAAAATAATTATATAAAATCCTATAGAGGATTCTACCCTTTTGACTAACCTATTTACTAAAATTTGTAATCATCAAAATAAACATAAAGGTTTGGAGACATATCAATCTTCCCCTTTTTGATGATGACAATTTCCTAAAAATATATTTCTATATAACTGCACCCCCTCAGTTTATGCATACATAAAACATTTATTTTTTGAAACATTGATTTTTTGTCATACCAGTTTATATAAATATCAGTTTATAATCGTAGCTCATGGATAGTAGTTGATATATTATATCACATAAAAATAAACTGATATATATCATATTTTTCTTCTCCCCTTTGTCATTATAAAAAATAAGGGGGATAAATATTGTTCATAACCTACAGAAACGTTGTTAGTATCTGAAAAGAATTGAGAATTGTTTTTTACTTTAGATCGAACGGTAGGAAACTTGATGTGTGGTTGCTCATGATTGGTCCAAATCAGTATTCAAATATGGAGGCTATTTACTGTTTAGATTTATACATACGCAAATAAATCCTTCAAATTAAGTCTATTTAATATTAAATATATTTAAATATTAAATATTAAAAAAACTTAAAAATATTTAAATATTTTTTTAAAAATATTTATAAATATATATATATATCAAATATATTTATATAATAAAATTTTACACAATTAAATATTAAAAGTTACTACTATGTTCTAATTAATAACATATGTATTTAAATGCATAAATAATTATGAGAAAACTGACATGTGTTACTTGTACTTTAACAATCATGATGATCTGCATAGTTATAATCTTTTCACCGGATTTTATTTGCAATCCTAGGAAGAAGTTTAATTCTCCCATCATGCTTATTTCAAAACCCTTACTCATGTTTTTAGAGAAATCATTTCACAAAGTAATATCACTAGACCCAACAATGATGTCGTCCTTTATAAGACATACCTGCAACATTTATTAATTTCACGAATTAGTGCCCTTTAATAAGGTCTTTCGGGTGAGTTTTCCTTTTTTTATAAGGAACATTTGTGTTTTCCTTTACAAAACTGGGTACAGGATAATCAATCTTAGTAGACACAGACATTTTATGAGTAGCAAGTCTATAAGATGCATGATTTACACTACTTTTATATCTTGAAAAGTTTTGATCATAATTTCTATAGGACCTTTCATTATAGAGCTCTTTTCTTGTATTCTTTACAATAATTGGTGCACTGTAAGTTCCTTTTGGAACCCAAATTATTTTTCCTTTATAATTTCTATTTCGAGCATTCACTACAAGAAAACCGTCTAATTTCGACGGAACTAAGTTCGACGGACATATTCCTTCGAAGATAATATTAATTCTGATAGATTATCCAGTCGAACATAATTCAGTCTAAACTATAGTAATTTCGATGGATGTTCGTCGGAAATAAATGCATCCATTTGGCGCCAATGTTCCCGCCAGCGCCAAACTTATATTCGACTGAATAGTGTTTATCTTCGACGGAATATCCGTCGAAGATACCTTAATTACGACGGAGTTAAGTTCGACAGAAATTCTGTCGGAAATAATCTTTAAACCTAATTAGTCAGCTCGTCTTCCCCAGCCGCCCGTCATTCTCACTTTTGCTCTCTCTCTCTCTCTCTCTCTCTCTCTCTTTCTCACTCTCATTTCTCACTCAGTTTACGCTCTCTCTCATTTCTCTCTAACTTCATTTTCTCTCTCAGTCTCACTTTTCTCTCACTGCTCTCATCTCCACCACCACCTTCGCCGCCAACACCACCGGTTCCACCACCACCACCGTCGGTTCCACCACCATTATCACCACCACCATCAGCCACCATTACTGTCGATTCCACCACCATCACTGCCGGTTCCACCACCAAAGTGAGCCATCTTCGTGTGGCGACCCCAAATCCAGTACTTTGAACCCGAACTTCGGTTCTCCACGATACCATTTCTTTAAAAAGTGAATAATACTAAAATAATAATACATTCGAACTTAATTTACATACATCAACGTTTACTTCCCCATGTACGTGACCTTCAAATACATTCCTTATAATACTTGAATAGATACCAATACAACTATAACCATTAACTCATGATACACACTTATTCGATCAGCTTTCCTTTTCCTTTGTTCGTACTCGAGCCTTCAAAGTTGCTCATACATAACTGGAAACATTTAATTTAAGCAAGGATGAGCATTTGAGTGCCCAGCAAGTAATAGTAATTATATATATAATTTGAAAGAATATAAGTATTCTCTTTACATAACACTTCTACAACGAATCGAAAGTTGTGAAGTAATCATCTTGATAAAAATTCACATAACAAATCTCTTCCAAATTATTTAAATTTGGCTCGCTCTACCCATGAATAGGGTTTAAGAATCATACTATGAACATTCTTTTCATTTTCAAAAGGTTTGGCGAAATCCATCCGCAAACCGCTTCTAGCTTACTAGCACGGAGGGTGATCGGCCCAGTTCATTGTACCTGTATTGATCAATACTACATAACTTGAACGAAATTCATCGCTCACTCTATCCGCTTTGGGCGCAAAAATCTTCCCATATAGGGATGTTCATACATGCCCTGGTTCCAAACCAGAAGGTTTTAATCTTGCTTTCAACAATAATATGTAATTCAACATATATGTATACGGGTAATCGACAGAGGTATATCAACATGTGAATAATGCTATGGTTATCCAAGTGGGGACACTTGTATAACCATTTAGAAATCAACTTAATGAATATATATATCGAGCTAACATGTTGATAATCAAAGCGTATATAATGCATGAGAATAGAATAATTTCAAACTTCTTACTCATGTCCATTGCATATAAAGAAAATGCAAAGGTAGGATACTTCACCGATTCACGATTACAAATCTCAACTTAGGTTTTATCTCTTTATCACAACCTATCAATAATCGGATCATTCGTTCGATTAGAACAATATATCTTAACACATAGTAATTGTCTATTACAACAAAGACATAGTCTAATCACATAATCACGGTGATCATACTTTTAGTTCCTATTCTATACTTGAAATATTTTTATACATTTTTCAAATATCTCATCCATGCTCTTACATGAGAGCCTTTTCTTTCTATTATAGAGTTCGACATTTGTTTTGCATCTGACAACTTTATCGAGTAAATACCGAGTCTAAGACTCTTATTTTATACCTCAACATCTGTAAATATCGTACATCTTAATTTTTAATCATTTTGAAATTTCCGTAAATTGAAAATTTAAAATAATTCAAATCATCACTAAAGGGCCTATAGTGATATAAATCATTATTATAGATGTTCTTCTTCAAATTTAGAACTTCATAATCGGTTCTCAAGTCAAACTAGTTTGGGCCATTTATAACTTTCAATTATCGGAATCATAATTAAATGATTTAAACATTAAACAATTCCATTATCATTAATAGTTTAATTAATACTAAACTATTAATGAAACCATTGCTAAAATATAAAAGTTATTTATAATAACTCAAACTATTTTTAAAACATTTATATTACCCTTAAATGATTTTTAAAACAATAAAAATCATTTTAAATAATTACCATTAATATTTAAATATTAATGTACTATTTATCCAAATATTAAAAGTCATTAATTATAACTTAAAATATTTTTAAATCCTTAATATCCTCTTTAAATGGTTTTTAAAAATAATAATTATTAAATAAACTAAATATCATTAATATTATCTTAATATCATTAATATTTAATTATTAATGAAATTATCATTTAAATATTAAAAGTTATATTTTATAAATTAAAATATTTTTAAATACCTTATTTTCATTTAAAATGATTTTTATAATATTAAAATCATTTTTAAACTAAATTATTTAATATAATCATTAAATAACTTTAATATCATTAATAATAATTAATTAATGAAATTCATCACAAAATATTAAAAGTCATCACAAATAACTCATTTACATAACTAATTCTAAGCCAAAATAAACATAGTAAACTAACTAGTTAATTAACAACACTAACTAAATTTTAAAAATTCAAACTTTAACTAACAATTAAAAATAATAACATTACTAAAATTAAATAAGAAACATATCCTAAATACTGAATTCCACAGATTGAATACGACTTGCAGACGCTAAAATTTAACTAAGGAGATCTTTATAAAAGTTCTCCCACAACAAAGCCTTTCTCAAAATTGGAGGCCTTATTATTGGTGAATGAAACAAAGGCCAAGCCCTTCTATTTATAGGTTTAGAAAATGGTGAAGTTCTCAACTTAGTCGATGTGGGACTTGGTTTATACTAATTTTTCAATAGCTCACTTTATGATTTTCTAACGCATTGCTCATAACTCCGATTAATCTGATTTTTGGATATGTTATACATGGTATGTAAGACTATTTTAAAAATACGAATTACCCAATTCGGGTTCATTAGGTAGCCCAAACAAAGGCGCCAAAAGTGGACGTTCATAATAGATTTTCAATCTCGTTTCAGCTTTACCCTCTTCCGCTAAAAACAGTCATAACTCTTTCATTTTAAAATATTTTGACCGATTCTTGAGCCCACGCGAAGCTAACTTCTGGGGCTACAACTTTTATTCTTTGACCATTTCCAAATTCCGAACACATCAGCCCAGAAATTCCGTTCAAATGGACTGCACCGCACTTGTTGGGAAGTTTTGACACTACTACTTTGAAATGTCATAACTCTCTCCTCCGATATCGGATTTAGTCCGTTTCAGAGTCTATGGAAAGCTTATTCGGTGTACTATAACATACCAAAATCCCAGAAGGTTTTGAAAACATTAACTAATCGAAACAGTGTCCCGAATAGCACATCCCGCTCAGCGACTTTCGCTTTTGACACATTTCCTTCCAATCACCGTAATTCCTCATCCGAGGTCGGAATGAGGTCATTCCAAAGCCTATGGCTTCCTAACTCAGTGCACTACA
The DNA here is from genome assembly GCA_020205605.1 of Panax ginseng. Taxonomy (NCBI): domain Eukaryota; kingdom Viridiplantae; phylum Streptophyta; class Magnoliopsida; order Apiales; family Araliaceae; genus Panax; species Panax ginseng. The sequence goes on along the minus strand of CM035146.1, from coordinate 59,325,983 downwards.
ACATATCAAAAGTCCAGACCTTTTTAAGCACAAAAGTGGACGAGAATGCCCCCATTACAGATTGCCCAAAAGCGGTTTATCATGATCGATTCAACCATGTTTGACCATCTATAACTTCTAATCTATACATGATATGGACTTGATTCTTTTTGTGATTAAAGACCACATATTAGGCTACACATAACAACTTTTGAAGAACAAAACTCATGATCGAGCAAAGAGTTATGGCCTCGACATTTGGTGAAAAAATAATGTAATTCGGTTTTTCCAACTTGCTTAAATCTTCAAATTCGTGCACTTTGATGTTATGGGTCTTTGATTTATCAACCCATATCATCAATTAACATTCTATTACACAACTTTAAACAATCAATTGTATCAAATAACATCGAATCAAAGGATTTCTAGGTTTAGTGTTCTTATACCCTTTTTGGCAAAAATTCTTGATTCTTGCTTCTGATTTGTTATGAGTGATGGTTGGGCTTTGTTTAAGAGTGTATGGGCAATCTTGTACAAGGCAATTAAATGTAATATTTCATCACTAGATTTAATTCTTATAATTTACCAATTAACTTCTATCCTTTGGTAAATTAAAACACATACAATAACATCGAAATTAAACCCGGTAATTAAAATTAGGGTTTCTAATTGACCATTAATGGTTCTTTAATTATCTGTATGTTACTAACACGGTCGTTACTATTTCTAATTTCAACCTAGGTTAGGGTTATAATAATTAGGGTTTGTCCTAATTATCGACGCACAATGATAATTAGGGTTTCTTCTAATTACCGATATTCTTATTCACAATAATTTCATATACACAAATACTACTCTGTAAATACCCATAATCGAAGTTTAATAATTAGGGTTTCACAAAGACGCGGTAATATGTTATGACCTAATTGACCGTCATCATTGCTCAATATTATCTGTCCGCACATACCCAGTACATAATTATGGTACTGTAAAATAATATAATATTATTATTCTCATCTCTTGTTCACAATCCCAATCCAGGGTTTGGATCTCATGTCTGACTTATTCTTCGTACACAACATCAATAATCAAGTTAAAATAATTAACTTAAATATTTTGAACAATTCATATAATAAAATATTTATTATATAAATCTAATTATCACTTCATATATTATTTCCAATCATGTTTTCATGGAAAATAATTAATAAAAATATTTTAAACTACGTAAATTTATTACCATATAATTTGTGGTAATTAATAATTCCAAAATTATTTCTAATTTTTCAAGTAATAAATGTATTCGCATTTATTGTTCACTTTACTTGACACTTAGTCTCGTCATTAAAAAAAAAATTTATACGCAAAATTTCTTATTTATTTTATATAGAAAATCTCGGGTTATTACACACGCACCACCAGGCACCACCGTCGGTTGCACTCCTTTAGTTTGCACATTAATTCAATTTCAAGGTTAGTTTTCTGAAAAACATTAGATTTTTAGGGTTAATTTGTTGCAAATTGTTAAATAAAAATTATTTTTGAATGTCTGAAAGTTATAATATTTCTATAATTTGTATGATATTTTTTTAAAATTTGTGGCTTAATTGGTTTTAGGTTAGTTTGAGTTTGAATATGAGATTAACCCAATTTGGATAATATGTTGTTACTGTGAATTTGTGGGTCAAAAATTTGGGTCCTGTTGTTGAAATTGGGAGTCTGAAATATGAAATTTGGGTCTTATTCTTCTTGTTTATATTGCTGAAATTGGAATTTTGATTTTGGAATGTGGACTGCATATTATTTAGAATTTGGAAATTGCAGAATATTGATATTATGAAGTGTATAGCATATCAAATTTGGGTTCCTTATCATAATTTAACTGATTTTAGGACTGTTTTAAATTTTGATATATTTGCTATTTCTGACTGAATTTATGACAAAAATTCTGTCAGAATTATGAAATTGCAGAATATTTGTGGGCCCTACATGTATTGTATTATTAATTAGTTTCCCAATATTAAAATAAAAACTAAGTAGCATTTACATAGTTTCTTACAACTAAAATTAAATAAAATAAATTTAATTTAATTTAGTTTATTAAATAAAATAAAATTTAAAAATTAGATAATATAATATAATACAAAATAAAATAAAAAAATAAATTAATTTTAATAAAATAATTTTTTGATTTAATTTAATAAATAAATTAAATTTAATAAAAAATATTTAAAAATATACAAATAAAATATAATTTAATAAAAAATAAAATAAAATAAAATATATTTAATTTAATTTAATTAAAATAATTTAAATTAAATTAAATTTAAAAATTATATAATATAATACAAGATAAAATAAAATAACATAATAAATTATATTAAATTAAAATTATTACTTAAATTAAATTAAATTAGAACTTATATAATATAATATAATACAAAATAAAATAAAATAAAAAATAATAATAAATTTAATTGATTTAATAAAATAAATAAATAAAATAAAATTATTTAATTTAATTTAATAAATTAAATTTAATAAATAAATAAACGAATTATATACTATAATATAATATATTACAAATTAAAATAAAAGAAAATATAATAATAAAGTAAGTAGGAGTGAATGTCAAACAGTAGTCTCTATAGATTTCAAATAACAATTCTCATAAACTAAGTACCACTTAGTTTATCATTGGCAAAATAAACTAAGTAGCATTTGCTTAGTTTACCACAAAATTCAATAAATGCAATAATACTATCCCTACATATATGTATTCTTCCTTGTATGCATGTTTCGATATAGCAGTTGCAGCTAATAGTACTCTAACCGGTTCCTCGGCAGCAATTAAAAAAAAAGGGTCTCAGTTCCTGTTTGTGTCATATACTCGAATAATAAAGTTAATTGAATTACTGCAGACATTCCTCACTATTCCATCATAATAGATGGCAACATCCGAAAGGAGTGCCATTAAGTTAGCTGAACAAAGTTCTAGGTTAAGCAACCCTCTAGATGAGCGAACAATCACTTCTCTGCTAGGAATGAATCATCTCCCCATATGGGTCGAATCCATGACATAGACAACTTCTCACCACTCCGAATTCCTCAGATGGGTAGTTCTCACAGAACATCTCACCTCTTTTTCTATGAGAACTATCCATTTGAGGAATTCGGAGTGGTGAGAAATTCTCTATGTCATGGATTGGACCCATATAGGGAGATGATTCATTCCTAGCAGAGAAGTGATCGTTCGTTCATCTAGAGGGTTGCTTAAGCTGAAACTTTGTTCAATATCTTAATGGAATTCCTTCGGCATGTATCTGCAGTAATTGAATTAACTCTATTATTCGAGTATACGACACAAACAGGAACTACGACCCCTTTTTTTCCTAGTTGCCGACTTAAGTAGTCTCTATAGATTCCAAATAACAATTCTCATAAACTAAGTATCACTTAGTTTATCATCATTGAAAAAATAAACTAAGTAACATTTGCTTAGTTTGCCACAATTTTTAATAAACTCAATAATACTCTTCCTTTAATCTTTAATACACTCAATAATATATGTACTATACTTTGGAACTTAGAAACCCATTTGATATGCACTTAGTAGGAGTGAATGTCGAACAGTCCCCTGTTCGGGACTGTTACTGGATGTTATGTCTCTCCCTTAGGCCGGTGCCAATACAAAACGGTACATTTTTGTTGTTTCGATGTTTTTTCGACTGTTATCTCTATATGTTATTCGAGTGAATATTTAGATTAAGTTATCTTAGTCTATTTCGTGTACTTGGAGACCATGGGGAGGTGCTGCCAAAAATTTCTTGAAACTCATGAAACGTACTCAACGTGTTGGCACTAGTGACGAGACGCATCCAATAACGGGATAGAAGCCTTACCTCTGTCCTGTAGAGTGGAGATACTAGGTAAATCTAATTCATGTATGAATACCTAAATTAACTGAATGTGTCTTCTCTGTAGTTAAAAATGTCAGCCGATCGGAGTTGGATGTACTGTAGGATACCCAGTGATGGGAGGGGATTAGTCTCAGCTTATCGTGTTGGGGTGTCAGATTTCTTGAACAAAACAATAGAACATACGGATGATCCAAACGGAAAGATGCGATGCCCGTGTGTCAAGTGTAAAAACCTAATTTGGAAGAAAGTCGACGAGATTAAATTCGACTTATTGTCCCGTGGATTTGTGGATGGGTACTGCGTATGGACTCATCACGGGGAATCAGAAGTGATTGAAAATATTGTGGAACAACCAATTCTACTGGATTCATACGTGGAAAACTATGATCTAGTGGAGATGTTGGTTGATGCTTATGGCCCTACTAATATTGACTTGGCTGAAAATGAGCCTTCTTTAAGAAGTGCTAAGCAAGTGCCAAATGATATAGTTGCTGCCTTTTACAAGTTGCTATCTGAATCTAGGGTCGCGTTGTATCCGGGAAATGATACGAACACCAAGCTTTCTGCAGTAATGATGCTCATACACTTCAAGAATGAGCACGGCTGTAGTGAGAGAGGTTTCAACGATTTGCTTGCTATAGTTGGACAGTTCTTACCCAAAGATTATACTTTTCCTGTGACTTATTACGAAGTGAAGAAGATGGTCAAGTGGTTAAATATGGGGTATAAGAAAATTGATGCTTGTGAGCAGGATTGCATGTTATACTATGGGGAGGACAGAGATAAGGGACAATGTGATATATGCAGCTTACCGCGCTTCAAGGTGACAAAACGTTAGGGGGAAGGAGAAATATGTTCCCAAAAAGATCTTACGGTACTTTCCTCTTGCGCCGAGGCTTCAATGGCTATTCATGTCGTCTCATATGGCTCAACATATGAGTTGGCATTGAACAAGGGATATCGTGCCTGGCCAACTGACTTACCCAACGGATGGAGATGAATGGAAGAGATTTGATGCAAATTATCCTGAGTTTGCGGAAGAAGTTAGGAGTGTTAGGCTTGGCATGGCTACTGATGGCTTTTGCCCTTTTACTAATTTTAGCCAGTCGTACTCAGTTTGGCCAGTCATTATGGTTGCTTATAATCTCCCACCGGCAATGTGCATGAGGGATCCGTATTTGTTCTTGACTTTACTCATTCCGGGGGATAAAAGTCCTACAAAAGACATTAACGTGTACCTTCGACCGTTAGTGGATGAACTAAAGATGTTGTGGGAGACAAAGTTCTAGACGTATGATAAATCGATATGCGAGAATTTTCAGATGAAGGCATCCCTGTTATGGACTATCACTGACTTTACGGCTCTTGGGATGGTTTATGGTTGGTCAACTCACGGGAAGCTGTCCTGTCCAGTGTGTATGGGGGATGTGTAAGGCAACCACTTGCAGCATGGGCGGAAATGTAGTTTCTTTGGAACTGCTCGTAGATTCATGCCTCTTGATCACACTTACAGAAAGATGTCTTCGCAGTTCAACAGAAAGACATAGAAGAAGGGGGTTGTTGGTCGATTATCGGGCAGTGAGGTTTTAAATGGTTGAACCCGACTTGATTTTCCTTTCACGGAAAGGAACACGAAGAAAATTGAAGCATTTGGTACGGAAGACTCATAATTGGACACACTTGCCCATATGGTTTGAGTTGCCGTATTGGGACACACTTTCAGTTCGTCATTGTATAGATGTCATGCATACCGAAAAGAATATTTTTGAGAACTTGCTTTACACCGTGTTAGATGCGAGTGGTAAAACCAAAGACAATGATAATGCTCGAAAAGATTTGGAGGCATTGAACATTAGGCCAGAAGTGTGGCTTTGCCCTAACACTACGAAACCTAAAGCTCCATTTTGTCTTACTAAGCAATAAGTTAAAGATGTGAGTAAGTGGGTTAGTGGGTTGAAGCTCCCAGATGGATATGCGTCGAATATAACACGTTGTAAGGTTGAGCAATTGAAAATTTTTGGATTCAAGAGTCACGATTGTCATGTATTCATGCAGAAGTTGATCCCAATTGCATTTCGTGAGATGTTACCCATAAAAGTAGTAGATGCATTGACCAAACTTTCAAATTTCTTTCGAGATCTTTGCTCAACTGTAATTAAGTACAATGGTGTCGAGCAGATGGAGAAAAATATTGTGCTTACCATTTGCAAGCTCGAAATGATCTTCCCTCCAGGATTCTTTGACTCGATGGAACATCTGCCTATTCATCTACCTTATAAACTCAAACTTAGAGGATCAGTGCAATAACAATGGATGTATCCTTTTGAGAGGTAATATAAACTACTAATTGCTTTATGTTACTCATATTAATAATACTCATATTTATCGGAATATATCTTATTTATATGCGTCGATTAAAATAAAAGGTCAAGAACAAAGCTCGTGTAGAGGGTTCTATTGCTGAACGTTATACGGAGGAAGAGCTTGTCAACTTCTGCTCATTATATTTTGATGATGTTGTCTCAACGAAGCGCAACCGTTTAGGAAGGAATGAGGTTGTTGGTCCAATGTCTTATGCTGATGATGAGTTAGCTGTATTCACATATTCGGCTAAGCCATTTGGCCATGAGACGCTGACTTACTTAAGCGACAAAGAGTTGAAGATTGTATCTACATACGTGCTTCAAAATATGCCTGAAGTATCATCATACATCACGTAAGTCTCAGATTATTTGTGGTATTTAGTGCAATTTATAAGTGTAGTCATCTATATATGTTACTATTTTCGCAGTTCATTCGAAGAGGAAGCGTATGCTTCTAACCCAGCTTTTACTGCAGCAGAGTTGGAAACATTCACTAATGCTAATTTCCAATAGTGGTTTAAGAAAAGGGTTGAAGCGAAGAACATTTCTGAGCGTTTTATAGATGTCATCCAAGGACCTTACAAAGTTGTTAGTTCTTTTCCTGGTTTCATGGTGAATGGGTACAGATTTAGAGTCGATGACTTGAATGAACTCACATAAGTCAATTCTGGGGTTGTGGTGTTAGGAAGCTGCTACCAAGATTCTGAGTCCAATTACTATGGCCGTTTACAGGATGTGGTTGTGCTCAATTATCACGGGGGTAAAAAGGTAGTTACATTTAAGTGTAACTGGTTTGATACTAAAAAGGGGGTTAAAGTTGATTGTAATAGAATCATAACCATAGATATCAAGTCGGTGTTAAAGTCTGATGACGTGTTCGTGTTAGCAAGTCAATCGACTCAAGTGTATTACGATCCTAATGTCGTAAATACTCGAAGCTCCTGGTACACAGTAGTCATAACTAAAGCACATTCATTTAATGTTGATAACATGTTTGGTATGGATGAGGCGTTGCAAGAAGATGTTAGCAACCCTTTGGCAGTAGTGTTCCATGCTGAAGATGTGATGAGTACTGATGTCATTGACATACCTGACGATGAGGATGTTGAGGCAAACGTACACATGAATGATTATATAGTCGTTGAGGATGATAATGATGACGAAACTGATCTCGAAACTGAGGATGAAGAAGATATCGAATTCGAGAATGATATACATGTTGATTCTGATGGGTTTGATGATGTACGTAATTGAAAATGAGCATTCATATTAGAATATACCACATATCGTTAAACCTTACATATTCATAATCTACTAATTTCGTTCTTGCAGTAGGATATTAATTCATGGCTAGACATAGCGGTGGAGGTCGCCGAGGTGGTGGCCGATCTGGTACTGGAGACGGTAGCCACGATGGAGGCTCTTCTTTAGGCGCTAGTAAGTTATCTTAACTAGGATTTAAATATATCTCAAGATGCATTAGTTACAATGTTTATTGACTCAGTTAAATATAATTATTACAGATGCACCTCGCCGACGACACCGAGGGACGAACCTCGGTATCTTAGGTCGTCCACCGGAAACGCCACTTACAGTACCGGTGGATGTCGATTCTAGACAGTAAGTGTTAATATATTGTTAATATGTCTGTCAGTTGTTGCAAAACATAATTCATATAACACATATTGTTATATTTTTTCTGTAGTATACTAGACCCGGTGGCTAAACACACCCTACATGAGATCTGCTTGACGCATCTCCCGAGAGGGTGCATACGGTTCACCCAGTATGGGTAGTATGATACCACTTTTATGCAGACCGTCTTGCGGGAGTTCCACGTAAGTTAAGCATATTATATTAATTACTACATAGGTGTATTAGGTTAACAAATCAATTGTTCCTAATATCAAAACTTTTGTTATAGGTTTATTAAAGATTTGACCTGAGCATCTCTCAGTCAGTTGGCGACGATGTGATTGAGCATTATGTCACTGTGAATTACTCCGGCTAGTTGTATGAGATGAGACAGAGGGCAACCCGGGCAGTTGAGGACCAGCCCGGGACCACCATCAGAAATCATCAGCCCCACATAGTCTCCGATTTAGCCTGGGAGGCTATGTGTGCGCACTAGGAGGTTGATGACTTCAAGAAAAAGTCTGAGCAGGCGAAGAAGAACTGTGGTCAGCTCCGGATAGTACACACACATTTGGTTCTCGGGCCGTTCGAGGAGGCGTAAGACGGTAAGTGTGTTGTATTTAGTTATTTAGTTATCAAGTTCTCACACAAATACTTAATACCTGTTTTCTGAATGTTTTTATTAGGCCTTGAGGAGGACCTTAAGCCGAGATCCTACCTGTCGACGTCGGGATTTTTAGATGTCCCTTTCCGTTACTTGTTCTTTGGTGTTCTCATTTTAGGTGAGATTTGTTTGAAAAAACAAGTGAAAAAGGTCCAACATGTATAATGTTGACGATGGACTGTTAAGAGTCGCTAGTTGGCTTTTTAAATGGTTGTACCAACACAACCGAGAAAAGGTTTGCACATTGACCTAGTGATGTGACACTGCTAAACGGGTTGGTAAAACCGAGATTCATTAGGGTCCGGGTACTTGGTTATGCGGAGGGAAGGTGTTAGGCACCCCCCGACATCCATGTTACCACGGTGACCGCCTCTTTTCAAGAAACTATTATCTGAATGTGTGTGTGTGGGTCAATGTGCTGTTATTTGGAAGTAGTGTGAGGCTTCGTTCGCACCTATATACACAGGGTTTGAATTTATGTAAAAATTCAATTTTAAGCAAGATATGGCAGTGATGTTTTATAAAAGAGGTTTTTCAAACCCTGATGCTCAATAGTAATTGAGACCTTTTACACTCCCATTTTATTAAGTGATCGGCTTGATTGATTTTATTTTACTGATGATGAGGCATCCGCATTGAAAATAATGTATAAAATAATGCCGATTTCCTCGTGGGTATGAGAACCATCCGAGGAAATTCGACACCGCAGAATAAATTTACAAAGTCGGTTACAATTTGAAAACGCCCATCACAGAACCGAATCTAGATCCAATCAATGTGATCACATGATTCCTAAAGCATATGATAGCACAATTTGTATGAAAAAGCGAACATGTATATATATAAAAGCTATATATATATATATATATATATATATATATATATATATATATAGACATGATCACTAACCACGAAGCACCTCCATGGGGATTAGAAATGTAAATAAAGTCGTTGTAAAAAGCTATCAACCGCCACGGAGGAAACTCCAAAGGGACAAAACGTAAATAAAGTCAAAAGTTATCAAGCGCCACGGAGGGAACTCTGTGGGATAAAATGTAAAAAAGTCAGCATAAAGCGATCAATCGCCATGAAGTAAACTCCAGCAGGAATGAAACATAAAGAAAGTCAGAAGCGATCAACCACCACTTGAGTGAATTCTGTGGGACAAATATATATATATATAAAAGCAATAAACGCACCGGATGTAAAATTTAGGCTCATCGAATGAGTTCGACAACAGATTAATATATATATATATATATATATATATATATATATATATATATATATATATATATATATATATTAAAGCAAGAAACGCCTCGCATCAAGTTCAGGCTCATCGAACAAAGTTCGACACACAGTTCATATATATATATATATATAAAAGCAAATAAACGCTCCAGACCGAAGTCTAGGCTCAATCGAGGCATAACTTGATAATGTTAGTCAATATATAAATATATATATATATATATATATATATAATATATATGTATATACAAACTAAAATAAAACCACGGACCGAAGTCCGGGCAAACGCGTGCAGCACGACTCTCAACGTGAAGAAGGGTGTGTGCAAGGATGAAGAGAAAGGCTTTAAAGTGTGTGAGAAGGCTTACAGTGGCCTGCCAAAGAAGACTTCTATATCTTTAAAGTGGGTAAACACTGGCTTTTGTAGGTACAAAAGTAGCTATATATGAGCTCAATGTGTTTAAAATGAGAAAGTACACTGTATAGGGTAAGTGCAGAGCAAATTGGGCAGGGCTTCCTCGCCGTTTTCTCTTGCAAAATGACCACCCCAAGCCCTCTATTTATAGAGGGTGGAGCCGCAGGTGTACCTGCGGCTGAGCCGTAGGTGTACCAGAGGCAACCCGAGTTGGCCCGGGACCTATTTCGGACCGTCGTTGTCAAGAGTTGTACAATGGCATAGGATTAGAGTTTGTACGAAGTCATTGAAGATGGGACGATGCCCTCCGGTCTTCAAGCTTCAAATTCCATCCGTTACCCAGCACAATAGTCACTCGGGATTGGTTATCCTTGATTCTTGTGGGACATCGTTGCGTAGAGATGTGTATAAAATGTTGAGACGACGTGGCGTGGCATCGCGTTGGCGAGATGATGATGTTGCCCCTCACCGGTGTTATCGCCGAATTGGGCTGATAAAGCAGATGTTGCTCAGGGCTTCGCTGACTACTGCAATTGTTGAAGGTCCTCAGTGTCATCTCTGAGGTGTGCCTGTCCTCCCGGTGTTATCTCCGGGTTGGTACGGAGTATCTCGTTGTGAGCACCGAGATTGAAGTTGGTTGCATTTGAAACAAGCATTTCTGGGGTTATCGCCGAAACTGCATTCCTTGGGGTTATCACCAAGGTTGGTGGCTATTCCCATGATTGGGACTGAGACTGGATACCTCGGGGTTATCTCCGAGATTAATCGGTCTTCTCCGGCGTGTGTTCCGGTATTGGATCTGCACGCCTCGGGGTTATATCCGAGGTTGGATTTGTCACTCCCAGTGTGTGTTCCGGGGTTGATGCTAAACTTCCGGTAGTATCCGTAATGGATATGGATTATCTTTCAGGGTTCCCTCTTGAAAGACAAATTTTTCCTCCTGCAATGTCAGTGACAAGTGTACAGAAACTTTCGAGTGTCTACAGATGCCCCTATTTATCATACTCATGCATGGCGATGCATGGGTAGGATAAAGAATCCTAGACACTTGAAACGCAACAAGACAAACATGGTACTATATGTAGCAACATGATGCAAATGTATGATGCATGTGTACGGGGTTGTAGCCCAACATGCTGGGGATGATTGCTGGCTCCTTGTTGCTTCAATTGGGGATTGGCAATGATGACCAGATTTGATGTGTAATCCGAATCTGTTAGGATGTTGATGTTGGGGTTATCACCAAACTCATGAGTCCTTGGTAATGACTTGATCCTGAAGATGTACCTTTTATGGGTAAGAGATCTGTGGGGATAAAGCTTGATCTGTTTGAGGATGTGTATAACATATTCCATCATCAATCCTCCTTGATAACATTGACCTTTCCTGGTTAGTATTTCTAGGACATGTCAAGATTCTATTGGATTTACTGCCAACAACAAATGCTGTCAGGGATGCCTGACCTTCGTTAACATGTATTTCACCGACATGTGAATCAATGGCTAAAAAACCCTGTGGGATAGACTATCAAGGTTGCTTGACCTTCGCTGATGTGTGAATCAACGGCTGGTACTCTGTGGGTAGATTGTCAAGGTTGCTTGACCTTCGCTGATGTGTGAATAAACAGAACATTGCGTTGTGACCCCCACTGGGGATCCGCTGGGGAATATGAGTAATCAAACATGAAATCCTCGAATAGCTCTAGAGCTCTGATAGGTTTAATCGCTATCGGTTGAGATAATGTCAAGACTGCTTGACCTTCGTTAATATGTGTGTCAACGGCTGAAATGCGCGTCTTAATCCCTTATCGGGGCTTCAAGTTGTAAGCCTCGTCGGGGATCACATTGATCTTTTAGGGTAATGACCCAGAGTTGGCAGCATTGGACCTGTACAAGGTATTGACGGACGTGATTTATAACAAATGAGATCATTGGCAGGGTATACCTCGCATTCGGGTGACTACCAATGAGCAATGTACAGACTCAAAGTTTCATCTGAGAAGACCAGGATTGCATGTTGTTTTTCTCAACCGCGTGGCGTTTTTATTCCCAATTTGACCTTTCTAGTCCGCAAGAACTCATTTACAACTTAAACTGGACCGAGCCAGAGGGGTGGGGCCCCATATAGGTGTCTTTAAAGTACACCTATTGCGGTAAATAGAGATGAGCTGCAAGTGACAACCGTGGATGATATAATCCCGCATGTTGGTCTCACAAGTCATTTTTAACTTGATTCGCTAAGAGAAATCCGTGAGCCTCCTTTAGATTTGCTAAGTTCGAGCTATTTTCTACAAATTCTGTCACCGTACAAGTGTTCTGCACTATCCTAGTAACGTATGCATGTATGTTTTCCAGTTTTTATCCGTTGGATTTTGAATTATCGCATGAAATGCATCTAAACACATAGTAGTGATTATGTATGCACAAATGACTTGCTAAAAAATATTCAATATAGTAAATGTTAGTATTAAACCATGCTGAACATAATGATGTAAAAAAATTTGACTTTTGAGACAGTCAAATTGGCACCTTTTTCTGCTATTTTTTGTCCTACTTGAGGTCCAATGAGAAAAAGGTAGAAAGGCAAAGTACTCCTGATATTGAGGTTAACCATATAAATGAATGATTTTGATTTTTAATGCATATATTATGTATATGGCTTTGGGGCAGGTGTGTTACTGAATGGCCACCTAAACATGTCTATGTGCATGTAGATAGTCCTATTTTCAAAGGGGACTATGGCAAAATTTTCTAAAATGTAGGCATTGGGTAGTCATGCATTTTAACTCTCTTGTTTGTTAAAGTAAATGCATGCATGCATATAGTCATAAAATGCATTCTAAAAAGCTCCAGGTAAGGAAATACCACACCCTTTTTGAGGTAATTTGGAGACTTGTTGTCCAGATATCATGGATTCGGATCAGCCGAGTAATTCCTGTAGGACCACTTTTGGTATACGGAGGAGGGCTTCTGAAGTACCTCGACCCCGTTCTGTCAGACAGCCTCGTCGATTGGTGGAGGCCGTGATTCGTCCAGTCCGAGAAGACGTGCCAGATGTTGAGGACGTAGTTGAGGATATTCCGATTGAGGATCCCGCTCCTGCTGTACATGTTCCCCGTAGGGAGCTCCCTTGTATTCAGGTGGCAAACCCAGAGCTTCTGGGTGATTTGAGCAAACATCCCTCGATGTACTTGCATGCTAACGAGGTATGACGTTAGATATTAATCTTCCTTCTTTTCCTATTGACGAGGAGTAAAGGATTCTGATGATGATCTGCATTTCATACAGGTTCCCGACTTCAGACAGCCTCGAGGGAATTGGTTTAGCATACACTTCATGTACCAGGCTCTTCATCTTGATTACAGAGCTGTAGTACATGATTGGGGATTTGGGGCATTCTTCTCCATCCTTCCCTGTTGTTGTCCCTGGGTTACCTCAGGGCATTGTCTGAGCGATGGTTTCATCAGACTCAGTCACTCCATCTGCTGGATTGCGAGGTGATGATGACGCCAATGGATTGGCGGTTTATCACATGTATGGAGTTTGGAGGGGAGCCAGTGCCTTGCATTGCAAATATTACCCCTACTTCCATCAGACCCTTGTTAGGAGTTCCGGTGGAGGCGCTAAAAGTCAGGACTGTCCGTTCAGGTCCTTTAAGTGTAGATGCTATGAGTGGGCTATTGAGTGATCCCATGCCTGATGATGTCAGAATCAGGGATCACATTCTGCGGCGATTGTTCCTGATGATTATTAGAGGCTGCTTCATAGCAGATAACTCTTCTACTGTGTCTTTCACTTTGATCAGCGCCACGCATCATGTGGACCGTATTGGAGAGTATGATTGGGGTTCCTACACCTTTGCCTATTTCCTCCGGGGCATGCGTATGCGCTCACAGGGTTTGACCGAGGCTTGGCTAGGTTTTTACCCATTTCTGCTGGTGAGTATTTCTCTTGTCATTTCCCATTTATAGGTTAAGAGTGTTTACTGATCGTAGATGTTTTGCCATTGTGTTGGCAGTTTTGGGCCTACGAGAGGCTCCCATGTTTGCATCATGTGAGTGTGTTAGGTTTAGATACCTATTCACGAGGACGACGATGGCATCATTCTATTTTGCCGGAGGTCCCTGTAGCTGAGGGTTTCACTCACTGCCGTATGCAGCTAGAGTTGTTGACAGCCGATACCATCACATGGATTCCCTATTCAAGGGAACACTTGACCATCTGTTTTGAGGATGGATACTCGACTGGAATCGAGTACGTGATTTCCACCAGGAGAGTTCCTCTCTTCACAGATGGAGGCTAGGAGCTCTATTTAGGAGAGCGTGCTATTAGGAGCACCACAGGGGAGATTCGTATGCCGATTTTGCCTCCTGCCCATCATTAGCCTGTATCGCAGTCACCCGTCACTGATATCCCATTGTTGGGGTTCGACAGCTTTACATTATCAGAGGGTCCTTGCACTCAAGAGACGTTCCAGCGTTGGTGGTTCCCTCATACTATCGGAGCCAAGTCCTGTGCCACACAGTTTATGGGGATATGGTTCCAGGATCCGTGATGATGACGAATTGGATAGCTTGTGTTCGAGATCCGACTCATATGACACAGATTGATAGTTTGATAGTTTGACGTGATTGGACCGAGCACATATATTTATCCAAGCATTTGGGCGAGAGATCCGCGGAGGCGACTTCATTTGATCCTTCTAGCTCAAGCGCTGGCCCCTCAGACGACCCATTTGGTTTTGCCGGCGCAGATCCTCCTCTATATAGGCCTAACATCCCTGTTGATAGAGATCCAGTGACTTAGGAGGAGTTACATCCGGTGGACAGGATTAATGATGTGGACATCGACACCATTGTCTTCTTCTGATGTGTATTCTCATTATATCTTTTGATAGGCCTCTGTTAGATATTGGGTGGTTATACCCCATTCTGTCTATATCTTTTGATAGGCCTCTGTTAGTAGTAGGGCATCTGTGCCCCATTTCCTTGTATTTGTAGCTGTATAGAGATGATGTATTAGATGTTCATCTACTTAGGAATGTATGCACAATTTTTCATTCCCATATCATATTGCCATATCTGCTATGCATGTATCATGTTATGCATATGTATGGATGTCCAGAGATATTCAACATTGACCCCTGGATGGTCTTATGACACGGCCTGTACAGATGTCTTCTTCGACAGTTAGCCATATTGATCATACCCCACCATCATTGGTGGCATCAGGTATGCGATCGTGGTATGATAGCATGTCACCATTAGACAGGGTGATTGTAGATCATTTGCTGCAGCATACCATGACCTTATTGATGTTTTAGGTTCCCACAGGGTTTGTGGATGGGATGCTAGAGCATTGGGTATCAGATAGGTCAGTTTTTTGATTCGGGACCCATGAGTTGACTCCTACTCTGGAGGAGTATGCACGATTGACGATGCTACCGCTGGACAGACCTTGCGTGTATATGGCTTTGGAAGACATGAGTAGACGGTTCATGACTCTCACTGGATTGCGGCGCAGAGTGGTGCAGGATGAGCTGACGTTTGGCCATGTGATATCCCAGCGTTTTCTGTATGACAGATTTGGCTCTAAGGATAGCTATTCAGGACATTTCGGGGATTTCACCGCACCGGAGGATCATTGGCGTTTAGCCAGGGTTGATGTACTGCTATTATGCGTACTGTCGTATGTCTATATGCCACGGTACATGGATGAGATAGACATCGGAGTCATCATGGCGGTGAGAGCTCTCAGGGAGGGTCGTACCATTATACCTATGATTGTAGTAGAGACCCTACGGTCAACATCTTACTGCTGCACTTATCTGACATGAGTGTTCACGGGTAGTTCGGTCATGCTATATGTGTGGTTTATGTCCCACTTGAGACTGATTGGCACTCTTAGACGGCATGGGTACTGGTTCACCCATGATATAGCCATGCCATACTCCTTTCAGCCATCAGAGTGTATAGATGCTCTGTCTTGGTCCGCATTTTTGGCAGATATCAGAGATCCATTTGTTATATTGCCATGTTCGGGGATTAGCTCACCATACAGCTTTATTACTCATGCTTCGGGCATGGACTACCTCTGCCTGGCTGATTTGAGGGGTGTGAATACTTATCACCCGCTGGCCGTGATGTCGCAATTTGACCAGTTTCAGGATTTTCATCCTTTTGAGGGAGTGATAGGTCAGCGTTCAACTTTTCGATATCTCTCAGCAGAGGACCAATCCCTTGTGTATGCTTGTTGGGATCAGCGTGAGATAGCTATTTTTTCTGTGAGCCATCCGGGTTGTTCTGAAGAGTATTCTGCATGGATGGAGATAGAGATTTTATCGGCTGCGGTAGTATCCACAGTACCGGATAGTGAGTTAGATAATGTAGAGCCCATGGAGGACATTGATTCCCACATTGAGGAGATAGGTGCTGGGTTACCAGCATCTCTTTTAGATTCTTCCGATAAAGATCTTGTTGGATTCAACATTCAAAGACGAAGACTTTGAGTAGAGTCTTCATCTGATGACCTTTGAGAGAGATCAGGCTCGATCTATGATGTTGACTGCCCTTGATGAGAGAGACGTAACCCTATTGGAGAGAGACGAAGCATTAGCTCGCAGAGATGCCGCTATTGTTGAGCGGGATGAGGCTAGATTAGCCAGAGATGCAGTGATAGTTGAGCGGGATAGTGCCATATTTGCCCAGGATGTAGCCGTCATAGATAGTACTGCAGTGAGGTCCCTTACCACTGGCATGATCGCAGAGATGAACACTTACATCGATGAGCATATGGTCACCATGCAGATGGATGCAGATCTGTTTGGTCGTGTGGATATTCTTATACAGGAGACCACAGCTTCGCCTCCTTCTTCTAAGAGGGATGCCATGTTGGGCTAGTTAGCTCGAATATACCCTGACTTGTAGATGAGCTTGTATTTTCCTGCACAGACTAGTTTAGCCATTTTGTCATGTACAATTTACATTATATATATCAAACAACATTATATATACGACAGGGAAATATATTTTTGGATCACTTCCCTTTTAGATATGCTTTGCTACTTGCTTGATATTTTGCCTGATGCTTCAGGTCTTGTGATCTTGATGTATTCTGAATTCCTCCTGGGTGGATGGACATTGAGTTGTCTCTGGATAGTTCAGAATGGATCATCGATCTGTATGTATCCCTACCATCTTTGGTGTCTTGGGACTGGTTTATGCATGGCAATGTGGAGAGGAGTGTTACTTTCCTCTCTGAGATTGATCGCACCACAGATGGTTGCCAGTACTTCTATTTAGGAGAAGCCTAGTTAATTCCATCTCTTATGGATTGGTGTTTCTCTTTAAGGTATGACTGTAGCTTAGATGGTCGCCGAATCTCCTATTTGGGAGGAGTTCAGGTAATTCCATCCCTTTGGTCTGAAGCCGAATGAAATGTAGTAGTTTAAAGGATGATCCCAGTACCAGTTGACAATGGTTTGTGTTTTGGTAGGGGGTGAGACCGAACCATGAATGGCTGCCTACGTACTCCTATTAAAGAGGAGATCAGGTCTGTGTAGTTCGAACCTGGTGTAAGAGGTTCAACGCTGTATATGGCAGAAATGGTGTAGAAATGTTTTTGTTATTTTTGTTTTTGTAAGGAAAAGGGTGGAAATGTTTTTGTTGTTTTTGTTTTATTACAACCGGGCCATATGAAATGGTTGCCTACGTACTCCTATTGAAGAGGAGATCAGGTCGACGTAGTTCGACCCTTAGGGCGAGGTGAAAAGCGTGATCCCATGTACAGGTCAGATTGTGGGGAGGAGAAGTTTAATCCTAGGTTGAG
Source organism: Panax ginseng (assembly GCA_020205605.1). Lineage (NCBI taxonomy): Eukaryota > Viridiplantae > Streptophyta > Magnoliopsida > Apiales > Araliaceae > Panax > Panax ginseng. The sequence goes on along the minus strand of CM035146.1, from coordinate 59,307,927 downwards.
GATAAACTGCGGGTAAGAGAAGTTTGATCCCATGTATGGGTAGCCAAACTGCAAACTCAAGAGGTTCAATCCGCGGTGGGATGACCTAAGTCGTAGGAACGCAGAGAAGCCAGGCTGCTGGCTTGAAAAATATGTTTCCCTGAGGGGCAAAGTGTGGAAGAGTTGTTTATGGTAAAGGGTTAAAGAACCGAAATAACCGGTGACTTGATGGTCCAACACCAGGATGTTTGCTTGATGGCAACTTCAGACATAGTACCGTTTCACGGCGTCCGAATTGATGAGTTGTGGAAATTCATTGCCGTCCATTTCTTGCAATCTCAGAGCGCCTCCTGTCAATATTTCCTTGACAACAAACGGGCCTTTCCAGTTAGGAGCGAATTTTCCCTTAGACTAATTTTGGTTGTCAAGGATCTTCTTCAAAACCAAGTCATGTTGTTTAAACTGTCGTAGCCGGACTTTTTTTGTTGTAGGATCTGACAATCCTTTGCTGATATAACTGACCATGGAAGATAGCCGCGGTTCGCCTTTCGTCTATTAGAGACAATTGGTGATACATGTCTTGTACCCATTGGTCTTCATCCAGCTGAGTGTCTATCAACACTCTGAGGGATTCCATTTCAACTTCTATGAGTAGTACTGCTTCCATCCCATAGGTTAATGCGTAGGGGGTTGCCCCAGTGGAAGTGCACATTGAGGTTCTGTAGGCTAACAATGTAAGACCCCAACTTTTTAATGAATAAAATCGAATTTTCTCTATTTGTTATTGTGAATAATAAGGTGTTAATTTGATATAATGCTTTGGTTATGGGTGAAATGTGCAAATTTTTCAAAATAAGCAAGTGGTTATAAAATATTCATTGTTGTCGGGGAATATTCGTTTGGTCGTGGAATATTCTTTCTGTCGGGGAATATTCGTACGACGGCACAGCCATTTGTGGGCCCCATAACAGAATAACTGTCGAATGAAGAAAACGACAAATTTGAGTTTTTACAAATAACGACGTAGTTGTTACCGTTAACACTGTTGGAATACCGATTGGTTAAAATACGATGTCTGGCGTGGTTGAGCGAGAGTAATACGAGTTTTACACACTATTTTTGAATTATTTATTCTTACGTAAGAAGGCACTACTTAATAATTGTTACAGTAATTACTGTTCAATATTTTATTTTATTGGTTCAATAATTGCTGCGTTGATATATTATATTATTGTTGTTTCAATAATTGTCACTGCACAGTATTTCCTATTATCGGATCAATAATTCATATTATTTGAATAATATTATGAGATATCATTATTGGCAATGTCTAGAAAGTTCTGTCAAGGAGAGGGTTGGTCACCTAATTGCGCGCCAGTAAGGAGAAATCCTTATCGGAAAGCCCCCTCTTTCCTGGGAACGACCTGGTTGTCATAATTGTGATTATGTAATATTATTTATGAATAATTAATTATTGATTTATATGATAAGGAAATATTTATTTTATGTGGATATAATTGAAGGAATTAATGTTGAGGTGTTTTTGTCGGAATGGAGGTATTAAAAATTAAATCACTGTTCTTGAGATATATTGCGTGAGTTATAATTTTTAATCTGAATGTTGGATCGTTGTGATTTTTGGATATGTTATACATATATAAGTTGAGTATATGTCCACAAATTTTGAACCGTTAAAAATGAACGTATAATTTGTTATGAATTTTAAGAGGTGACTGATTCAGAAATTAGATTTATAAATGATTTTGGTGGAAAATTCTAGAATTGAGTTGGTGAAAAAATGTGCTGAATTTTATTTCAAATGTGGTGGGTGGCAATAGTAGCAGGTAAAGCCATCAGGTAGCAGGTCAAGTCTGCTTCGACGTGCTAACATTTTCCTATAAATAGAGGGCTAAGTTAGAATTGAAAATCACACCAAAATCAAGTTTTCTCTCTTTCTCTCTCTATATTATCGAGCGTATTTTGTGAGTATTTAGATAATTTGTGAGTTTCTATTTATCAGTGCAAGTTTTCTTCAGCCTTATACCGATATTCCAATCAGAAGTACTGTTATTTTGAGGTAATAGATTTTAAGGGTTATTATGTTTTTCAGTTTTATAATTTTTCCGACCTTCAAAAATTCTGGAAAATTTTGAAATAATTATTTGATGAGTTTTCTAGATTGTGTCCAAAAATGGCGATTTTTGGATGTATACATTAGGAGTTATGAATTTTATGGGAAAAGACTATTTTAAAAGTAAAACCCTTATAACTCCTTGTGGTTAACTCCAAAATTGGTGAAATTTTTATTTGGAGTACATGTATATGATAGAAGTATACTCTATAAATTTCAGAATTTTTGGACTAAAGTACAGTTTATGATAAATGTCTAAATATTCGGCTGTTTTGGCCATATGAAAAATAGTAAATGAATTTTAAAAATTCTGAGAAAAATATATATGTTCAATATGGAACTATATTCTGTTAAATCCTAGAAAAGAAAATTTGTTTGTATTGATTTGGTATTTTTCATGAAAATGAACTAGTTATGAGTAAATGAATTAAATATGTTATGTGAAGTAAGAAAATTAAAAAATAGGATTTTATGGCTTGAGAATCCTATATAAGGTATATGCAAATTTTTGATGAGAGTTTTGGTTATTGATGATAAAATCTTATGAGTTTGGCATTTTAGGATGATTAAATGCATTATTTAGTAAAGTGTAAACAATTAAAATAAATTGTTTATAAGTTTAAGAAAAGTTATTCTTTCAATATCATTATACCGAAATATTGGTATGGATTTTATTGTTGAATTTCTACCTTTTTCATGTCGGGGTTACTATTCATGAGTTACTATTCACAACAAAATTGGTTTCTTTTTCTGACCAAATTATCGTTGATTTATGAATATTACTCTTGAGATTAAATCTATATGTTGATTATATTGTTTTTATTATCATATATAACATTTTTATAACCCTAATGATGATATTTCTCTTTGACTTGAGTGTAAAGATGGGTAGATTATTGGTATGATCGTGACTATGGGTTCTCTTTGGCCAGTAGTACAAATATGAATTGTTGACTAATATGATCATGACCATTGAATTTACAATTGAATATTTTTAGCTTAAATGCAAAGGTGAATTGATCAACATGGTTATAATTATTGGTTATATAAATTCTGAAATGATTATATATTTCTTTGGGATATGAATATCTTTAGCTCGTAGTGCAAAGATGACCTGTTGTTGAATATCTTTGGCCCGTAGTGCAAAGATGACACGTTGTTGAATATCTTTGGCCCGTAGTGCAAAGATTACTAGTTATTGAATATCTTTGGCCTGTAGTGCAAAGATGAACTGCTAATAAATATCTTTGTCCTGTAGTGTAAAGATGAATTTATTAGTATGATTATAAATAGGAACTGTGATTTGGTATAACCATGATCTTTGATGTTTCAGGTAAAGACATGTGATGAAAATTATCTTCGTCTTGGATGAGAAGAGGAATTTAGAACTACAATTATGATTATGAGTTATTCACATGATTGTGGACAGGAACTGTTGAATGATGTTACAGGGATAAAACTATTGGTGGACTTTTAACATGGAAAAGATAATAGACTTTATGGTCTATTTGACTCTTCTAATGGATTGCTCGTTCCGCTGCAACTATGGTTGAAAATTTTTATCACCTACCATATGTTCTAAATCTCTGATTTATTACTGTTAAAGGCTATTGATAATTTATTTATCTTTAGTCATGATATTCTTTACTGGGCTAGTTGAGCTCACCCTTTTGCTTCACAATTCCTTTCAGGTAATAAGAGTGTAGCTGGGTCAAGCAGGGGTAACAAGGGAATAGAACGGTGGTCTCTAGCTGTGGAGTTCTTCCTAAACAGTATAGAAAAGTGTGTTGTATTTTATACATCATTTAGTAGTTATAATTGGTGAATCAAATAGGGTGAGGCGAACCCAACGTTGGAAGGGTGTTTTGCTACTATCATACAAGATGTCTAATGACATACAACCTCGTGTCATCATAAGATATGGTTGTACACATCCACTTGCTGAGTATATCTACGAGCACTACCTATATAATCTTGGTGTTTGGTTGAAGTATAATTTGTTAGTTCCCAGTAGGCACAATAGATCTAGAAGGGGGGGTTGAATAGATCCTTTTTATTTCAAATACTTTTCTCTATTATTTTGTATAGCTATTAATTAGCATATGACAAACATAAGAATCTTTTCAAGCACAGAAGAATAAGTAAAAGATCCCCTTCATTGATATATTCATAATCATACATACATTGTTTCTAGAGTAGGTTTAGTTATAAGCAGTTAAAACATGCATAGCAGTTATAGCAGTTATAGTACATAATGTAAATGACATAATGTAATTGACATAATGTAAAAGACTCAAGTGGTTTTAAGTGGTTCAGAGACTCAAGCTCCTAATCCACTCTTCTGCTTTCAACTAGCAGGATTTCCACTAAGGAAGGGCAGCACCCTGAATCATTAAGATTCCTTCAAGGACAGCAGCCTTGGGACTTCAGTTCACTAAGAACTCTTCAAGGCCAGTAGCCTTGGGACTCCTCTAGTTCCCTAGGAACTCTTCAAGCCCAGCAAGCTTAGAACTTTGTTTAGTCCCCCGGACAAGGACCCTTCTGGCCCTGACTTCATTTAGTCCCTTCGGACAAGGACCCCTCAGGCCCTGGCTTCTGTTGAGTTGTTTGTTTATTTATTGGAGTTGGTGCTGAGCTGTTAAGATGTCTTCATCTGAACATCTTCTATACTTAGCAGCTTGGCGTGATCATCCTTGAAGTGCAGTTGAGTGTTGCATGATGCTCAGCTTCTTCAGTTACTCAACCTCTTCGGATGATCCCTTGATGACTGCCTTGAAGATCTTTCCTCTTGATGCATGATGGCTTCACATGATAGGTTTCCAAGATGACTGTAAGTTCTTCTGGTTGGTACTTGGAAACTTTCTCATGCTTGCCACCATGCTGACGTTTGCGATCTCCCTTCTTGATACTTGATGTCTTCTCATGATGGACTTGCTAAGATGACTGTGAGCTCTATTGTACATAGAGTCTTCCCATGATGGACACCAAGATGACATGATGCTCTTCTTTCCCTCGGCAGTTCAGAACACTCTTCTTGTAGTAGAACTCTCACTTCTACTTCTTCCTTTTCATGTACCTGAGTGTTCTTGGTGGATCGTAGAGTGAGCCTTCGGCTCACTATTTCACATGGTTTAGAACAGTCCACCTTCCCTCCAAAAATGGTAACTCCAGCAACCCTCGATCTTTGAAGCTCTTCCTGATTTATACTCTTTCCCAATCCTTCCGTTGGAAAGTAGCTGTTGAAGGCTATTCAAATATCTTCACAGATCTCGAGTTGACAGAGGTAGACTGCTGGTGTGACATGTCATACTTTATCTGACATTGCAGTCTACTGTTTCACCTACCCATCAGAGTTATCACTTTAATGTCTTGGGCAGGTCTAAGACTTTATTATCTCCTTCTGATTTCTTGATCAGAGGTTGTCCTTTTGTATCGATGCTCTTAATAAGCTTTTTTTCGAATACCATCCTTCAGATTGAACCGTTGCCAATGCTTCAATCTTCGAGTGTTCGAACTCTACGATTCTGATGCATATCTTGGAGGACCTAATTGTAGTGTCTTGTTGAGTGTTGCTCATTGACTGGTAGAGTTAACACTGTGATCTTGAAGAGTGTTGATTGGATCTCCAATGTAGTACACCTCTTCCTTCTATTATGCAGTGCTTCAATACTTCTATTTGCTTCGACTGTTCTCAGATACTGATGGCCTAACTCCTTACTCTGGTTCCCTCTGAATAGCAAGACACTTCATATTTGTGGCGCGTCCAGCTCGCTTTCTCCTTGTGATCTCCCGTTCACTTATCATCAATGGACTGACGCTACACTTAATCACTTTAGCCTTGTTCTTCAGAGGCTACCCAATATCTCGGTTCACTTTCCATCAGTTCTTTCTTTGTTTGGCAAACACTACGATCTCGGTTGCTTCCAAATCATTGTCTTCTGTTCACTTGATAGCTACTGCACTTGCTGACTTTCCTTAGTCAGTTACTGAAGTCTTCTTATGATTATCTTGTGGAAGACTTCATCTCGAATGGCATCACAACTCAATCATGATGCTGATTGGGTTGGTGCTTAGATCTTCTTTTAGCTTGCATGCCATTTGTTGAGTGCTCTCTGGTTCCTTTCAGGTAGGATGTATCTTTGCAGTGCCAACCAGAGGATTTATTCCTTTGGATATTTTGGGAGTGCTCATTAGTTGAGAATCGTACTTGCTCTACGATTCTGCCTATGCATTGTGAGCACTTTTGTTGAGGTCGTTGTTCAAAGACTCTCACGATTTGACTTGGTTTGCTGCGACACTTCGATCCTGAGATCAGATCTTGACACTCTACGATTTCTGCCTTGTGCTTGTTGTCTTCATCTGATCTTGCTCGACTACGATCTCTGCATGTAATCAATAGACTCTACGAACTCAGAGTGTAGTCTACAATCCTAGACTTGGCTTCGGCATCGGTAGACTCTACGACTTCGAGTGTAGTCTACGTTTCTGTCTTGGCTTCGGCAGATGATCGGTCGGCTCGTAGGCAGGCTGTCTCTACGATTCTGAACATGACTTCCTCAGCACACTACGATCTCGAGGAAGCTCTTCTCGATATACCACGATCCTTCATCATTTCTCCTGGCAGTCTACAAACTCCGAGATATACTATCGTGCAGACTACGATTCTGCCTCGATAGCTCTCGAGTTATCCTTGACTCTCCTGGCAGACTACAATCTCTGGTGCAGTACTCGACGATCAGACAAGCCTATCTATTACATCATAAGATCAACCTAGCATGCTTGATCTTTCTATATTTATAGTCCATATACATCATTTATTTATAAGGACTTTACAAAGCTGTTTTGCTTATGTAGGATCAACCTAACATACTTGATCAATTCATTCTAAGTCCTTGTACATATGTTTCTATTGTCTATCAAAGGACTTTACAGCTTTTCTTAATGCAAGCATACTTGCATATTATTCATTCATATATATACATCATAATCAAATCATATGTAATCAGGAATATCATTCACATGCTTATTCCTGACAATCTCCCCCTATTTGATTCTGACAAAAATAATAAGTGCATATGCATGTTATGAATGAATCTTATATATAGTGAGAAACTGTATTTCTAAAACAGATAATCATGAATGTCATTTATAAAGATATGGCAAATTATACATCAAGACACTTTACATCCTGGATCTAGAACATACCTAACTAGTTAGAGATGTACCTCTTTGGCTCCATGTATGTTTCCAGGATGTCTGATGATCAGCTACTCATTTGATTATTCTTCTTGCTCTTGCTCTCCTTGGGAAGATGACCTTCTGTCTTTGCTTAGCTCCCCCTTCAGCTTCTTCCTGAACATGCCCCCCCCTCAGACTCTGCGATCATGTGATCATCATCTTTTGGCTCCCCCTCAGATGATGATTCTTTTGCTGCTACAGCAGTTGTCTTCTTCTTTGACTTCATCTCTCTTATCCCTCTGCTCTTCCTTGAGTGCCTCTTGCTGTTCTTCTTTCTATGCCTCTTTTTCTCCCCCTTTTTGTCATCAAATATTTGAGAGAGCTGCTCCATGTTGGAATTAAGCTGCTCTATCAGGTAGGAGGAGTTGGCAACTTTAAACTTGAGTTCCTACTGGCCTAGCTCAAGTTGCACTGAGAAAGACTGCTTCAGGTCGTCAATCTTGTCAGAGAGGGCTTGGATCTGCTCTTCATTTGCCTTCTGAACTCGTAGAGCTTCTGCCTTTTGATCGTGTATGGCCTTCTGATAGATGTTATCTCTTTCTTGAAGTTTGAGAGATATCTCAGCCATAGTAGCTTGAAGTCTATTCTGAAGAGAATTATCTGCTTCTGCTGTCAACTTCTGTGACTATTCAGTGAGTAGAGATATCTTCTCACTTAATTCACCAGAACTCTTCAGTAGTTCCTGCTCCAGAATAGTTTGATCCTCTTGTTGGGCAGCTTCGGTTTGAGCATTGAATTGGACTCTACGATTTTCATTCTTGGACAAATTTTTGAAAGCTTGGAAAATCTGAACAATCGTTGAGTACCAATTGCTGGTTGAGGATGAGGGAAGCCAGAGAGCAGTGATTGGGATGTTGGAGGCTTCTGATGTTGAATTTGATCAGTCTCAGCAGTAGAGTGACCAGACTCTACGATCAACTCCTTAATCATGTTCCTTCTTCCTTCCGAGTCCACTCTACGATCGTAGGGAATATAGTAATTGCCAGTTTATCGATAGACTTTGAAGTGGGGTTGGTCTTTAATCGTTTTGGTTGCAAACTTCTTCACCTTTGGGAAGTTCTGAGCCACCAGCTCCATGCTTGGGAAGTGAGAGAAGCACCAGCTGAGATAGCTTCCATCTCCTTCAGTGTGGGCCTTAAGCCATGGCATCCACTGGAAGAACCATTTCATCAGCAAGTTGTCAAGATTGTAGAGAATAATTGAGCAGTCTAGCTCCATATTATTCTAGTTTTTGGCTATGTCAAAAGTAGTCATTCTTACTACTTTGAGCTGCTTATTTCTATAGTTCACCCATATCTCTGATGGAGCATCTGGTAGATCATTTGAAACTTCCACTATGATCCTTCTGCTAAATCTTACAGGAGAGAGAGCTGGATAATCTTCTTGTTCATCTGCTTCCTGAGGTGCAGAACCAGAATCTTCTTCAATCTCTTCTCTCTCGGAGCCTAAACCATCTTGATTATTTTCAGCAGAAAATTCTTCTTGCTGCATTTCATTCTCAGAACTTTCTTCAGCAAGAACTTCCTCTGATTCATTTTCTTCATTTGCTGGTCCTATCCTCAGCACTTTCTTTCTGTGATGCAGACTCATCATCACTTAATTCAATGGGGGCATTTGATTGATTACTTCTCCTCTTAGAGGCAAATTTTGCTTGCAGTCTGTAGCTCTTCCTTCTTCTTGGAGGTTCAGCTATGGGAGAGTCAGACTTTTCTTCCTCTTTAGATTCTGACTCCTCTGGTCCAACAGGCAGACTTTTTTAAGGTTCATCACTGGCAGAGGTATGTCCTTCTTCTTTAAACACAACATTGTCTGACCCATTATCTTGGCTTGTTGGGGCATTTGCAGTTGGGGATGTAGTTGGGTCATCTTGAACCTTTTCTTCATCATTAGAGTGAATATTTTGAGGATCAGCCATAGGGCTTGAGCATTCCTCTTCATCAGCAGATGCTGAATTTTTATTCATCAATCCAGCTTCACCTTCACTGCTGGATTTGGTCTGTGAGGACTCAGCGTTGACATCTTCTGCTGACTCTACGTCCTTCTCTTCAGCAGATGTACTATTTTGGGAAGCTGAGGCTGGTTCGTTTTCCACCTTAGCTCTCTTGCTGAGTGGCCCTTGAAGCAGCCTGTTGCTTCTCCTCTTTGTTGTTTCAACAGTTAGAGCTCTTTCTTCTTCAACTTTTTCTCTGATGGAGAGACTCCTTGGTGGGGCCTTGGCTTTCTTCACATCACCAACTTTCTTCACACCTTTTGATTTCTTTCTGGCTGGTGTAATTTCTGCTGGTGCAGTGTCATCAGACTCAGAGCTCTCTGCCTCTTCTGTTTTCCTTTTCTTTACAAAGGCTTTACTGCTACTCCCAGTTGTCAGCCTTCGGTTCTCCTTAGGGTTCTTCGTCCAGTTAACAAATAATTATGGAGACATCACTTTGTGAACATTCAAAGGTTCTCTCTCATCATCCTTGATCTTTCTTCCTAACTTCTTCTTCATCACAATACTCAGCAATCTTCCATGAAACACCTTAGTCAGGGGTTTTTCAGTGGACTTCTTCATCTCAGCTTTTTCTACCCACTTGGAGATCTGATAGAACAAGATAGCTCCAAAGTTGATTTATTTCTTCAGAACTATTGCTGACATTATCTTTAACTGTTGGTCAAGCACTGTGTCATGTGTAGTGTCCTTGCACAGTATGTATTTTCCAACTATTTTAGCAAAGAACTCATACTCTTCAGGAAACTCCTTCTTCTTCATGTCTTTAAAACTAGGGTTTCTTTGGTACCCCATGAACTTCTTTGCTTGTTCAGTATTGACATCATCAAGGTTCTTTAGCCCTTGGTTAGAAAAACTTAGGCATTGATTGAGGTCAAAAGACTTTAACTTCAGAGACTGACCTTTAACCTTGGTAGAAAGGGTTCTAGAGTTTATGGAGGCATTTGAGTAAAACTCTTTAACCAGATCAACATATACTCGAGTGCTAGCTTCGAGGCATTCTGAGAATCCTGCTTTATTCACAAGTTCAAGAATGTCTCTGAACTTCTTTTCAGATTTCTCAAATGACTTGGTTCCGAGCTGAATGCCGGTGATTACTCACTAACTTTCCATTTGAGCAGTTCGATGAATGTGGGTATTCAGTTTGGAGAGGTTTATGAGAGATGGATGATCGTGATTTGATAAAGCTCTGGAGTGTTAGTCTGTTCTGGCTCTTAAGGGGATTCTAGGGTTTGCAAAATGGGAGGGAGAAAGGTACGATAGCTTTTGATAACTGTCTGCAGATTTGAAATTGTCATTATGGCAGTTCCTTCTAACTTTGCATAACCAGTGATGTGTCAACCGACCATTGGTTGCACGATGCCCAGTAATGAGCTGTAACTCCCCATAACTTTTCAGTTAGATATTTCCTTTTAGAAGAGTAGTCGTTTAGACGACGTGGCTTTGACTGTTGACCTTTTGATTCGTAGAGTAGCATGGTAAGGTAGCTATGGACTCTACGATTTCCTTTGTTGACTCAATGATCAACTTTTGAGAGATGCTGCAGTGGATGGCTTTATCTTTTATCCTCATTTTGATGCGGCATAGTTTGATCACTGATATACTCGAACTTATCTCCTCATTTTAAATGGTTGAGCAATTGTCTTATTTTCCAATCTCCTTGTGAACTGAAGTACCCTTTGGTAGAACTACGATCGTCGAGTTGTCTTCTACGATCGTTGAGGTTGCACTGCGATCGTGGAGTTCTCTTCAACCTTGACTCTACGATCGTTAACTGACTTGGTCCTTGAGATAAATTTGATCAAGCAATTCTTCTGGGACAAGGTAGCTCAGGAAGGGCCAACCTCTTAGGGTGAGCTAAGGGCCAGGTGTGTCCCTGAGGCGCTTTCCAGATGAAATGCTATAGAAGTGGTTTGCAATGACATCTCATTCAACCTTTTCTGATGAGGAGATCCTCTACCAACTTTAGATAATTTCATTTGCTGTAATCGTGGTGTCCTCTTTCTTCTACACTGCGATCATATGCTTGATCGTAGGCACTCCACGATTTTGAGTTGGGTGGCTGAGAGGTTATCAGTAGTACGTTTTGAGACGTTCCTACTGACTATGGATCTTTATTTGGTTCATTAGCCACAAAGTTTTGGGACTCTGTAGCTGGTTTATTTCCTCATAGTATAACTCAGTGCTGTTGTTTCTCAACAGATCACTGCTACCCATAGTTGAAGCTGTCTTCCCGGATGGATGTGATTCCTTTTGCTTTAGACTCATTTGGAGGCAGCCCTGCATATCTCCTTCTAACTAAAATCATCATTATCACATAAATCTTCTTGTATCGTAGTCGTGGATATATTTAGGACTGATCACTCTACGATCTTTTGTCAGCACTACGATCGTAGTCTCCTTTGACATTCTTGTGTTTGTGAAGTTCTGCTTCCACGATGAGTTCCTCTTGATTTATTCTTAATGATCCTTTGTTGTGAGCTTTCTTGAGAATTTTTCTCATACAACATTCTTTGCTTGCTCCTGAGCACATAGGATCCTTTAGGTGACTGGCCTGCTTCTATACACAAATTAGCAGCCATTTGAACTCCATTATGGTTAGCTCAGAAGGTCTTCAAGGACAGGCTTGGACAAATAGGAACTTTATCAGAATCATCTCTGAACAGTCCTTAGCCTTCTGCTGGTTGCGTCTTCTTGACTGAAGTCTTCTGCTTCAACATTCCTTAGCGTGGTCAGACTGACCAAGTTCGTGCAGGTTTAAATATTTCTATTTTTGGTACCCATAATTAAATGAGTCCTGCTAGGTTAGTTTTCTAAACCCCTGTTCCTCTTATTTGGATAATCATCACATTTATCACCAACATCATATTCAAGCATAAGACTAGTTTTAGATAATACATTTTGATATGCATGAAGGTGAGTGTGTGTAAGATTTGACATTTAATAACACACTCTTTATCTATGATGGTTTCATCATTTTGTTGGGTTATGTTCATACTGTTTAACTATTCGCAGAGTGAGAGTCAACTCTACAATTTAAGAGTATCTAGTTGATTCATGGAGGTGATCAGTTTCTACACATCATCAAGATACTCTTGTAGACCTGATCATACTATGTATGTTATCAAACACTTAGAACAAGGATTTGTATATACATACCAACCCACCAGCAAAGATTACTTCACATAGAAATAATTTAACCTGTGATGCTCTTATGACCCATTTCAGATTTCCTTCAAGATGTCATCTTAAACCTAAAACTTGGATGGAGAGTAAGTTTATAGACATTTGAGTTTCCATCCTTAGGGTACTTTCTCTCTTCACCTTTTTAGGTAGATTATGACTTCTTAACAGAATACTGTTATGGTTCATAAGAGGGTGCTTTTGTGATGAACACATGTAATAGTGAGGAACCGTACCTTTTAACTGTCAGTCTCTTAACAGTCATTTATCTTAGATATACTCAGTTTAGGAATTGATGTGCATAGCTTCACTTTTGCTCCTGACAGCTTATTGCCCGTGTTGGCCTTTAATCAATCAGTCATGGTCTTGAAGATGTAGGCCAAGAGAATCTTTGCATTAAAATCTTTGACATCCTTTAGTTTACAAAGTTTGCACCCAGCTGTTGGTTAGCCAGACATAGGTTTGAGAAGATCTTCTTTCTTCTCTTGACAAACATTTCTTAACATGTATAACCTCTTCATCTTTCAGACTGGTGGATGCTTGACTCTTTGTCATTTATGTCTCTTGAGCTCTCTAAATCGTCGATCTTCGACTACACAAGATTATTTATAAGCAAGGATTGGTCTTGTTGATGTAGAAAAGCGAGAACATGGACCAATCTGGCGACTTGGTGTATATACACATTTACCTATACACAGTATTTCCAACATGTGAGCTCATTTGCATATAACAAGTTACTTACTACTAAACTAAGTTTAGAACAATGTTTGTGCCTAGGATCAGACTCAAAGCGATTAGTTTTTGAATATGGCATGAGAACCTGCTCTGATACCAATTGTTAGTTCCCAGCAGGCACAATAGATCTAGAAGGGGGGGGTTGAATAGATCCTTTTTATTTCAAATACTTTTCTCTATTATTTTGTATAGCTATTAAATTAGTATATGACAAACATAAGAATCTTTTCAAGCACAGCGAAATAAGTAAAAGATCCCCTTCATTGATATATTCATAATCATACATACATTGTTCGTAGAGTAGGTTTAGTTGTAAGTAGTTAAAACATACATAGCAGTTATATCAGTTATAGTACATAATGTAAATGACATAATGTAAAAGACACAATGTGACGCCCCCAAAACAGGTATACATCACCCATCTTGAGTCGCCAAATACAAGGTACTGAATATAAATACAACTTAATTATACAACAGTCGTGTAAAATACGACAAAACATAGGCTGTGAGTTTTAATACAAATATTATCATGTAGACAATATCCACACTCAATGGAGTCATCATTACATTTATTATCACACTATTTCACAGAATAGTGAAGACTACTAATGCACCATCTAGGATCATCACTCTGTTCCCCGACTAGTCCCAATTTACGCGTTCTCATTTCACTCAAGAGAACAAAAGAAAGAAAGGGTGAGCTCAACTAGCCGGTGGGAAATATTATGACTAAGATAATGCAGAATAAATTATCATTAGCCTTCAACGGTGTTAAATTGATAAAATATAATAAACATCAAGTTTAACTGCAGCGGAACAAGCAATCCATTAGAAGAGTCAAGTAGAGAATAAAATATACTATCTTCTATGATTTAAAAGGTTTTTCATCACTTTTATCATTTGAGACTCAAATTTTAATAAATAAAATCGAATCATCCTCGCTCCACGGCCAAGGATATTCATGTAATCATCAATGGTCATGACTATACCGAATAATCCTTGGTCATAATCATACCAACAACTGTCCACCAATGAACTACATGCCAATGAGGACTTTTACCACATCATTTGTCATATTACGGTCATGATTATACCGAATAATCCCTGGTCATAATCATACAAAGTCCATCTATGCATGTAAGCCAAAGATGACTTTCAACATAATATAAGCATGAGGATGATGACAATTCAATAAAACAAGTTCAAGAATAAATTTTAAAGATTTATAAGTTAATTTATCACGAACTCAATAACGCGTCAATTGTCAACATGACCTTTGCTTTGTGCGGCAATAAAATTCAAGAATGCTCGAGAAGAATATTTCCATGAAAAGATCTTTGGATGAAGAGCAAATATTAAGGATATTCCACTAATTTCATGGAGTATAGAAGCCAAAACTTTAACCAATTGAGTATAATAGAATATATGAAATTGTAAATGGATTTTCACCCGCCATGCGGTAATCCACGTATACAGATCATTTCCACAATTTAATAAGGAATGAATACAAAGGATCATTCACTATGCATGTGGTAATCATATAGCATGAGTTATTCCAATAGAATAATAAAGAATGGAATAATGAAGGATTCACCATGCGTGCGATATAGACCGCAGACATGTTATTCCCAACAGAATAATAAATAATGGAAACCAGTCCCAGTAAACACCTACGACAGGATATTACTCGGCGAGAATAATAAATAATGGAACCAAAGTCCGTAAACGCCTTGCGACGGGATATTACGATAGAATAATGAATAATGGAACCGGTCCCACAGAACGCACATCTGAGGATATTAAACGAATAATAAAGAACGGAATATTAGAAGACTTTTTACCATGTATGCGAAGATTGCATAAGCAAAGTTATTCCAATGAGAATAATAAGAATGGAATAACAGAAGAATTTCACCAAGTATAGGGTATCCCACATATATAGGTTATTCCAACAGAATAATAAAGAATGGAATAACAGAAGTTCTCTTCACGAATAAGAAAGAAAGAATACCCCTTACGAGTACAACAAATAATATCCCTACCTTAGAAGAAACTGGATATTGGAGTAGTGAAGTAGCAGAATACTTTTCTTCTTTCTCTCTAGTTTCTCTCTCTAGAGTTTAAGTGAATTCGTAAGAAATAATGAAGGAATGAGCTTCTATTTATAGGATAATGGACTGAATAGTAACTAATTCATGAACGGTCCAGATTGATTTACTTTTAAACGGACGATCCATATTGGTTTACTATTAAAACTTAAAGCAACGGTCCATACTGATTTACTATTAAAACTTTAAACCAGCGATCCATATTGATTTACTATTATAACTTTCCACCAACGGTCCATATTGATTTACTATTATATCTTCAACCAACGGTCTGAAAAATTAGCACATCTCCTCATGGAATAATATTGTACCAAAAAATGATTTGGACCGAAAAGAAATATATCTTACGAGTGAATAGTACCCTGTGAATAGTAACTCATGAATAGTAACTCGTGAATAGTACTCTGATACGAAAAGTGCCCCGAATACCCGATTGAACAATATAACCTCCAGACATCAATTATTATCGAAACAAATGTCAATTTCCACTAACACAAATAATTCCAACACAATGGAACTATAAAATTCATCTTTTATCAACACGAACTTATTCATCATTAATATTATAATTCATAATATTTAACAACCAGGTCATTCTCAGGAAAGAGGGGGCTTTCCGATAAGGATTTCTCCTTATTGGCGCGCAATTAGGTGACCAAACCTCTCCTTGACAGAACTTCTAGACATTGTCAATATTGCAAATAATAATATGAATAACTTTGCCGTCTCAATTATTGATTTAATAATATATCATATTATGCGAGATGATCTTTGTAACAATAATTGAATCAATAATATGAGAGATATGATGCAGCAATTACTGTAGCAATAATTGAGTATAACTGAGCGACTTCTCACGTAAGCATCAATAATCAATATCATGTGCTACTATGCAACCACGCGTATTACTGTACTTTTACTACCAGGTAGTTCAACAGTTTTAACGGTAACACCTCCGCCGTTATTTTTATAGAAAGATAATTTTGTCGTTTTCTAACTACGGCAATACTTCCGTTGTGGGGTCCACCAATGATTGTGCCGTCGTACAATATTCCCTGTTAAAACAAATATTCCCCTGACCAATCGAATATTATATAACCACTTGCTTACTTTGCAAAATTTATAAATACTATCCACAAGTATAACATTATATCAAATCCACACCATAATAAAAAATTTATTTCGAGAAAATTAAATATTTATTCATAAAATCTGGGGTCTCACACACAAGGGGTTTTAAGTGGTTCAGAGACTCAAGCTCCTAATCCACTCTTCTGCTTTCAACTAGAAGGATTTCCACTAAGGAAGGGCAGCACCCTGAATCACTAAGATTCCTTCAAGGCCAATAGCCTTGGGACTTCAGTTCACTAAGAACTCTTCAAGGCCAGCAGCCTTGGGACTCCTCTAGTTCCCTAGGAACTCTTCAAGCCCAGCAAGCTTGGAACTTCGTTTAGTCCCTCCGAACAAGGACCCTTCTGGCCCTGACTTCATTTAGTCCCTTTGGACAAGGACCCCTCAGGCCCTGGCTTCTGTTGAGTTGTTTGTTTGTTTGTTTGTTGGAGTTGGTGCTGAGCTGCTAAGATGTCTTCATGCTCTGAACAACTTCTATACTTAGCAGCTTGGCGTGATCATCCTTGAAGTGCAGTTGAGTGTTGCATGATGCTCAGCTTCTTCAGTTACTCAACCTCTTCGGATGATCCCTTGATGACTGCCTTGAAGATCTTTTCTCTTGATACATGATGGCTGCACATGATAGGTTTCCAAGATGACTGTAAGTTCTTCTGCTTGGTACTTGGAAACTTTCTCATGCTTGCCACTATGATGACGTTTGCGATCTCCCTTCTTAATACTTGATGTCTTCTCATGATGGACTTGCTAAGATGACTGTGAGCTCTTTTCTATTGTACTTAGAGTCTTCCCATGATGGACACCAAGATGACATGATGCTCTTCTTTCTCTCGGCAGTTCAGAACACTCTTCTTGTAGTAGAAATCTCACTTCTATATAGTAGAACTCTCACTTCTACTTCTTCCTTTTCATGTACCTGAGTGTTCTTGGTGGATCATAGAGTGAGCGTTTGGACTCACTATTTCACATGGTTTAGAACAGTCCACCTTCCCTCCAAAAATGGTAACTCCAGCAACCCTCGATCTTTGAAGCTCTTCTTGATTTATATTCCTTCCCAATCCTTCCATTGGAAAGTAGCCGTTGAAGGCTATTCAAATATCTTCACAGATCTCGAGTTGACAGAGGTAGACTGCTGATGTGACATGTCATACTTTATCTGACATTGCAGTCTCCAGTTTTACCTACCCATCAGAGTTGTCACTTTAATGTATTGGGCAGGTCGAAGACTTTATTATCTCCTTCTGATTTCTTGATCAGAGGCTGTCCTTTTGCATCGATGCTCTCAATAAGCTTTTGTCTGAATACCATCCTTCATATTGTACCGTTGCTAATGCTTCAATCTTCGGGTGTTCAAACTCTACGATTCTGATGCATGTCTTCGAGGACCTGATCGTAGTGTCTTGTTGAGTGTTGCTCATTGACTGGTAAAGTTAACACTATGATCTTGAAGAGTGTTGATTGGATCTCCAATGTAGTACACCTCTTCCTTCTATTGTGCAGTGCTTCAATACTTCTGTTTGCTTCGACTGTTCTCAGATACTGATGGCCTAACTCCTTGCTCTGGTTCCCTTTGAATAGCAAGACACTTCAGATTTGTGGTGCGTCCAACTCGTTTCTCCTTGTGATCTCCCGTTCACTTATCATCAATGGACTGACCCTACACTTAATCACTTTAGCCTTATTCTTCAGAGGCTACCCAGTATCTCGGTTCACTTTCCATCAGTTCTTTCTTTGTTTGGCAAACACTACGATCTCGGTTGCTTCCAAGATTGTTGTCTTCTGTTCACTTGACAGCTACTGCACTTGCTGACTTTCCTTAGTCAGTTACTGAAGTATTTTTATGATTATCTTGTGGAAGACTTCATCTCGAATGGCTTCACAACTTAATCTTGATGCTGATTGGGTTGGTGCTTAGATCTTCTTTTAGCTTGAATGCCATTCATTGAGTGCTCTCTAGTTCTCTTCAGGTAGGATGTATCTTTGCAGTGCCAACCAGAGGTTTTGTTCCTTTGGATATTCTGGGAGTGCTCATTAGTTGAGAATCGTACTTGCTCTACGATTCTGCCTATGCATTGTGAGCACTTCTATTGAGGTCGTAGTTCAGCACTCTACGATTTGGCTTTGACTGGGCAGACACTTCGATCCTGAGATCAGATCTTAACACTCTACGATTTTTGCCTTGTGCTTGTTGTCTTCATCTGATCTTTCTCGACTACGATCTCTGCATGTAATCAATAGACTCTACGAACTCAGAGTGTAGTCTACAATCCTAGACTTGGCTTCGGCATCGGTAGACTCTACGACTCCAAGTGTAGTCTACGTTTCTGTCTTGGCTTTGGCAGATGATCGGTCGGCTCGTAGGCATGCTGTCTCTATGATTCTGAACAACACTTCCTCATCACACTACGATCCCGAGGAAGCTCTTCTCGATATACCACGATCCTTCATCGTTTCTCCTGGCAGTCTACGAACTCCGAGATCTACTATCTTGCAGACTACGATTCTGCCTCGGTATCTCTCGAGTTATCCTTGACTCTCCTGGCAGACTACGATCTCTGGTGCAGTACTCAACGATCAGACAAGCCTATCTATTACATCATAAGATCAACCTAACATATTCGATCTTTTTTATATTTATAGTCCTTGTACATCATTTCTTTATAAGGACTTTACAAAGCTGTTTTGCTTATGTAGGATCAACCTAATATACTTGATCAATTCATTCGAAGTCATTGTACATATGTTTCTATTGTCTATCAAAGGACTTTACAGCTTTTCTTAATGCAAGCATACTTGCATATTATTCATTCATATATATACATCATAATCAAATCATATGTAATCAGGAATATCATTCACATGCTTATTCTTGACATAATTCTCAATTAGAGACAGTGGATATAATGATAAGTCAAGAGAACACTCACCATTGGAAAGAAAATGATAGTAATCTTCTCATTTTTCTTTGGGGTCTATTGGGTCAACCAAGGATAATTATGTGGACATATGATATCTATAATAACCTAAACGCGTGGCCTCCCATGTACGAAGGTTTCTTGAGCACTTTCCAAAGGTTTTAATTTCTAAAACAGTTTTTGATTGTACCTTTATGTAAGGTACCATTGTGACGTGCTATCCAAGGTTGGGATGAGAGTCACAGTTGGTATATATTTGTATCAAAACTCACAGCATGTGTTATTGTATTTTTCACCACAATTGTTGTAATAAAGTTGTAGTTATTTTTTGTACCATGTATTTGGCGACTCAGAATAGGTTGGATGGATTATACCTATTTTGGGGTTGTCACAGTTGGTATCAGAGCTTAGGGATATGGTCTCTGGCGGAGATCGGGGAATAGAACTAGGAGGGGAGATATAACACCCCAGTCGCACATCGAAAGATAGGGGAAAAATTTGCCAGCATATAAGTAAATAAGTTACTACTAATAGTACCTTCAAGTCATGACCTTTTGGGAGCCTGTGGTGGGCTAAGATGACCCAAGAAGATACTATTGGGATAGTAGTTTGAGGCCTTATTTTGATGGATTTGATTCGATTCGGACTTGGGATTTGACCCGAGATTTGTTTAGGAATTCTGGATTTGACTCAGGTTGTTTCATATGGTATCGAGCCAGGCTCAAAGCTCGGGTCGGGTCATCCGATCGGGTTGAGGTGGGGACACGAAAGGTGGTGGTATTATCCACAATGGAGAGATGGAGGTGGGAGGTGGGGACACGGAAGCTTGTAGATTATCCCACAATGGCTAGAGAGGCAAAGATCTTTGGGCAAAGGTAGTGTGTGGATTGGATTACAGCGGGGACGTCAAAAATTTAAGTGGGGAGTTTGTAACATTTTGGTCCCACATCGAAGATAGGGAAAAATTTGTCACACATCGAAAGATAGGGGAAAAATTTGTCAACATATAAGTAAATAAGTTACTACTAATAGTACCTTCAAGTCATGACCTTTTTGGGAGCACTGTGGTGGGCTAAGATGACCCAAGAAGATACTATTGGGACAGTAGTTTGAGGCCTTATTTTGATGGATTTGATTCGATTCGGACTTGGGATTTGACCCGAGATTTGTTCCGGACTCGGGATTTGACTCGGGTTATTTCAGGAGAGATGAGTAAATCATTCGCTAGTATGTCCTACCTAAGCTTATTTGTTGGTCGGTCATAATATACGGATACTATGTGATATGTTAATTTGTTTAATTAACCCTTGTTTTATGGTAGTATTTGAGAATGGCAGCTGAGAATGTTAACAATGGAGTGAATGAGACCGTGGGGATACCTATAATCACCAACCACGATAATGTGATGTCAGGCGAAGAAGGAATTAGAGATATTCTTATGGTGAGGGAAGAATTAATAGTTGCACCCGAGCTAGTCGCAGAGGTAGCAGCTGAGAGTGAGGAAGAAGAAGAACCTAAGGAGAATTTATTAGAAGAATTTTATGATCGAAATATAGAATTGAAAAATTGTATTCATGAGTTAGAAGAGCAGGTTAAAGAACAGCAGGCGGTCGTGGAGCAAAAGGATGCAACAATTCAAGCTTGTGTTACCCGATATGTGATGCTTGAACAGAAGCATTCTTTGGCAGAGTATAAGATGATAAAGCTGGAATCTGAGCTGAAAGAAGAAATAACTGAACGAGTGTGAGTGAGTGATGCATGGGTAAAAGTCGCACGACGCATTGATATTGTGGAAAGAGATGTCCGATCTAAGAAGGCTAAAATAGATGATATGTATTTCTCTTTTTGGACAGCAATTGGGAGAACCCAACATCGAGTTTTGAATTACCCTGTACAGAGCGGTCAACCTCAATTCGATATGGATCGAAGATTGATGATTCAGATCATGAATCAGAAGTACGACGAAGCAGTTGAGGTTGGAATATGCCCTATAGAAAAGTATATTCCAACGGTAGTGATGACACCAAATGTTGTCCCAGACAAGTCAAAGCCGGGTAGTTCAAGGGAGAGCGGTTGTCATGACTTCCCAACAAGTGAGGAACCCAAATGAAGTTATCACGGGAGATGAGCAATGGAGAAATCATGATGACCGGGGAGATAGAATCTAAAATGATAGCAAGGTATTCTCAACTCTTCGAAATACCAGGTACGTAAATTTCGGGGACGAAATTTCATAAGGAGGGGAGGTTGTAAGACCCCAACTTTTTAATGAATAAAATTGAATTTCCTCTATTTATTATTGTGAATAATAAGGTGTTAATTTGATATAATGCTTTGGTTATGGGTGAAATGTGCAAAATTTTCAAAATAAACAAGTGGTTATAAAATATTCATTGTTGTCGGGGAATATTCGTTTGGTCGTGAAATATTCTTTCTGTCGGGGAATATTCCAACGAAGGTGCAGCCATTTATGGGCCCCATAACAGAATAACTGTCGGATGAAGAAAATGACAAATTTGAGTTTTTACAAATAACGACGTAGTTGTTACCGTTAACACTGTTGGAATACCCGGTGGTTAAAATACAGTAATACGTATGGTTTCACAATAGCACACGGTTTTGCACAGTATTTTTGAATTATTGATTCTTACGTAAGAAGGCTTCGCTTTCAATAATTGTTACTGATAATTCTTTATTCAATATTTTATTTTATTGGTTCAATAATTGTTGCGTTGATATGTTATATTATTGTTGTTTCAATAATTGTCATTGCACAGTATTTCCTATTATCGGATCAATAATTCATATTATTTGAATAATATTATGAGATATCATTATTGGCAATGTCTAGAAAGTTCTGTCAAGGAAAGCTTTGGTTAGCTAATTGGCGCCCGATGAGAGAAATCCTTATCTGAAAGCCCTTCTTTCCCGGAACTACACAGTTGTCATAATTGTGATTCTGTAATATTATTTGTGAATAATTAATTATTAATTTATATGAAAAGGAAATATTTATTTTATGTGGATATAATTGAAGGAATTAATGTTGAGGTGTTTTTGTCGGAATGGAGGTATTAAAAATTAAATCACTGTTCTTGAGATATATTGCGTGAGTTATAAGTTTTAATCTGACCGTTGGATCGTTGTGATTTTTGGATATGTTATACATATATAAGTTGAGTATATGTCCACAAATTTTGAACCGTTAAAAATGAACGTATAATTTGTTATGAATTTTAAGAGGTGACTGATTCAGAAATTAGATTTATAAATGATTTTGGTGGAAAATTCTAGAATTGAGTGGGCCCCACTTGTGGTTGGTGAAAAAATATGCTGAATTTTATTTCAAATATGGTGGGTGGCAATAGTAGCAGGTAAAGCCATCAGGTAGCAGGTCAAGTCTGCTTCGACATGCTAACATTTTCCTATAAATAGAGGGCTAAGTTAGAATTTAAAATCACACCAGAATCAAGTTTTCTCTCTTTCTCTCTCTATATTATCGAGCGTATTTTGTGAGTATTTAGATAATTTGTGAGTTTCTATTTATCAGTGCAAGTTTCCTTCAACCTTACACCGATATTCTGATCAGAAGTACTGTTATTTTGAGGTAGGGGATTTTAAGGGTTATTATGTTTTTCAGTTTTGTAATTTTTCCGACCTTCAAAAATTCTGGAAAAATTTGAAATGATAATTTGATGAGTTTTCTAGATTGTGTCCAAAAATGGCGATTTTTGGATGTATACATTATGAGTTATGAATTTTATGGGAAAAGACTATTTTAAAAATAAACTCTTATAACTCTTTGTGGTTAACTCCAAAATTGGTGAAAATTTTATTGGGAGTACATGTATATGATAGAAGTATACTCTATAAATTTTGCAATTTTTGGACTAAAGTACAGTTTACGATAAATGTCTAAATATTCGGCTATTTTGGCCATATGAAAAATAGTAAATGAATTTTAAAAATTCTGAGAAAAATATATGTTCAATATGGAACTATATTCTGCTAAATCCCAGAAAAAAAAATTTGTTTGTATTGCTTTGGTATTTTTCTTAAAAATGAACTAGTTATGAGTAAATGATTTAAATATGTTATGTGAGTAAGAAAATTGGAAAATATGATTTTATGGCTTGAGAATCCTATATGAGATATATGCAGATTTTTGATGAGGGTTTTGGTTATTGATGATAAAATATAATGAGTTTGGTATTTTAGGATGATTAAATGCATTATTTAGTAAAGTGTAAGCAATTAAAATAAATTATTTATAAGTTTAAGAAATGTTATTCTTTCAATATCATTATACCAAAATATTGGTATGGATTTTATTGTGGAATTTCTACCTTTTTCATGTCGGGATTACTATTCATGAATTACTATTTATGAGTTACTATTCATGAGTTACTATTCACAACAAAATTGTTTTCTTTTTCTGACCAAATTATCGTTGATTTATGAATATTACTCTTGAGATTAAATCTATATGTTGATTATATTATTTTTATTATCATATATAACATTTTTATAACCCTAATGATGATATTTCTCTTTGACTTGAGTGTAAAGATGGGTAGATTATTGGTATGATCGTGACTATGGATTCTCTTTGGCTAGTAGTGCAAAGATGAATTGTTGACTGGTATGATCATGACCATTGAATTTACAATTGAATATTTTTAGCTTAAGTGCAAAGGTGAATTGATCAACATAGTTATAATTATTGGTTATATAAATTCTGAAATGATTATATATTTCTTTGGGATATGAATATCTTTAGCCCGTAGTGAAAAGATGACCTATTGTTGAATATCTTTGGCCCGTAGTGCAAAGATGACATGTTATTGAATATCTTTGGCCCGTAGTGCAAAGATAAACTGCTAATGAATATCTTTGGCCCGTAGTGCAAAGATGAATTTATTAGTATGATTATGAACATGAACTGTGATGCCCTCAAAAAAGGTATACAACACCCATTCTGAGTCGCCAAATACATGGTACAGAAACAACTACAACTTTATTAATACAACTGTCGAGCAAAATACGACAACACTTAAACTTTGAGTTTAAATACAAATATTGTCATCTAGACAATATCCACACTCAAATAAGTCCTCATTGCAATTATTGATACACTATTTTACAAAATAGTGAGGACTACTAAAACAACTTCTAGAACCATCATTCCATACCCTGACTAGTACTCGCTACATTCTTGCCTCCTGAGAAGAAAAATGGAACAAAAAAGAAAAGGGTGACCTCAACTAGCCCAGTAAAGAACAATATGACTAAGATAACATAGAACAAATTATCGTTAGTCCTCAATAGGGAAAAATCTAATAGAATACAATAGACAACCAGTTTTAAATCAATATTCGCAGCGAAAATAATAATTCATTAGAAGAGTTAAGTAGAGAATGAAATCTACTATCTTCTATTTATGAATTTAAAAGTTTATCATCATTATTTTATCCCCTGTAACATCAATCAATATATATACCGAATCAAATATTCATCTTTGCACTCTGAGCCAAAGATATTCATCGATTAGTCATGTTCATCTAAACACTGTTCATCTTTGCACTACGGGACAAAGATATTCATCGAAATCATTCATCTTTGCACTACAGGCCAAAGATATTCAGTAATATCATCATTTAGGACTGAGGATGATGAAAAATATTTTAAAGGAAACGAATCCAGTGAAACAAAATAACAAATATTAAGGATTTGTATTTCAGTTTATCCATGTCCAAAAATACCTCATAAGTAATCAAAGTGGAGTAAAATTCAAGAATGATCAAAACATGGATACAATCAAAGCTAGTATTCATAATAGATATTTTGGAGGAAAAACAAAAATTTAATTTTTTACGTGAATAGTCTTTAGTATTCGTGAATAGTGTCAGATATCGTGAATAGTGCCGTATACATGAATAGTAACCCCGACACTAAAAGACAAGAATTTCACAAGAAAAATCTTACTAATATTCCGGCATAATGATATTGAAAGAAATAATATCATTTTTAAAAAAAATAATAATATCCCTTACCTCAAAAAGACAGTACTTCTAACTGGAATACTGGATATAGAGCTGAACAGAACTTGCACCGTATAGCAACACTTAAAGTCTTAAAATACTCTCAAGAATACACTCGATAATATAGAGAGAGAAAGAGAGAGAAAACTTCAATTTCTGGTGTATTTTTCAATTCTAACCTAAGCACTCTATTTATAGGAAAATGCTTAGAACACCAAAGTAGAAAATTGAATAAGATATTAATATATATTTATTAAATTCTTATGCACACATAATCTGATTCAAAACATCAGCCACCAAGAGTGACTCACCTCACCTAAATAAAAAAAAACGTTTTTCTTATAAAAAATATTTAAAACTTCAAAAATCAATTATTATGGAATTTCAGAACTTCAATAATTCATAATAAATAGCCCTTTTGTCAAAAAAATTCAAGCCTTATGTCTTTTCCATAGGAAATTCCATTATCTACAACTTTGAAGAAGAAAGTTTTTCCAAATTCCAAACAAAAATTGACCGAAATTCACATACGGACGATTTTACAGGCTATAATCAAATTTCAGTCAAGAAATGGGTCCACCAACATGAAAAACATGTTTTAAACATTTATTGCAACAAAAATATTCTTCCTCATCATATACTCATATATCCCACATTCATTGTAAAAATATCACCATTATTATATTATTAAAATATAATAATATATTTAAATGAATTATTTTATCGAAAAAGATAAAATATCAATTTTTAACAATTGTCACATTAAAAAAAATTTCTCCATCTATATCCACATAAAATAAATATTTTCCTTATCATATAAATCAATAATTAATTATGCACAAATAATATTACAAAATCACAGTACTGGCAACCAGGCCGTTCCTAGGAAAGAGGGGGCTTTCCAATAAAGATATCTCCTTACTGGCGCGCAATTAGGTGACCAAACCTCTCATTAGACAAAATTTTGTAGACATTGCCAATAATGTTATCTAATAATATTATTAAGATAATACGAATTATTGCTTCGAAAATGGAAAATACCGTGTAGTGACAATTATTGAAATAACAGTAATATAAAATATCAATGTAGTAATTATTGAATCAATAAAATAAAATATTAAACAGTAATTACTGTAACAATTATTGAGTAGTGCCTTCTTACGTAAGAATCAATAATTGGTGCAATACCGTGTGCTACTGTGCAACAACGCGTATTATTGTGTTTTAACCACCGGGTATTCCAACAGTAATAACGATAACAACTACGCCGTTATTTATAAACAACTTATACTAGTCGTTTTCTTCATCCAATCGCTTTCTGTTATGGGGCCCACAAAAGACTGCTGCTTGGTGGTAAATGCGAATATTCCCAAGCAGGAAGAATATTCCACTACCAAACGAATATTCTCCGATAAAAATAAATATTTTATAACCACTTGTTTATTTGAAATATTTGCGCATTTTACCCATAACTAACCACATTAATCAATTTAACCCTTACTATTTCAAAATAGAGAAATTCAATTTCATTTATAATAAGTTGGGGTCTTACAGGAACTGTGATTTGGTATAACCATGATCTTTGATGTTTCAGGTAAAGACATGTGATGAAAATTATCTTCGTCTTGGATGAGAAGAGGAATTTAGAACTACAATAATGATTATGAGTTATTCACATGATTGTGGACAGGAACTGTTGATTGATGTTACAGGGATAAAACATTATTGGTGGACTTTTAACATGGAGAAGATAATAGACATTATGGTTTGTCGACGTCGGGATTTTTAAATGTCCCTTTCCGCTACTTGTTCTTTGGTGTTCTCATTTTAAGTGAGATTTGTTTGAAATAACAAATGAAAAAGGTCCGACATGTATAATGTCGACGATGGGACTATTAAGAGTCGCCAGTTGGTTTTTTAAATGGTTGTACCAACACAACCGAGAAAAGGTTTGCACATTGACCCAGTGATGTGGCATTGCTAAACGAGTCGGTGAAATCGAGATTCATTAGGGTCTGGGGACTTGGTTATACTGGGGAAGGTGTTAGGTACTTCAGACATCCGTGTTACCACGGTGACCGCTTCTTTTCAAGAAACTATTATATGAATGTGTGTGTGTGTGTGGGGGTTAATGTGCTGTTATTTGGAAGTAGTGCGAGGCCTCGTTCGCACCTATATACACAGGGTTTGAATTTATGTAAAAATTCAATTTTAAGCAAGATATGGCAATAATGTTTTATAAAAGAGGGTTTTCAAACCACGATGCTCAATAGTAATTGAGACCTTTTACCCCATTTTATTAAGTGTTCGACTATTGATTGATTTTATTTTCTGAATGCTGAGGCATCCGTACGAAAATAATGTACAAAATAATGCCGACTTCCTCGTGGGTATGGAAACCATCTGAGGAAATTCATACACCGCAGAATAATTTACAAGCTACTTACAGCTGAAAATGTCCATCACGGGAGCCGAATCTAGATCCAATGGGCTGAATCTGTGATCACATGATTCCCAGGCGCACATGATACCGCAATTTGTATGAAAGCAGTAAGAAGGTATATATAAAAGCTGTAAATATATATATATATAGACATGATCACCAACCACGAAGCAATTCCATGGGGGATCAGAAATGTAAATAAAGCTGTTAAAAGCTATCAACCGCCACAAAGGAAACTCCAGGCGGGACAAAACGTAAATAAAGCTGTAAATACAGTCAACCGCCACAAAGGGAACTCCAGGCGGGACAAAATGTAAATAAAGCTGTACAAAGCGATCAACTATCACGAAGTAAACTCCAGGCAGGACGTAACGTAAATAAAGCTGTAAAAGCGATCAACCACCACGAAGTAGACTCTAGGTGGGACGAAAATATATATATATATATATATATATTATATATATATATTGTTGTCGAACTACGTTCGATGAGCACGATTTTACATCCTATGCGTTTATCGCTTTATATATATATATATATATATATATATATATATATATATATATATATATATATGTTTAGTAAACGCTCTGCATCAAGTTCAGGCTCATCGAACAAAGTTAGACACACATTAATATATATAAATGTGTATATATATATATATATATATATTAAAGTAGTAAGCGCTCGGGCATCAAGTCTAGGCTCATCGAACAAAGTTCGACACACGATTCATATATATATATATATATATATATATATATATATATATAAAAGCGAATAAATGCTCGAGGGCATCAAGTCAGGCTCAATCGAAGCATAACTCGATAATGTTAGTCAATGTATATATATATATATATATATATATATATATATATATATATATATACAAACTGAAACAAAACCACAAACTAAAGTCCGGGCAAATGCGCGCAACACGACTCTTAACGTGAAGAAGGGTGTGTACAGAGATGAAGAGAAAGACTCTAAAGTGTGTGAGAAGGATTACAATTGACTGCCAAAGAAGACTTCTATATGTTTAGAATGGCTAAACACTGGCATTTGTAGGTATAAAAGGGGCTATATATGAGCTCACATGTGTTTAAAATGAGAAAGTACACTGCATAGGGTGAGTGCAGAGCAAATTGGGCAGGGCTTCCTCGCCGTTTTTTTCTTTCCAAATGGGCAGCCCAAGCCCTCTATTTATAGACGAAGTAGCCGCAGGTGTACCAGAGGCAACCTGGGTGGGCCCATGTTTTTCAGTTGGGTCGTCTCTTAGTACGTGCACTCGGGCACTGTAATGTCCCCTCGGACTTTCAGAAGTGCAATCCGGGCATCCATTTGAGGTATACAGGACCTATTTCGGACCACCGTTGTCAAGAGTTGTACGATGACATGGAATTAGAGTTTTTACGAAGTCATTGAAGATGGGATAGTGCCCTCCAGTCTTCAAGCTTCAACTTTCATCCGTTACCCCGCACAATAATCACTCGGGATTGGTTAGTCTTGTGGGACATCGTTGCGTAGAGATGTTGAGACGACGTGGCATGGCATCGCATTGGCGAGATGACGATGTTGCCCCTCACCAGTGTTATCGCCGGATTGGCCGATAAAGCGACGTTGCTCGAGCTTCACGAGAGATTGGATCACACGCATTTATCGAAGGTCCTCATTGTCATCTTTGAGGTGTGCCTATCTTCCCGATGTTATCGCCGAGTTGGTACAGTGTATCTTGTTGTGAGCGTCGAGATTGAAGCTGGTCGCATTTGAAACAAGCATTTCTAGGGTTATCGCCGAAACTGCCTTCCTTGGGGTTATCACCGAGGTTGGTGGCTATTCCCATGGTTGGGATCGGGGACGGGATACCTCGGGGTTATCTCCGAGATTAATTGGTCTTCTCCGGTGTGTGTGTTAGGTATTGGATCTGCATGCCTCGGGGTTATATCAGAGATTGAATTATTACTCCCAGAGTGATGATCTCGGGTTGATCTTTGAACTTCCCAGATTATCAGGGTATGGATATGGATTGTCTTTCAGGGTTCCCTCTTAAAAGACGAATCTGTCCTCCTGTAATGTTAGTGACAGTAGTACAAAAAATTTTGAGTATCTACAGATGCCCCTTTTTATCATGCTCATGCATGGCGATGCATGGGTAGGATAAAGAACCCTAGACACTTGAAACGCAACAAGACAAACATGGTACTGTATGTAGCAACATGATGCAAATGTATGATGCATGTGTACGGAGTTGTAGCTTAACATGCTGGGGATGATTGCTGGCTTCCTGTTGCTTCAACTGGGGATTGGTAATGCTGACCAGATTTGATGTGTAATCTGAATCTGTTAGGATGTTGATGTTGGAGTTATCACCAAATTCCTGTATCTTTGATAATGACTTGATCCTGAAGACGTGCCTCTTATGTATAAGAGATCTGTGGGGATAAAGCTTGATCTGTTTGAGGATGTGTATAACATATTCCATCATCTATCCTCTTTGATAACATTGACCTTTCCTGGTTAGTATCGCCAGAATATGTCAAGATTCTGTTGGATTTACTGCCAACAACGAATGCTGTTAGGGACGTCTGACCTTCGTTGACGTTTACTTCACTGACATGTGAATCAACGGCTGAAAAATCCTGTGGGATATACTGTAAAGGCTGCTTGACCTTCGCTGACGTGTGAATCAACGGCTGATACTCTGTGAGTAGATTGTCAAGGTGACTTAACCTTCGTTGACGTGTGATTCAACGGTTGAGACTCTGTGAGTAGATCGTGAAGGTTGCTTGACCTTCGCTGACGTGTGAATCAATGGAACATTGCATTGTGACCCCCGCCGGGGATCCGCTGGGGAAAATGAGTAATCGAGCATGAAATCCTCGAATAGCTCTGGAGCTTTGACAAGCTTAATCGTTATCGGCTGAGATAACGTCAAGGCTGCTTGACCTTCGTTGATATGTGTGTCAATGACTTAAATGTACATTGTAATCCCCTGTTGGGGCTTCACGTTGTAACCCCCGTCGGGAATGTATGTTGTAACCATCGCTGATGTGTGTAGCAGCGGCTGGTCATCTGATGGTTTCCGATGCTCTATTGGGTTTGCTTCCAATGGTTATCATGATGTCAAGGCTGCTTGACCTTCGCTTATTTGTGTGTCAATGGATGAGCGTGCATTGTTACCCCCGCCGGGGACATACGTTGTAACCCGTCTTGGGATATACTTAGGTAACGACTCGTAAATTGGCGGCATCGGACTGCATACAAGGTATCATCGGATGTGATTTGTAACAAATGAGATCATTGGCAGAGTATACCTCGTGTTCGGGTGACTACCAATGAGCGATGTACAGACTCAAAGTTTCATCTGAGAAGACCAGGATTGTATGTTATTTTGCTCAATCGCGTGGCATTTTTATTCCCGATTTGACCTTTCTAGTCCATAAAAACTCCTGTGCAACTTGAAATGGACCGAGTCGAGGTGCACCTTCTATAGCCGCAGGTGAGCCTGCGGCCAATCGCGGATGATAAATTCTAGCAGGTTGGCAACACAAGTCATTTTTAGCTTGTCGCACGAAGAGAAATCCGTGAGCCTCCTTGGATCTCATTGAGTTCGGGCTATTTTCTCGCAAAATTCATCACCGCATAAGTGTTCCACACTATCCCAGTAACGTATGCATGTATTTTTCCGAGTTTTTATCCGATTTGGATTTGAAAGTTATAGCATGAAATACATCTAAACACATAGTAGTGATTATGTATGCATAAATGACTTGATAAAAAATATTCAACATAGTAAATGTTAGTATTAAACCATGCTGAACATAATGATGTGAAAAAATTTGACTTTTGAGAAGTCAAATTGGCACCTTTTTTTGCTATTTTTTGTCCTATTTGAGGTCCAATGAGCAAAGGTAGAAAGGAAAAGTACTCCTGATATTGAGGTTAACCTTATGCATGTATGATTTTGATTTTTAATGCATATATTATGTATATGACTTTGGGGCAGGGGTGCTACTAAATGGCCACCTAGACATGCCTATGTGCATGTGGATAGTCCTATTTTCAAAGGGGACTATGGAAATTTTTTTCCAAATGTAGGCATTGGGTAGTCATGCATTTTAAGTCTATTGTATGTTAAAGTAAATGCATGCATGCATATAGTAATAAATGCTTTTTAGAAATCTCCAGGTAAGGAAATATCACACCCTTTCTGAGGTGATTTGGAGACTTGTTGTCTAGATATTTATGGATCCGGATCAGCCGAGCAGTTCTTATAGGACCACTTCTGGTATACGACGGAGGGCTTCTGAAGTGCCTCATCCCCGTTCTGTCAGACAGCCTCATCGGTTGGTGGAGGCCGTGATTCGTCATGTCCGGGCAGACGTGCCAAACGTGGAGGACGAGGAGGCGGATATTTCGATTGAGGATCCCGCTCCTGCTGCACATGTTCCTCGTACGGAGCTACCTTCTATTCAGGTGGCAAACCCAGAGCTGCTGGGTGATTTAAGCAGACATCCATCGATGTACTTGCATGCTAACGAGGTATGGTGTTAGACTTTGATCTTCCTTCTTTCTTATTGATGAGGATTAAAGGGTTCTGATGTTGATCTGCATTTCATGTAGGTTCCCGGCTTCACACAGCCTCGAGGGAATTGGTTTAGTATACACTCCATGTATCAGGCTCTTCATCCTGATTACAGAGCTGTAGTGCATGACTGGGGATTCGGGGAATTCTTTTCCATCCTTCCCTGTCGTTGTCCCTGGGGTTATCTCAGGTCATTATCAGAGCGATGGTTTTATCAGACTCAGTCACTCCATCTACTGGATTGCGAGGTGATGATGACGCCGATAGACTGGCGATTTATCAGAGGGATGGAGTTTGGAGGGGAGCTAGTGCCTTGCATGGCGAATATTACCCCTACTACCGTCAGATCCTTGTTAGGAGTTTCGGCGGAGGCGCTCAAAGACCGGACTGTCCGTTCAGGTCCTTCGAGCGTAGATGCTATGAGCGGGCTTTTGAGTGAGCCCATGCCTGATGATGTCAGAATCAGGGATCGCGTTCTGCGGCGATTGTTCCTGATGATCATTAGAGGCTGCTTCATAGCAGATAACTCTTCTACGATATCTTTCGCTTTGATCAGTGCTACACGTGATGTGGACCATATTGGAGAGTATGATTGGGGCTCCTACACCTTTGCCTATTTCCTCCGGGGCATGCGTATGCGCTCGCAGGGTTTGACCGAGGCTTGGCTAGGCTTTTACCCGTTTCTGCTGGTGAGTATTTCTCTTGTCGTTTCCCATTTATAGATTAAGAGTGTTTACTGATAATAGATGTTTTGCCATTGTGTTGGCAGTTTTGGGCCTATGAGAGGCTCCCATGCTTGCGTCCTGTGAGTGTGTTAGGTTTAGATACCTATCCACGAGGACGACGATAGCATCATTCTATTTTGTTAGAGGTCCTTGTAGCTGAGTGCTTCACTCACTGCCGTATGCGGCTGGAGTTACTGACAGGTGATACCATCACATGGATTCCCTATTTAGGAGAACACTTGACCATCGGCTTTGAGGACGGATACCCGATTGGATTCGGGTACGTGATTTCCACCAGGAGAGTTCCTCTCTTCACAGATGGAGGCTGGGAGCTCTATTTAGGAGAGTGTGCTATTAGGAGCACCGCATGGGATATTCGTATGCCGATCTTGCCTCCTATCAGGCGTCACTGGCCTGTATCGCAGTCACCCGTCACTGTTATCCCATTGTTGGGGGTTGAAAGTTTTACATTGTCAGAGGGTCCTTTCACTCAGGAGACGTTCCAGCGGTGGTGGTCCCCTCGCACTATTGGAGCCCAGTCCCGTGCCACACAGTTTATGGGGGATATGGTTCCAGGATCCTTGATGATGATGGATTGGATAGCTTGTGTCTGAGATCTGACTCATATGACATAGATTGATAGTTTGACCCGACAGTTAGACCAGGCACATATATTTATCCGGTATTTGGGCAGAGATCCAGCAGAGGCAGATTTATTTGTTCCTTCTAGCTCAGGCGCTGGCCCCTCAGATGACCCATTCGGTTTTGCCGGTGCAGATCCTCCTCTATATAGGCCTGACATCTCTGTTGATAGAGATCCAGTGACTCAGGAGGAGTTACATCAGGTGGACAGGATTGATGATGTGGACATCGACACCTTGGTCTTCTTCTGATGTGTATTCTCGTTATATCTTTTAATAGGCCTCTGTTATATACTGAGTGGTTGTACCTCATTCTCGCTATATCTTTTGATAGGCCTCTGTTAGTAGTAGGGCGTCTGTGCCCCATTTCTCTGTATTTGTAGCTGTGCAGAGATGATATACTAGATGATGATATACTTAGGAATGTATGCACAGTTTTTTCCATTCCCTATATCATATTGCCATCTATTATCTGATATGCATGTATCATGTTATGCATATGCATGTATGTCCAGAGATATTCGGGATTGACCCCTGGATGGTCTTATGACACGGCCCGCACAGATGTCTTCTTCGACAGTTAGCCGTATAGATCATACCCCATCATCAGTGGTGGTATTGGGTATGCGATCGTGGTATGATAGCATGTCATCACCAGACAGGGTGACTGTAGATCATTTGTTACAGCATACCATGACTTTATTGATGTTTTAGGTTCCCGTAGGGTTTGTAGACGGGATGCTAAAGTAGTGGATACCGGATAGGCAGGTTTTCCGATTCGGAACCCATGAGGTGACTCCTACTCTGGAGGAGTATGCACGATTGACGATGTTGCCTTTAGACAGACCTTGCGTGCACATGGCTTTGGGAGACATGAGTAGACGGTTCATGACTCTCACTGGATTGTGGCGCAGAGTAGTGCAGGATGAGCTGACATCTGGTCACGTGATATCCCAGCGTTTTCTGATGACAGATTTGGCTCGGAGGATAGCTATTCACGACATTTCAGGGATTTCACCGCACCGGAGGACCATTGGCGTGTGGCCAGGGTTGATGTACCGGTACATGGATGAGAT
This sequence comes from Panax ginseng, assembly GCA_020205605.1. Lineage (NCBI taxonomy): Eukaryota > Viridiplantae > Streptophyta > Magnoliopsida > Apiales > Araliaceae > Panax > Panax ginseng. The sequence goes on along the minus strand of CM035146.1, from coordinate 59,273,012 downwards.
ATACATAGGTGTCATCATGGCTGTGAGAGCTCTTAGGGAGGGTCGCACCATTATACCTATGATTGTAACAGAGACCCTGCGGTCAGCATCTTACTGCTGCACTTATCCGACAGGAGTGTTCACGAGTAGTTCGGTCATGCTGTACGTGTGGTTATTGTCACACTTGAGACCGATTGGTACCTTTAGACGGCATGGATATTGTTTCACCCATGATATAGCCATGTCATACTCCTTCCAGCCATCGGAGTGTATAGGTGCTCTGTCTTGGTCCACATTTTTGGCAGACATCAGAGATCCATTCAGCATATTGCCGTGTTCGGGGCTTAGCTCACCATACAGTTTTATTACTCACGCTCCGGGCATGGACTACCTCCCTCTGGCTGGTTTGAGGGGCGTGACTACTTATCACCCACTGGTCGTGATGTCACAGTTTGACCAGTTCCAGGATTTTCATCCTTTCGAGGGGGCGATAGGTTAACGTTTAGCTTCTCGATATCTCTCAGCAGAGGACCGATCCCGTGTGTATGCTTGTTGGGATCAGCGTGAGATAGCTGCTTTTTCTATGAGCCATCCAGGTTGTTCTGCAGAGTATTCCGCATGGATGGAGACAAAAATATTATCGGCTGCAGTAGTGTCTACAGTACCGGATAGCGAGTCAGATGATGTAGAGCCCATGGAGGACATCGATTCCTACATCGAGGAGGAGCCCGTATTTGGGTTGCCCGGCATTTCTTCCCGGATTCTCCTACTACCAAGATCTTGTTGTGATTCAAAGACTTGACACGATTACCTCAGAGTAGAGTCTTCATCTGATGACCTTTGAGAGAGATTAGGCTCGATCTATGATGTTGACTGCCTTTGATGGGAGAGACGTAGCTCTATTAGAGAGAGATGAGGCATTAACTCGTAGAGATGTCGCTGTTGTTGAGCGGGATGAGGCCAGATTAGCCAGAGACGCGGTGATAGCTGAGTGGAATAGTGCTATATCTGCCCGGGATGTAGCCGTCACAGATAGTACTGTCGTGAGGTCCCTCACCATTGGCATGATCGCAGAGATGAGCGCATATATTGACGAGCATATGGTCACCATACAGATGGCTGCAGATCTATTGGGTCGTGTGGATATTCTCATATAGGAGACCACATCTTCACCTCCATCTTCCGAGAGGGACGCCATATTGGGCTTGTTAGCTCGCATATACCCTGACTCGTAGATGAGCTTGTATTTACCTGCACATACTAGCTTAGCCATTTTGTCATGTACAATTTACATTGTATATATCAAACAACATTATATATATGATAGGGAAATATGTTATTGGATCACTTCCCTTTTAGATATGCCTTGCTATTTGCTTGATATTTTGCCTACTGCTTCAGGGCTTGTGATCTTGATGTATTCTGAATTCCTCCTAGGTGGATGGACATTGAGTTGTCTCTAGATATTTCAGAATGGATCATCGATCTCTGTGTATCCCTACCATCTTTGGTGTCTTGGGACTGGTTTCTGTATGGAAATGTGGACAGGAGTGTGGCTTTCCTCTCTGAGATTGATCGCACCACATATGGTCGCCAGTACTTCTATTTAGGAGAAGCCTAGTTAATTCCATCTCTTATGGATTGGTGTTGCTCTTCAAGTTATGACTGCAACTTAGATGGTCGCCGAATCTCCTATTTGGGAGGAGTTCAGGTAATTCCATCCCTTTGGTCTGAAGCCAATGGAATGTAATGGATTGAAGGATGATCCCAGTACCAATGACAAGGGTTTATGTTTTGGTAGGGGTGAGGCGCACCATGAATGGTCGCCACGTCGTACTCTATTAAAGAGGAGATCAGTCTCTTGCAGATTCGAACACAGTGTAAGAGGTTCAACGCATATATGGCGCGAAATGGTGTAGGAATATTTTTATTGTTTTTGTTTTTGTAAGGGTAAGGGTGGAAATGTTTTTGTTGTTTTTGTTTTATTGCGACCGGGCCATGTAACATGGTTGCCTACGTACTCCTATTGAAGAGGAGATCAGGTCGACGTAGTTTGCCCCTCAGGGCGAGATGAAAAATGTAATCCCATGAGCATGTCAGAGTTCGGGGAGGAGAAAGTTTAATCCTAGGTTGAGGATAAACTGTAGATATGGGAAGTTTGATCCCATATATGGGTAGCCAAACTGCAAACGCAAGAGGTTCAATCCGCGGTGGGATGACCTAAGTCGTAGGAACGCAAAGGAGAGCCAGGCTGCTGGCTTGAAAAAGTATGTTTCCCTGAGGGGCAAAGTGTAGAAGAGTTGTAGGTGGTAAAGGGTTAAAGAACCGGAATGACTGGTGATCTGATGGTCCAACACCAGGTTATTTGCGAATTACTTCAAACATAGTACCGTTTCACGGCGTCTGAGTTGATGAGTTGTGGAAATTCATCACCGTCCATTTCATGCAATCTGAGAGCACCTCCTGTCAATGCTTCCTTGACAATAAAAGGGCCTTCCCAGTTAGGAGCGAAGTTTCCCTTAGACTGATCTTGGTTGTCAAGGAATTTCTTCAAAACCAAGTCATGTTGTTTAAACTGCCGTAGCCGGACTTTTTTGTTGTAGGATCTGGCGATCCTTTGCTGATATAACTGACCATGGAAGATAGCCGCGGTTCGCCTTTCATCTATTAGAGACAATCGGTGATACCTGTCTTGTACCCATTGATCTTCATCCAGCTGAGCATCTATCAACACTCTGAGGATTCCATTTCAACTTCTATGGGAATCTTGCTTCCATCCATAGGTTAATCGTGGGGTTGCCCAGTAGAAATACGCATTGAGGTTCTCGTAGGCTAATGCAGAGTAAGAGGCAATAGGTCGGGCCAATCTTTGTGGTTGGCGGACATCTTTTGCATAATCTTCTTGATATTTTTGTTAGCAGCTTCAACAACACCGTTCATCTTCGGATGATAGATGACAGAGTTAAGATGTTTGATGCGGAATTTACTGCATAATTCCTCCATTATTTTGTTATTGAGGTTCTTGGCATTGTCTGACACAATCACCTCTGGTTGTCCATATCGATAAACGACATTGTTTCTGATGAAAGCAATGATGACTTCTTTAGTAACCCTGGGGAAGGAGGCTGCTTCTACCCACTTGGTAAAGTAGTCGATCATGGTGAAGATAAACCGATGTCCATTACTGGCTTTAGGCTCAATGGGTCCAATAAAGTCCATTCCCCACATTGAGAAGGGCCAAGGTGAACTCATATTGTGGAGTTCTTTTGGAGGAGCGTGTATAGTATTCCCATGAATCTGGCACTGATAGCATCTTTTGATGTGGTCATTGCAATCAGCTTTGAGAGATAGCCAATAATGTCCCGTCCTGAGGACTTTCTTGACAAGGAGGGGGCCACTCATGTGGGGGCCACAGACTCCGCCATGGATTTCATCCATAAGCCTTTGGGCTTTATCTTTGTCTAAACATCTGAGGAGACCTAGTCCTGTATCTCTTTTGTAGAGTGCATCTACACTCAGGTTGAATTTCATAACAAGTCGATCGATCCGCTTTTTCTCAGTCGGGCTCGCTTCCGCGGGTGTAGATCCATCTCGCAGATATTCCTTGATATGCTGATACCAAGGATGTTGGATGGGAGGTAGCTCATTCGATACTTCTCCAACGTAATTCCCATAGGCGGGGGCCTTGTGCAGGGAAATTGTGACGCTTGGCAAGTGTTCCTTATCTGATATGTGAATAAAGGAGGCCAAAGTTGCTAACGCGTCCACAAAGTCATTCCTATTACGAGGAATGTGTAGAAAGGAGATTTCATCGAACTCCAAAACCATCTTCAAAACCTGCCGATGGTAAGGCAGCAAATGTAGCTCTTTGGTTTGATAGATTCTGGTGGATTGTCTGATTACCAACTCTAAATCTCCAAAAATAGTTAACTGCCTGATGCCCATGGAACGGGCAAGTTTTAGTCCCATGAGACAGCCTTCATACTCAGCCATATTGTTTGTGCTAACAAACTGTAATTTAATAACAACGGATATCGCTCCAAGTATCAGATACTAGAACTGCTCTAGCTCCAGAACCTTCTAAATTAACAGCTCCATCAAAATACATCTTCCATGACTGGCGCGTATCGGACTGATGGTGTTGTTGAACTGTCATTACTCCTTCATCAGGGAAATATGTTTCCAAGGGTTTGAAATCCCCTTAAGGTGTGGCGGCCAGTTGATCCGCAATTCCTTGACCCTTGATGGACTTTTCAGTCACATATACAATGACAAATTGTTATAGGATCAACTGCCATCTGGACAGCTGGCAATTTAACATGGGTTTGTTGAACACGTACTTGAAAGGATCCACGCGGGATATAAGATGGGTTGTGTGACCATGGAGATAATGTTGTAATCTCATGGAAGCCCATGCTAAAGCATAACATGTCTTTTCAATCAGAGTGTACTTGTGTTCACTACTGCTGAACCTTTTGCTGAGGTAATAGATAGCTCGTTCTTGGCCTCTATCGTCTTTTTGTCCCAGCATGCATCCCATGGCATTGTCACTTATGGACAGGTACATGAATAGGGGAACATCATCCCTGGGTGGTACCAACACGGGAGCTTTGACTAGCTATTTCTTGATTGTGAGGAAGGCCTTTTGACACTCATCATTCCATTTCATAGAGGAGTTCTTCCTTAATAGCTTGAAGATTGGCTCACAGGTTGTTGTGAGTTGGGAGATAAACCTGCTAATGAAGTTGATTCTTCCCAAAAATCCCCGTATTTCCTTCTCTGTCTGAGGAATGGGCATTTTCGTGATGACTTGGATTTTGGCAGGATCCAGCTCAATCCCCTTATGGCTGCCAAAGGCGCACTTAGCTAGATTCAACTTCAAGTTGTATTTACACAACCTATTGAACAACTTTTTGAGATGGTCTATATGGTCATCCTCCTTCCGGGACTTGACAATGATGACATCCATGTAGATCTCGATCTCTTTATGCATTAAGTCATGGAAAAGAGCCATCATAGCTCGCTGATAGGTGGCTCCGGCATTGATGAGGTCGAATGACAACTGTATATAGCAAAAGGTTCCCCACGGCGTGATGAAAGCAGTTTTCTCACGATCTTCCTCAGCAACCATGATCTGATGGTACCCCGCAAAGCAATCAACAAAGGAGTACATGTCGTATTGCGCAATATTGTCAATGAGGATGTGGATAAACGGCACAGGAAAGCTATCTTTTAAGCAAGCTTTGTTCAAGTCCCGGTAATCCACGCAAACTCGCACCTTCCCTCCAAGTTTAGGTACGGGGACGATGTTGGATATCCACTCAGGATATATAGACACCATGATGATGCCAGCTTGAAATTGTTTCACAATTTCTTCTTTATCCTTTAAACTCCACTCAGGTTTCAATCGCCTGAGCTTTTGCTTGACTAGCTTAAATCCCTCTTTGATGGGAAGGCGATGAAGGATAATGTCAGTGGACAAACCCACCATGTCATCATGAGACCATGTAAACACATCCTGGAATTGGGTTAATAGTGTAACCATGTCATTCCGTTGGTTTGGGGTAAGGTCTGAACCAATCTGGATTAACTTAGGGCTTTCTAAGGTTCTAAGATTGAAAGAAGTGGTTTGATCAAGGTTGGGTTTGGGTTTGTCTTTGACCCATTCTTGAATTTCTTGAGGAACCTCAACGTCATCCTGTATATCCAATAAGGCTGAATTCATTTCTGCATCAAAGATACAATCCTTATGGAGAGAAGAGCACCGTGTATCGATGAAATCTGAGCACATCTAAATTCAGAGTCCTGAAACAAAATATGCTTTCACTTAGTATATATGAAATGTGTTGAAAATACACAATGTTAGCATATACTGGCAAAATAAACTGCTAGTACTGTATAGAAAAGTAAGCAGTTATTATATATCTGAAGGCGAAAAGAGTTTAAGCGCTTTACCCTTAACGACCAATGCAAGGAATCTTTGTTCCAATTAAGCAAAAGCAAAGTGCAGGTGGACCGCGATGATGGAGGGATTGTCATCATCCTCCTTGTCCCGAATGATTTTTCCCTTTGATTGATGGTAGGCTTCATCACCCGTTGGGGAAGATACAATGGATTTTCCTTCGACACTGTAGCAGTTGTATGTGAGGTGGATCCTTCACCTTCTCCATAATTCCACGGAATTTTGCTCAAGCTAACAATGGGATATTTGTGCTCTGTACAACAAGTTAATTGGCTTGGGAGCGGCCACTTTCAAAGGATTGTTGCTTCCCTTGAGTTGAATTGTTGGCATTGTGAGTAATGTGTTAATCCCATCAGTTTCAATGGATATGCCTGCTACTACACTCTTCCACTTAGTGGGACCTAAATTCTTACTTGCACGTAACACAGTATCGTCGTCTGCTAAGTACAGGACACCACTGTCAATGAGGTTTTAGATAAGGTGGCGGAGTGCCCAGCATTCTTCTGTGCTGTGACCGCGAGACTGGGAGTGATATTGGCATACTCCATCAGAGTAGTATAGTCCTGAACGGAGGTTGATTAGAGGTATAAGGGAACTGATCCTTCCTTCATTGATTAACATATGAAGAATTTCCTCCATAGGTTGGCCTAAATAGGTAAATTCCCTTTTGTTGGCAAAATCCCGACATGCCTTGGCATTTGCTCTCTTTATCACTTTGTCTTCTAACATTTCATTTTCTAAAAGTGACGAGTGAATATTCATGACAAGAGGTAGGAGACTAGCATGCTCCTAGCTGATTAACTGACGTGTCACTTGATGCTGATAAGTCACCAGTTTCGCCAATTGCTCAATTTGCTTGCATAGAGCTTTCATCTTTCGTTCCATTGTGAACTGGAACTTGGCATAATCCCATTTGTCATCACCGTCTTTGAGGGTCTGGGAGGATTCACAGCTGAAATTGGAATTATGTCTGCTACTCCAATTTATCATGTTGACCTCTTCTTCTTTGTGTTGAGGAAGAGGGTTGTCTTGAACATGAGGCTGATCTGGTTTGGTGACCATGATCTCCCCGTTGTCTATCAGGTCCTGGATCTTGTGTTTCAAGGCCCAACAATCCTGAGTATCATGTCCAGGTGCCCCGCCATGACAAGCACATTTTCGAGCAGCATTGAAACCCCGTCCATAAGGGCTGGCTGGTGGAAGAAGATGCGTAATTTTCTTCTGTGTTGTCAAAAGAGTGAGAATGTTCTCGAGGGTATCCCATAAGGGTGTAAACACTTGAGGGCGTTTGACTTCTCCACCTTTTGGTATTGGAGGGTTCGTAGACGGTGCTTCAAAGGGAGTGTAGTTTCTCCTTTGAATAGGCATGTTTTGATTGCCTTTTTGACCCTGTAGTATCAGGGAAACATCTTCCTCTTTCTTTTTATGTACCCTCCGGGGGTTGTTTCCATAATTTTTGGATTGGATGTGATCGAAGAATGACTTTGAGGCGACTAGGTCTTGAATCTTTAGGACTTCAATCCCATTTCAGCCCATCTCCCATGTTTGACCATTTAGGAAAATGGTTTGCCGTCTTAAGCTAAAACTCTCTCATAGAATGGAGCTTCTTGTATGTTTATGAAAGTCATGACCATCTCTGATTCTGTCATGGAAGGACTAACTTGGGCAGCCAGACGTCTCCACCTTTGAGCATACTCTCTGAAAGACTCGTTAGACTATTTCTTGATCTTGGTAATTTGATACCGATCAGGAACCATCTGAGATTGAAAGCTGTACTAAGTGAGGAAAGCGTGTACTAGCTCTTCCCAGCTATGGATCTTTGAATTGTCTAATCTTGTGTACCACGAATGGGCTTCTCCAGTTAGACTTTTTTGGAACAATTGCATTCTGAGCTTTTCGTCCTCTGCATAAGATCCAAGTTCTCCAATAAACACCTTTAAATGTGTGTAAGGATCTCCTAACCCATCATATTTTTCAAAGTCAGGAGTTTTTAAATTTTTCTGGATAATGAACACCAGGGAAAATGCAAAGATCAACATATAAAACATTCCCGTGTGTTCCAATTCCTTTGATAGCACGAAGGGTCTCTTCCATTTGGAGGACTTTCTTTTTGATGTCACCAGTGTCTGGATCTCCAGTGGGATGGGCAGCATCATGAGTTTTGTTGGTCGTATCCAACTGCAGTTCATGTATTATAATGACCTGGGCTCCTCCTTGTGTGGAGGATTCAGCATGTAAGGGTATTTTTGGACCCTGATTGGATTGGTGTAATTCTTTGAGTAGAACAGCCAAATTTGTAATTTGTTTGCTTAATCCGTCAAATTCTTTGCGAGAAACTTGATTAAGTTCAGTCTGGTCGGATGATGACATGATTGACTGTAGGCCTGTAGCCCTTTTGGACTTTGACCGGGTAGTAGGTCCGATTAGTTCCCAGCGAAAGACTTGCATAGTTTAGTCTTTAGGGAATGTGTATAATAACATGCTATGTGATGTGTCCATTTTAGGAATTTTATCTTGCAAAACAGATGTCAGCTGTTTGTAGCATTAACATATGTATGTGTACACATTTCTTCATATTTCTCATTACATGGAGATATATATGGAATGTAATTACAGGTAATTGTGTTTACAAGTAATTTGAAATGAGAGCATGAAGAGACTTTCCTCCATTTTGGGTTTATCAGAGGCTGACTTATCTTAGGTTACTCTCGCGGCTTTTTGGCATGAAGGTTCCCAAATCATCGCAATCTACTTGACGGGAAGTTAATCCGGTCTTTTAACTAGAGCGAATTTGGGTGGTGCCTTTCCTGAGCCTCATAGAATTAGTCTTCTCACGAGTTCAGTAATCAAAAACCGACGGGATAGCCTCCTGGTGGAGGGACCACACAATATACATTCACATACATCGTGTCTCACCATATGAAAATGATGACATGTGTGAAGCACTAATATCACAAGCAGATATGGTGTGAAGCACTAGTACAATAAGGAAATGCATTCGTACACATTCATCATAAAATGTAAATGCAACATCCACACACAAGCAGATAACAGTTTTGAAAAGATTGTAATAGCGGCTTAAGTCCTCTTACTGGAGTCCCCAGCAGAGTCGCCACCTGTCGACGTCGGGATTTTGAAATGTCCCTTTCCGTTACTTGTTCTTTGGTGTTCTCATTTTAAGTGAGATTTGTTTGAAAAAACAAGTGAAAAAGGTCCGACATGTATAATGTCGACGATGGGATTGTTAAGAGTCGCCATTTGGTTTTTTAAATGGTTGTACCAACACAACCGAGAAAAGGTTTGCACATTGACCCGGTGATGTGGCACCGCTAAGCGAATTGTGGCCTGAGATTCATTAGGGTCCGGGGACTTGGTTATCTTGGGGAAGGTGTTAGGCACCCCAGAGCATTAAATCATTACCACGGTGACCGCTTCTTTTCAAGAAACTATTATCCTGAATGTGTGTGTGTGGGGGGGGTTAATGTGATGTTATTTGGAAGTAGTCTGAAGCCTCGTTCGCACCTATATACTGAGGTTTGAATTTATGTAAAAATTAAATTTTAAGCAAGATATGGCAGTGATGTTTTATAAAAGAGGTTTTTCAAACCCTAATGCTCAATAGTAATTGAGACCTTTTACAGCCCCATTTTATAAAGTGTTCGGCTTGATTGATTTTATTTTACGAATGCGAGGCATCCGTACGAAAATAATGTACAAAATAATGCCGACTTCCTCGTGGGTATGGAAACCATCGAGGAAATTCGAGACCATGCAGAATAATTACAAAAGTCGCTTAAATTTGAAAATGTCCATCACGGGAACCGAATCTAGATCAATAAATTTGAATCTGTGATCACATGATTCATAGGCTCACATGATACTGCAATTTGTATGAAAGCAGTAAGCATGTATATATAAAAGCTGTAAATATATATATACAGACATGATCACCAACCACGAAGCAACTCCATGGGGGATCAAAAATGTAAATAAAGCTGTTAAAAGCTATCAACCGCCACTGAGGAAACTCCAGGCAGGAAAAAACGTAAATAAAGCTGTAAATACGGTCAACCGCCACAAAGGGAACTTCAGGCAGGACAAAATTTAAATAAAGTTGTACAAAGCGATCAATTGCCATGAAGTAAACTCCATGCAGGACGTAACCTAAATAAAGCTGTAAAAGCGATCAACCACCACGAAGTAAACTCCAGGTGGGACGAAATATATATATATATATATATATATAAAAGCGATAAACGCATAGGATGTAAAATCTAGGCTCATCGAGCGAGTTGACAACGATTATATATATATATATATATATATATATATATATATATATATATATAGAGTAAACGCACTTAGGATGTAAAATCAGGCTCATCGATCGAGCTCGACCACAATTCATATACATATATATATATATATATATATATATATATATATATATATATATATATATATATATATATATATAAGCGAGTAAACGCTCCTGCATCAAGTCTAGGCTCATCGAACAAAGTTCGACACATGATATATATATATATATATATATATATATATATATATATATATATATATATATATATATATATTAAAGCGATAAATGCTCGGGCATCAAGTTCAGGCTCATCGAACAAAGTTACACACGATTATATATATATATATATATATATATATATATATATATATATATATATATATATATATAAAAGCGAATAAACGCTCCAGCATCAAGTCTAGGCTCAATCGAGGCATAGCTCGATAATGTTAGTCAATATATATAATTATATATATATATATATATATATATACAAACTGAAACAAAACCACGGACCAAAGTCTGGGCAAATGCGCGCAACACGACTTTCAACGTGAAGAAGGGTGTATGCAGAGATGAAGAGAAAGACTCTAAAGTGTGTGAGAAGGCTTACAGTTGACTGTCAAAGAAGACTTCTATATCTTTAGAGTGGGTAAACACTGGCTTTTATAGGTATAAAAGGGGCTATATATGAGCTCACAGGTGTTTAAAATAAGAAAGTACACTACATGGGGTGAGTGCAAAGAAAATTGGGCAGGGCTTCCTCGCCATTTTTTTCTTTCAAACTGGGCAGCCCAAGCCCTCTATTTATAGGAGAAGTAGCCGCATGTTTACCAGAGGCAACCCGGGTGGGCTCGCATTTTTCGAGTCGGATCGTCTCGTAGTACATGCACTCGGGCACTGTAATGTCCACTCAGACTTTCAGAAGTACAATTCCGGCATCCGTTTGAGGTATACATGACCTATTTCAGACTGCCGTTGTCGAGAGTTGTACGATGGCATGGGATTAGAGTTTGTACGAAGTCATTGAAGATGGGACGGTGCCCTCCGGTCTTCAAGCTTCAACTTTCATACGTTACCTGCATAATAGTCACTCGGGATTGGTTAGTCTTGTGGGACATCGTTGAGTAGAGATGTTGAGACGACGTGGCATGGCATCACGTTAGCGAGATGAGCGATGTTGCCCTCACCGGTGTTATCACCTTTGATTTGGTGATAAAGCGGGCGTTGCTCGAGCTTATTTGAGATTGAATTTATTGCATTTGTCGAAGGTCCTCATTGTCATCTTTGAGGTGTTCTGTCTTCCCGATGTTATCACGGGTTGAGTACGGTGTATCTTGTTGTGAGCGTTGAGATTGAAAGTGGTCGCATTTGAAACAAGCATTTACGTGGTTATATCCAAAGCGCCTTCCTTGGGGTTATCACCAAGGTTGGTGGCTATTCCCATGGTTGGGGCCGAGGCGGGATACCTCGGGGTTATCTCAGAGATTAATCGGTCTTCTTCGGTGTGTGTTCCGGTATTGGATCTGCATGCCTCGGGGTTATATCCGATATTTGAATTATTACTCCCAGAGTGTGATCCGGGGTTGATGCTGAACTTTCGATAGTATCCGGTATGGATATGGATTGTCTTTCAGGGTTCCCTCTTAAAAGACGAATTTGTCTTCCTGCAATGTTAGTGACAGTAGTACAGAAAATTTCGAGTGTCTACATGGTCTATTTGACTCTTCTAATGTATTTCTCATTCCGCTGCAACTATGGTTGAAAATTTTTATCATCTACCATATGTTCTAAATCTCTGATTTATTACTGTTAAAGGTTATTGATAATTTATTTATCTTTAGTTGTGATATTCTTTACTGGGCTAGTTGAGCTCACCTTTTGCTTCACAATTCCTTTCGGTGTAATAAGAGTGTATTTGGGTTGTTGGGGGTAACAAGGGAATAGAATGGTGGTCTCTAGCTGTGGAGTTCTTCCTAAACAGTATATAAAAGTGTGTTGTATTTTATACATCATTTAGTAGTTATATTTGGTGAATCAAATAGGGTGAGGTGAACCCAACGTTGGAAGGGTGTTTTGCCACTATCATACAAGATGTCTAATGACATACAACCTCGTGTCATCATAAGATAGGGTTGTGCACATCCACTTGCTGAGTATATCTACGAGCACTACCTATATAATCTTGGTGTTTGGTTGAAGTAAAATTCTCAATTTGAGACAGTGGAGATAATGATATGTCAAGAGAAGACTCACCATTGGAGAGAATATGATTGTAATTTTCTCGTTTTTCTTTGGGGTCTATTGGGTCAACCAAGGATAATTATGTGGATATATGATATCTATAATAACCTAGACGCATGGCCTCCTATGTACGAAGGTTTCCTTGAGCACTTTCCAAAGGTTTTAATTTCTAAAACAGTTTTTGACTGTACCTTTATGTAAGGTGCCATTGTGACGTGCTATCCAAGGTTGGGATGAGAGTTACAGTTGGTATATATTTGTATCAAAACTCACAGCATACGTGTTGTTGTATTTTGCTCGACAATTGTTGTAATAAAGTTGTAGTTATTTTCTGTACCATATATTTGGCGACTCAGAATAGGTTGGATGGATTATACCTATTTTGGGGTTGTCACAAACAGAGTAAGAGGCAATAGGTCAGGCCAATCTTTGTGGTTGGCAGACATCTTTTGCATAATTTTCTTGATGTTTTTGTTAGCCGCTTCAACAGCACCATTCATCTTCGGATGATAGATAACAGAATTGAGATGTTTGATGTGGAATTTACTGCATGATTCCTCCATCATTCTGTTGTTGAGGTTCTTAGCATTGTCTGACACAATCACCTCTGGTTGTCCATATCGACAAACGACATTGTTTCTGATGAAAGCAATGATGACTTCTTTAGTAATCCCGGGGAAGGAGGCTGCCTCTACCCACTTAGTGAAGTAGTCGATCATAGTGAAGATAAATCGATGTCCATTACTGGCTTTAGGCTCAATGGGCCTGATAACGTCCATTCCCCACATTGAGAAGGGCCAAGGTGAACTCATGTTGTGGAGTTCCCTTGGAGGGGAGTGTATAGCATTCCCATGAATCTGGCACTGATAGCATCTCTTGACATGGTCATTGCAATCAGCTTTGAGCGATAGCCAATAATGTCATGTCCTGAGGACTTTATTCACAAGGAGGGGTCCACTCATGTGGGGGCCACAGACTCCGTCATGGATTTCATCCATAAGCCTTTGGGCTTGATCTTTGTCTAAACATCTAAGGAGACCTAGTCCTACATCTCTTTTGTAGAGCGCATCTCAACTCAGATAGAATTTCATAGCAAGTCGGTGGATCCGCCTTTTCTCAGTCGGGCTCGCTTTCGCGGGTGTGGATCCTTCTCGTAGATATTCCTTAATGTGATGATACCAAGGATGCTGGATGGGAGGTAGCTCATCCGATACTTCTCCAACGTAATTCCCATAGGCTGGGGCCTTGTGCAGGGAAATTATGATGCTTGGCAAATGTTCCTTATTTGATATGCGAATCAAGGAGGCCAAAGTTGCTAATGCGTCTGCAAAGTCATTCCTATTACGAGGAACGTGTAGAAAGGAGATTTCTTCGAACTCCAAAACCATCTGTAAAACTTGCCAATGGTAGGGCAGTAAATGTAGTTCCTTGGTTTGATAGATTCCGGTGGATTGTCTGATTACCAACTCTGAATCTCCAAAGACAGTTAACCGTCTGATGCCCATTGAACGGACAAGTTTTAGCCCCATAAGACAGCCTTCATACTTAGTTGTGTTGTTGATGCCGATAAACTGCAATTTAACGGCGACGGGATACTGCTCCCCCGTACCAGATACTAGAACTACCCCAACTCCAGAACCTTCCATATTAACAGCTCCATCAAAATACATCTTCCATGATTGGAGCGTATCGTACTGATGGTATTGTTGAACTGTCATTACTCCTTCATCGGGGAAATATATCTCCAAGGGTTTGAAATCCCCTGAAGGTGCGGCGGCCAGTTGATCCGTAATTCCTTGACCTTTGATGGACTTTTGAGTCACATATACGATGTCAAATTGTTGTAGGATCAACTGCCACCTGGACAGCCAAAAATTTAACATGGGTTTGTTGAACACGTATTTGAGAGGATCCATGTGGGATATGAGATGGGTTGTGTGACCATGGAGGTAATGTTGTAACCTCATGGAAGCCCATGCTAAAGCATAACAATTCTTCTCAATCAGAGTGGACTTGTGTTCATTGCTGCTGAATCTTTTGCTGAGGTAATAGATAGCTCGTTCTTGGCCTCTATCGTCTTTTTGTCCCAGCATGCAGCCCATGGCATTGTCACTTATGGACAGGTACATGAATAGGGGAACATCATCCCTAGGTGGTACCAACACAGGAGCTTTGACTAGCTATTTCTTGATTGTGAGGAAGGTATTTTGGCACTCATCATTCCATTTCATAGAGGAGTTCTTCCTTAATAGCTTGAAGATTGGCTCACAGGTTGCTGTGAGTTGAGAGATAAACCTGCTAATGAAGTTGATTCTTCCCAAAAATACCCGTATTTCCTTTTCTGTCTGAGGAATGGGCATTTCCGTGATGGCTTGGATTTTGGCAGGATCCAACTCAATCCCTTTGTGGCTGACTAGAAATCCTAGTAACTTGCCTGATTTAACGCCAAAGGCTCATTTAGCTGGATTTAACTTAAAGTTGTACTTACGCAACCTGTTGAACAACTTTCTAAGATGGTTTATATGGTCATCCTCCTTCCGGGTCTTGACAATGATGTCATCCACGTAGATCTCGATCTCTTTGTACATTAAGTCGTGGTAAAGAGCCATCATAGCTCATTGATAGGTGGCTCCGGCATTGATGAGGCCGAATGACAACCGTCTATAGCAAAAGGTTCCCCAAGGCGTGATGAAAACAGTTTTCTCACGATCTTCCTCGGTAACCATGATCTGATGATACCCTGCGAAGCAATCAGCAAAGGAGTACATGTCGTATTGCTCAGTATTATCAATAAGGATGTGGATAAATGGCACAGGAAAGCTATCTTTTAAGCAAGCTTTGTTCAAGTCCTGCTAATCCATGCAAACTCGCACCTTCCCTCTGGGTTTAGGCACGTGAACAATGTTGGATATCCACTCAGAATATGTGGACACCATGATGATGCCAGCTTGAAATTGTTTCCCAATTTCTTCTTTCACCTTCAAACTCCACTCAGCTTTCAATCGCCTGAGCTTTTGCTTGACTAGCTTAAATCCCTCTTTAATGGGAAGGCGATGAAGAACAATGTTAGTGGACAAACCCACCATGTCTTCATGAGACCATGCAAACACATCTTGGAATTGGGTTAATAGTGTAACCATGTCATTTCGTTGGTTTGGGGTAAGGTCTGAACCAATCTGGATTAACTTAGGGCTTTCTAAGGTTCCGAGATTGAAAGAAGTGGTTTGATCAAGGTTGGGTTTAGGTTTGTCTTTGACCCATTCTTGAATTACGGAGGCACCTCAATGTCATCCTCAGTATTTCCATCAAGGTGAATTCATCTCTACATCAAAGGTACAATCCTTGTGGAGAAGAGGCAATCAGTCGATGAAAGCTGAGCACATCTAAATTCGAGTCCCTGAAACAAAATATGCTTTCACTTAGTATATATGAAATGTGTTGATCATACACGGTGTTAACATATACTGGCAAAATAAACTGCTAATATTGTATAGAAAAGTAAGCGGTTATTATATCTACAAGGCGAAGAGTTTACGCGCCGCTTTACCCTTGACGACCAATGCAAGGAGTGTTGTTCCAATTGGCAAGGGAAAAGTCCGTGGACCTTGATGATGGAGGATTGTCATCATCCTCCCTGTCTCGAATGATGGCCATTACATCTGGGCAATCATCGTCTGGGGTGTTTCTGTTGGTATGTTCATCATGAAGGATGATGCGTATGCCCGATATCATTCCGATGACGTCTTGCTTGATTCTTCGTTCCTCCTCTTCTACTGCGGGATTTGGAACAAAGACTTCTTTCTCCTTCACCGGTACAAGCTTGGGAAATAACATAGCCATTAAATTGGCCGGCACCTTTATAGGAGGTTGTGCGGACTCAGAGTTTGAAGGTGAAGATAAACGCCGCATGGTTGAAGCTGAAGGAATCTGCTGATGCTTATGAGGATTCCTGTGACTAGAACTGGTAGAATAGCCTAGCCCAGCTGTTCTAGTTTACTTGGTTAATCGAATTGGGTATTTGATACCCTGGCAATCTTTACCCAACCCTTGTCCCGACTTATGACCCAATGACATCATTTCTTGAGTAGCCGACATTACCTCGGCAGAAATCTTGAGTTCGGGTAATGGCATTCCAATAGCATGGTATTGAGTATTGCTTACTTCACAAGATGAATGGCGACCGGTTCAACATCTCGCATTGGCATTGATGAATGGCATGTCCCCGTGTTGAGGACACTCTGGTTCAGCATTGACCGTGACCAGGCTATTATTGATAATATATTTCAGTTGCTGATGAAGGGTGGAGGGGACTGCCCCTGCCATATGAATCCATGGTCGTCCCAAGAGCAGGTTGTATCCCGAATCTATCTTGAGTACATGGAAAGATACCCAGAATGTATGGGGACCAATTTCGATTGGCAGTTCAATTACTCCGACCGAATTCCGACGGGCTCAATCAAAAGCTTTGATGATAGTATGGCTACTCTGAATTCGGTTAAGATTGATATTCATATTCACCAAGGTACCGCAATGTGCAACGGCTTGCAATGACCGGTCCCTTCGGGCGGGTATGTCATCATCAGTGAAGGATATCATATTGTTGTTGAAAATGTGATCAACCAGATGTTTAAATTTTTCCGTATCAACTGATGTCGGTAGATAGGCTTCTTCTAAAACCTTCAGCAAGACCTTTCGGTGATTCTCGAAAGTTAGGACCAAGTCCAAAATTGACATTTGATGTGGAGCTTCTCTTAATCTTAAAACCACCTTAGCTTCGTGATGACCCATAGTGCGGAGGAATTTTTCAATCTTCTCTATGGGAATTTTCCCCTTTGATTTGATGGTAGACTTCATCACCCGTTGGGGAAGATACAGTGGATTTTCCTTCGACACTGTAGCAGTGGTATGTGAGGTGGATCCTTCACCTTCTCCATAATTCCACGGAACTTTGCGCAAGCTAACAATAGGGTATTGTGCTCTGTACGACAAGTTGATTGGCTCAGGAGCGGCCACTTTCAAAGGATTGTTGCTTCCCTTGAGTTGAATTATTGACATTGTGAGTGATTTGTTAGTCCCATCAGTATCAGTGGATATGACTGCTATCAAACTCTTCCACTTAGTAGGACCTGTATTCTCACTTGCACGTAACACAGTATCATCGTCTGCTAAGTGCAGGACACCACTGTCAATTAGATTTTGGATGAGGTGGCGAAGTGCCCAACATTCTTCTGTGCTGTGACCGCGAGACTGGGAGTGACATTGACATACTCCATCAGAGTTGTACCGTCCTGAATGAGGGTTGATTGGAGGTAGAAGGGAACTGATCCTTCCTTCAATGATTAACATCTGGAGGATTTCCTCCATAAGTTGGCCCAAATAGGTGAATTCCCTTTTGTTGGCAAAATCCCGACGGGCTTTGGCATTTGCTCTCTTTATCACTTTATCTTCCAGCATTTCATTTTCTGAAAGTGACGAGGGAATATTCATGACAAGAGGTAGGAGACTAGCATGCTCATGGCTGATCAATTGACGAGTCACTTGATGCTGATAAGTCACCAATTCTACCAATTGTTCAATTTGCTTACATAGAGCTTTCATTTTTCGTTCCATTATGAACTGAAACTTGGCATAATCCCATTTGTCAACACCGTCCTGGGAGGATTCATAGTTGAAATTGGAACTCTGTCGATTACTCTAATTTATCATGTTGACCTCTTCTTCTTTGTGTTGAGGAAGAGGGTTGTCTTGAACGTGCGGCTGATCTGGTTTGGTGACCACGATCTCACCGTTGTCTATCAGGTCTTGGATCTTGTGTTTCAAGGCCCAACAATCCTGAGTATCATGTCCAGGTGCCCCGACATGATAAGCACATTCCCGAGCAGCATTGAAACCCCGTCCATTAGGGCTAGCTGGTGGAAGAAGATGCGTAATTTTCTTCTGTGTTGTCAGAAGAGTGAGAATGTTCTCGAGGGTATCCCCTAAGGGTGTAAACACTCGAGGGCGTTTGACTTTTCCACCTTTTGGTATTGGAGGTTTCGCAGACTATGCTTGAAAGGGAGTGTAGTTTCTCCGTTGAATAGGCATGTTTTGACTGCCTTTTTGACCCTGTAGTATCAGGGAAACATCTTCCTCTTTCTTTTTATGGCCCTCCGAGGGTCGTTTCCATAATTTCTGGATTGGATGTGATCAGCAACAGCTTTGAGTGCAGCTAGGTCTTGAATTTTCCCGGACATCAATCCCATCTCAGCCATCTCCCCATGTTTGACCATTTCAGAAAATGGCTTGCCGATGATCTTGGCTAAAACTCTTTCATAGAAAGGCGCTTCAGTATGTTCATGAAAGTCATGACCATCTTTGATTACGTCATGGAAGGACTAACTTGGGCGACCAAAGCGTCTCCACCTTTGAGCATACTATCTGAAAGACTCGTTAGACTGTTTCTTGATCTTGGTAATTTGATACCGATCAGGAGCCATCTGAGACTGAAAGTTGTATTGAGTGAGGAAAACATGTGCTAGCTCTTCCCAGCTATGGATCTTTGAGTTATCTAATCTTGTGTACCACGAACGGGATTCTCCAGCTAGACTTTTCTAGAATAATTGCATTCTGAGCTTTTCGTCCTCTGCATAAGATCCAAGTTCTCCAATAAACACCTTTAAATGTGTATAAGGATCTCCTAACCCGTCATATTTTTTGAAGTCAGGAGTTTTAAACTTTTCTGGATAATGAACACCAGGGAAAATGCAAAGATCAGCATATGAAACACTCCCGTGTGTTCCAATTCCTCTGATAGCACGAAGGGTCTCTTCCATTTGGAGGACTTTCTTTTTGATGTCACCAGTGTGGATCTCCAGTGGGATGGGAAGCATCATGAGTTTTGTTAGTCGTATCCAACTGCAGTTCAGGTATTGTAATGACCTGGGTTTCCCCTTGTGTGGAGGATTCAGTATGCACAGGTATTTTTGGACCCTGATTGGACTGGTGTAGTTCTTTGAGTAGAATAGCCAAATCTGTAATCTATTTGCTTAATTCGTCGAATTCTTTGCGAGAAACTAGATTAAGTTCAGTCTGGTCGGATGACGACATGATTAACTGTAGGCCTGTAGCCTTTTTGGATTTTGACTGGGTAGTAGGTCCGATTGGTTCCCTGCGAAAGACTTGCATAGTTTAGTCTTTAGGGAATGTGTATAATAACATGTTATGTGATGTGTCCATTTTAGGAATTTTATCCTGCAAAACGGATGTCAGTTGTTTGTAGCATGTTAATTAAAATATGTATGTGTACACATTTCTTCATATTTTCTCATTACATGGAGATATATATATATGGAATGTAATTACAAGTAATTGTGTTTACAAGTAATTAAAATGAGAGCATGAAGAGACTTTTCTCCGTTTTGGGTTTATCAGAGGCTGACCTATCTTAGGTTACTCTCGCAGCTTTTTGGCATGAAGGTTCCCAAATCATCGCAATTTACTCAACGGGAAATTAATCCGGTCTTTCAACTGGAGCGAATTTGGGTGGTTCCTTTCTTGAGCCTTAGGGAATTAGTCTTCCCATGAGTCCAGTAATCAAACACCGACGGGATAGCCTCCTGGTGGAGGGACCACACAACATACATTCACATACATCGCGTCTCACCGTATGAAAATGATGACTTGTGCAAAGCACTAATATCACAAGCAGATATGGTGCGAAGTACTAAGTGCAATAAGTAAATGCATTCGTACACATTCATCATATATGTAAATGCAACATCCACACACAAGCAAATAATAGTTTTGAAAAGATTGTAATAGCGGCTTAAGTCCTTTTACTGGAGTCCCTAGTAGAGTCGCCACCTGTCGACGTCGGGATTTTTAGATGTCCCTTTCTGTTACTTGTTCTTTGGTGTTCGCATTTTAGGTGAGATTTGTTTGAAAAAACAAGTGAAAAAGGTTTGACATGTATAATGTCGACGATGGACTGTTAAGAGTCGCCAGTTGATTTTTTAAATGGTTGTACCAACACAACCGAGAAAAGGTTTGCACATTAACCCAGTGATGTGACACTGCTAAACGGGTTGGTGAAACCGGGATTCATTAGGGTCCGGGGACTTAGTTATGCGGAGGGAAGGTGTTAGGCACCCCCCGACATCCGTGTTACCACGGTGACTGCCTCTTTTCAAGAAACTATTATCCGAATATGTGTGGGGGGGTCAATGTGTTGTTATTTGGAAGTAGTGTGAGGCCTCGTTCGCACCTATATACACAAGGTTTGAATTTATGTAAAAATTCAATTTTAAGCAAGATATGGCGGTGATGTTTTATAAAAGAGGTTTTTCAAACCCTGATGCTCAATAGTAATTGAGACCTTTTATACTCCCATTTTATTAAGTGTTCTATTGATTGATTTTATTTTCTGATCTGAGGCATCCAAATACGAAAATAATGTACAAAATAATGCGAGACTTCCTCGTGGGTATAAGAACCATCCGAGGAAATTCGACACCTTATAAAATAATTTACAAGTGCTTACAAATTGAAACGCCCATCATCGGGGAATCGAATCTAGATCCAATAGGTTGAATCTGTGATCACATGATTCCTAAAGCGCACATGATCTACATAATTTGTATGAAAGCGATGCGGTGTATATATATAAAAGTTGTAAAATATATATATATATATATATATATATATATATATATATATATATATATATATATATATATATACATCTGTACATGATCACCAACCACGAAGCACCTCCATGGGGGATTAGAAATATAAATAAAGTCAGTAAAACTATCAACCTCCACGGAGGAAACTCCAAAAGAGGGCAAAATATAAATAAAGTCAGTAAAGTATCAACCGCCATGGAGGAAACTCAAAGGGACGAAATGTAAAGAAAATCGTATAAAGCGATCAAGCGCCACGTAAGTAAACTCCAGGCGGAATTAAACGTAAAGAAAGTTGTAAAGTGATCAACCACCACGTAAGTGAACTCCAGTGTGGGACGAATATATATATATATAAGCAATAAACGCACCGGATGTAAAATCCGAGCTCATCGAATAGAGTTCGACAATAGCAGTTCATATATATATATATATATATATATATATATATATATATATATATATATATATATATATATAAAAAAATAATAAACGCATTCTAGGATGTAAAATCGGACTCATCGAACATAGTCCGATTACACGGTTAATATATATAAGTATATATATATATTAAAGCATTAAATGCTCCTGCATCAAGTCTAGGCTCATCGAACAAAGTTCGACACACAGTTTATATATATAAATATATATATATAAGCAAATAAACGCTCCAGACCGAAGTCTAGGCTCAATCGAGGCATAACTCAATAATGTTAGTCAATATATATAAATATATATATATAATATATATGTATATACAAACTAAAATAAAACCACGAACCAAAGTCCGGGAAAACGCGCGCAGCACGACTCTCAACGTGAAGATGGGTGTGTGCAAAGATGAAAAGAAAGGCTTTAAAGTGTGTGAGAAGGCTTACAGTGGGCTGCCAAAGAAGACTTCTATATCTTTAAAGTGGGTAAACACTGGCTTCTATAGGTACAAAAGTAGCTATATATGAGCTCACATGTGTTTAAAATGAGAAAGTACACTGTATGGGGTGAGTGCAGAGCAAATTGGGCAAATTGGCCACCCAGAGCCCTCTATTTATATAGGGTACCTGCGGCTGAGCCGCAGGTGTACCAGAGGCAACCCGGGTTGGCCCGGGTTTCTCGGGTCGGGTCGTCTCGTAGTACGTGCACTCGGGCACTGTAATGTCCACTCAAACTTTCAGAAGTTCAATCCGGGCATCCGATTGAGGTATACATGACCTATTTCGGACCGCCGTTGTCGAGAGTTGTACAATGGCATATGATTAGAGTTTGTACGAAGTCATTGAAGATGGGACGATGCCCTCCGGTCTTCAAGCTTCAAATTCCATCTGTTACCCCGCATAATAGTCACTCGGGATTGGTTATCCTTGATTCTTGTGGGACATCGTTGCGTAGAGATGTGTATGAAATGTTGAGATGACGTGGCGTGGCATTGCGTTGCCGAGATGACGATGTTGCCTCTCACCGGTGTTATCGCCAGATTTGGCTGATAAAGCAAACGTTGCTCAGGGCTTTGCTGAGATTGGACCGCTACAATTATTGAAGGTCCTCAGTGTCATCTCTAAGGTGTGCCTGTCCTCCTGGTGTTATCTCCGGGTTGGTACGAAGTATCTCGTTGTGAGCGCCGATATTGAAGCTGGTTGCATTTGAAACAAACATTTCTGGGGTTATTACCGAAACTGCATTCCTTGGGGTTATCACCAAGGTTGGTGGCTATTCCCATGATTGGGACTTAGACTGGATACCTCGGGGTTATCTCCGAGATTAATCGGTCTTCTCTGGTGTGTGTTCTAGTATTGGATCTGCACGCCTCAAGGTTATATCTGAGGTTTGATTTGTCACTCCCAGTGTGTGTTCCGAGGTTGATGTTGAACTTTTGCTAGTATCCGGAATGGATATGGATTGTATTTCAGGGTTCCCTCTTGAAAGACGAATATGTCCTTCTGCAATGTCAGTGACAGGTGTACAGAAAATTTTGAGTGTCTACACTACCATTTTAGAGTTTGGGGATCAAGCCCACACGCCTAAGGCCGAGCGTGCTTTGTCTCATGCAGCTTTAGCTATATGGGTAAAACTCATCTTACTATTTAGCTTTTAGTGATTTTCAATCGTAAATAAAATGATATAATTAACATACGTATACAAATTAAATTATATGACTAATTTCAGAGGCTTCATGACGAGCGTATAGCTGAGCTGGAGGCTATTAGGAGGGGTTCTGAGCCGTTAAATTCTGCCACCCCTCTTCCCGATATTGTATTAGAGCAGGATGAAGAGATGAGACTATGGGTCGCGTCTCAGGATCCCCCTACTAGCAGTACTGGTAGATATCGAGTGTTGAGTCTGCCGAGGATACCCGCATATACACTTCCTAGAGGTAATATTTATTATGTTTCACTCAAATTATCCGAATTTATCAAATTATATAAATTATTATTAGTAATCGAGTTAGTATCTTTTTATAGGCTCCAGCCAGCGTCTGAGAGCACATGTCAGACCATCTCATATGGATGCTGACTTTGATGACAATATCTTCCAGCAGCTGATAGGGGTCGTGTTGGATAGGTTCGGTACCGATCCGGTCTTTTGGTGTCAGCAGTTGCCTTCCAGTGCTCGTCTTCACCAGATTGCTCAGGAGATTATAGCAGGGGCCTCCGTAGAGAGTGTGGGATTACCGCGGGACCAGTTCTACGCTTTGAGCGACGAGATGCTCCGGATGGTGATTACCCTCTTAGAGGAGGCTTTTCGTCCACCCCCGCTTACTTAGGTATTCTATCAACACGGTGGCGGTGGCGAGTAAATCAATGGCGATGATGACGAAGCATTTAACGACGACCTTCGCTTTCCATACACCAGAGCAGCGCCGTTCACCTCTGCCCGATGATGATACTTTTACTAGTTTATAGTTCATTTGTATTCATCATGTTATTGTGGAACATTTGTATATATTGTAGTGTCTAATTGCGTCTGTATAAGTATTGTAAATTATATTGTTTATCATTTATGGAACATTAGCTTATATTTATGGAACATTAGCTTATAATACGTTTTGGTGGATATTTGAATATGAATGTGAATGATAATGAGTTGAAGATTACGTCTTTTGGTGGATATTACGTTTTAGCGCTATGTTGCTATGACACCCCCAAAATAGGTATACATACAATACACGGTACAGAAACAACTACAACTTTATTATTACAACAGTAAAACTGTGAGTTTAAATACAGATATTGCCATCTAAACAATATCCACATACAAATAAATCCTCATCATAATTATTGATACATTATTTTACAGAAATGGTGAGGACTACTAAACAACTCTCTAAAACCATCATTCCATACCCCGACTCGTACTCGCTACATTCTCGCCTCCTGAGAAGAAAAATGGAACAAAAAGGAAAAGGGTGAGCTCAACTAGCCCAGTAAAGAATATTATGACAAAGATAATACAGAACAAATTATCGTTAGTCTTCAACAGGGAAAAAAATATCTAATAGAATACAATAGACAACAAGTTTTAAATCAATACTCGCAGAGGAAAATATTAATTCATAGAAGAGTTACGTAGAGGATGAAATCTACTAATATCTATGAATTTAACAGTCCATCATCAATATTTTTATCCCTGTAACATCAATCAATATATATCTAGAATCATATATTCATCCTTGCACTCCAAGGCCAAGGACATTCACCGGTTGGTCATGTTCATCTAAACACATGTTCATCTTTGCACTACGGGCCAAAGATATTCATCGAAATCATTCATCTTTGCCCTTACGGCCCAAAGATATTCATCAGAAATCATTCATCTGCACTACACAGGCCAAAGATATTCAATAATATCATCATTTAAGACTGAGGATGATGAAAATATATTTTTTTTAAAGAAACGAATCCAGTGAAACAAAATGACAAGGATTAAGGATTAAGGATTCGTACTTTGTTTTATCCACGTCCAAAAATACCTCAAAAATAATCATAGTGGTGTAAAATTCAAGAATGATCAAAACATGGATACAATCAAAGCTAGTATCCACAATAGATATTTTGGACGAAAAGAAAAATTTTCATTTTAGAAGAATAGTCCGATTATAAGTGAATAAATTAGTATACGTGAATAGTGCCATATACGTGAATAGTAACTCCGACACCAAAAGTTCCAAATTTGATAAAAACTTCAGATCAATATTTCAGCATAATGATATTGAAGAAATAATATCATTACGAAAAAAAAAATATCCCTTAACTCGGAAAGACAGTACTTCTAACTGAAATACTAGATATAGGCTATAACTTGAACTTTCACCGTATAGCAATACTCAAAGTATACTCAAAATACTCACAAGAATACGCTCGATAATATAGAGAGAAAACTTCAGTTTCTGGTGTGATTTTCAATTCTAACCTAAGCACCCTATTTATAGGAAAATGCTTAGAACACCAAAGCAAAAAATTTATTAAAATATTAATATATATATATATATATATATAATCTTCATGCACACCTTGGACAATCTGATCTCAGCTCTTTTTCCATGCTAGTAGGCACACCTACCTTGTTAAAAACGTTTTTATTATTTAAAATAATTTAAACTTCCAAAAATCAATTATTTTGACTTGAACTTCAATAATTCACAATAAATAGCCCTTTGTCGGAAAAATTCAAATCTCGTGAGTTTTATAGGAAATTCAATTCTCTACAACTTTTCGTAAGAAAGTTTTCCAAATTCAAGCGAGAAATTGGCCCGAAATCCATAAACAGACGATTTTAGAGGCTATAATCAAATTTGATTCAATAAATGGGGTCCACCGACATGTTTAACATGTTTTAAACATTTATTGCAACAAAAATACTCTTCCTCCTCAGATACTCATATATTCCACATTCGTTGTAAAAATATCACCATTATTATATTATTAAAATATAATAATATATATATATATTTAAATGAATTATTTTATCGAAAAAGATAAAATTTCAATTTTCAACATTTGTCACATTAAAAATTTTTCCATCTATATCCACATAAAATCAATATTTTCCTCATCATATGAATCAATAATTAATTATTCACAAATAATATTACTGAGAATCACAATATTGACAACCGTGCGGTTCAGGAAAGAGGGGCTTTCAATAAGAATTTCTCCTCATCTTGTGGCGCAATTAGGTGACCAAACCTCTCCTTAGAGCGAGAACTTTCTAGACATTGCCAATAATGTTATCTAATAATATTATTCGGATAATATGAATTATTGCTTCGATAATGAAAATAATTGTGTAATGACAATTATTGAAACAACAAAGAATATAAAATATCAACGCAACAATTATTGAACCAATAAAAATCTTTGAAAGATAATTATCAGTAACCATTATTGAGTAGTGCCTTCTTATGTAAGAGTCAATAATTGGTGCAATCTGGTGCTTATTTGTGCAACAACGCCAGTATTCTTGTTTTAACCAAGGGTATTCCAACATGTAAAAGCGGTAATAACTACGCCTGTTATTTTTAAACAACTTATATTTGTCGTTTTCTTCCTCCAATCGCTTCCCTACCACACATGGTCTTGCTACTGTCGCATTTAATATTCCACACATGATCTGAATATTCCACGACCAAACGAATATTCCCCGACAACAATGAATATTTTATAACCACTTGCTTATTTTGAAATATTTGCATATTTTACCCATAACTATCCACATTAATCACATCAACCCTTACTATTTCAAAATAATAATTAGAGGAAATTAAATTTCATTTATTAATTATTTGGGGTCTTACAACCTCCCCTCCTTATGAAATTTCGTCCTCGAAATTGACATACGATACACAGTGTTTCAAAAGGTGAGGATACCTCGCTTTCATTTCGCTTTTCAATTCCTGTGTCATTTCTTCTATAGCATGGTTTCGCACAAGACTTTAACTTGTGGTATGACCTTCGTCGTGGGACATGCTCCTTCCTATCCAAGATCTTGACAGTACCTCCTCGGACGTTAAGTCTTGGCTATCTCGTCCGGTTCTAACTAAATAATGTGGTTCGGGTCTTTCACATATTCTGAAATACGATATATGTGAAACACATTATGAACACGAGACATACTTGGAGGTAATGCGAGTCTATAGGCTACATTTCCTACTCGGTCAAGAATTTGAAATGGACCAATAAATCGTGGATTGAGCTTTCCTTTCTTCCCAAATCTTGTAACTCCCTTCCATGGAGCAACTCGCAACAATGCATGATCCCCTATACTAAATTCCACGTCCTTTCGATGAAGATCCGCATAACTCTTTTGTCGATCTTGTGCCGTTTGTATACGTTGTCGAATCATTTAGATCTTTTCGGTGTAGTCATACGTACGATTTAACTTTCGGGTCCCAATAATGTTGCTTCACCCACCTCATCCCAACATATTGAGAAGCGACACTTTAAATCCATATAATGCTTCATATGGAGCCACACCTATACTTGCTCGATAATCTGTTATTGTAAGAGCATTCCACCAATGGTAAATACTTATCCCAAGCGCCTTGAAGTCTAGGACAGAGTCTTAATAAATCTTCAAGAGTTTGAATAGTCTCTCTCGATTGTCCGTCTGCATTTGAGGATGGTATGCCGGCCAGAATCGTAAATCTGCACCCATAGCTTTTTGCAAGCTAACCCAAAATCTTGAAGTGAATCTTGGGTCACGATCAAGAAACTATAGATTGGCATGCCATGCAACCTCACAATCTCATTTACATACATACTAGCAAGAGGCGTTCAAGAGAATAAATCTCCGTGATCGGCAAGAAATGTGCGGACTTGGTTAATCTATCAACAATAACCCAAATAGCATTTATGCCTTGAGAAGCCGTGGGAGAAGACCGTAGAACGAAATCCATGGTAATGTGTTCTACTTCCATTTTGGAATCTCAAGTGGTTGCAATGGTCCCTTAGGCACTTGATGCTCCGCCTTTACACGTTGACAAGTTAAACATGTTGAGATAAACTTTGCAATCTCTCTCTTCATATTGTTCCACCAAAATGTATGTCGAAGATCACGATACATTTTAATACTTCGAGATGGATTGCAAATGGTGTATTGTGTGCCTCCATCATGATCTTGTACTTTAAATCGTAATCGTTAGGAACACAAAGTGCAGAGTGGACTCAAGTATTCCTTCTTCATCAATTCTCGCTTAGGAATAGCACCTTCTTGTACTTTCTTCTTCATATGCATCACTTTCGGATCGGTGGCTTGAGCAACCTTAACTTTTTCTATTAAAGTTGGCTCTGTCGTATACTTGACATCATCGCTTTTCGTTCTGCATATGATCTTCTACTTAACGCGTCACTACCACGTTCGCTTTTCGGGATGGTATTGAATAGTGTGGTCGTAGTCTTTCAATAGCTCGAGCCAACGTCACGCCGCATGTTGAGTTCTTTTGAGTGAAGAAATATTTAAGGCTTTTATGGTGCGAATATATCTCCACTTTCTCCCCATATAGATAGTGCCTCCAAATCTTTAAGCGAAAACGATTTGCCGCTAACTCTAGATCATGAGTAGGATAATTCCTCTCATATTCTTTAAGTTGTCATGAAGCATAGGCTATGACTTTCCCATGTTGCATGAGAACACATCCTAACCCTTTGCTGAAGCATCATTGTGAGATAACAAATCCATCCGTATCAGATGGTATTATTAGAACAGTCGAAATGAGTCTCCTCTTAAGCTCTTGGAAACTCTTCTCGCATTCCTCGCTCCATATGAATTTTGTATCCTTTCGAGTCGGATGAGTTAATCTGAGTAGCGATTCGAGAAAACCCTTCCACGAATCTCCGATAATAACCAAATTTAAACCCAAAAAGCTACGCATTCTTGATCACCGGCTTTGGTTGCTCTAACTTTGTATTGCTTCAATCTTCACGGGTCAACGGATACTCCATGTTTTGACACCACGTGCCCAAGGAATGCTGCTTCCTCAAGCCAGAACTCGTATTTCTTCAACTTAGCATATAGCTTGTTTTCACGAAGCCTTTGGAGTACTAGCTTCAAATGGTGCTCATGATCTTCACGACTTTTGGAATATATGAGGATGTCATCAATAAAGACAACAACGAATTTATCCAAATATTATTTGAATACTCGATTCATCATATCCATAAAAGCCGCAGGAGCATTAGTCAATCCGAAAGACATAACTAAGAATTCATAATGCCCATACCGAGTTCTGAAGGCAGTCTTTGGAATATCCTCAGTTCTAATTTTCAGTTGATGATATCCAGAACGAAGATCGATTTTTGAAAAGAATTGTGCTCCTTGCAACTGGTCAAATAAGTCATCAATACGAGGTAGAGGATACCTATTCTTGATGGTGACATGGTTCAATTCCCGATAGTCAATACAAAGTCGCATACTCCCGTCTTTCTTCTTTACGAATAAAATAGGAGCACCCCAAGGAGATGTACTAGGACGAATGAAACCGATGTCCAACAATTCCTGTAGTTGGACCTTTAACTCCTGAAGTTCAATAGGAGCCATTCGATATGGGGTTTTAGAAATGGGCTTTGTATGCAAAGTTCAAGGTCAATAAAGAATTCAACTTCACGTTACGGGGTAGACAAGGAAGTTCTTGAAATCGTCAGGAAAGTTAATAACAACAAGGAATATTATTCAATTTTGACGTGTCTTTATTCAAATCCATAACATGGGCTAAGAAAGCTTGACATCCGTTTTTCAATAAACGAATCGCTTTATGATTAGATATGACAGTGATTGATTTTAATGGTTTAGTTGCACGAATTGAACAACGGAGTTGATTAGGAATATGAAAACTAACAACCTTACGAAAACAATCAATTTTGGCATGAT
This sequence comes from Panax ginseng, assembly GCA_020205605.1. Lineage (NCBI taxonomy): Eukaryota > Viridiplantae > Streptophyta > Magnoliopsida > Apiales > Araliaceae > Panax > Panax ginseng. The sequence continues at coordinate 59,242,987 of CM035146.1, read as the reverse complement.
GAGTAGTTAACCAATCAATCCCTAAAATCACATCAAAAGAAAGTATCTTTAAAGAGATAAGGTCAATGGAGTAAGATAAGGGTGCCAACTTGGATTAGACAAGATTTATAAGCGATGGATGTGATGAAAGTTTCTCCTAACTGAGTTTCCACAGATAGGTCAAAGTCTAATTTTTCCGGAGTCAAATTTAAACGTTGAGCACAAGTAAGAGAGATAAATGAATGGGTAAAGACCTTTATTCAGTAAATTATAAACTTCACAAGAATTTATAAATAGCTTACCGTGATCACCTCGTTTGGGTTCCTCGCATTTTGACCAGTCACAACAAACGCTCTTCCAGGAACCGTTGACTTTGACTTTTCTGGGACAATCTTTTGAGTCACCGTCCCCGCTGAACTAGGTTTCGTTACCGTGAAATCTCGAGCGATATGTCCTTCCTTTCCACAATTATAGCATACCTGGAACTGTTGTGGGCAGTTTGGACTGATATGTCCTTCTTTCCCGCATTTATAGCATATGACCAATGGTCGTTCTCCTCCCTTGGAACCAGTTGCTGCTGGCACTGTCGTCTTCACATGGTCGTTGTTGAATCTCCTCTTTTTAAAATCTCCTCCTAACTCGCTTCTTCTATTTTCATGGCCATGATTACCACCGAGTGGTTACCATTCTTGTCCGCTCTTTTCTTTTCTCTTTGGTTATTGTTGTTTTGTTGATCGCTATCTCCAGATATGATCGACGATTGTGGTACCTCGGTTGACCGTACTCGTTATCTCGCTTCTAAAAATTGAGCCCTATTAACAACATCTGAATAAAGAGAAAATTTATGAGAGATGAGATATCGACGTATGCCGGGTTTCAAACCTCTCGTAAACATCGCGTCATACGTTCCTCATTCTCCACCAAATGAGGTGCAAAACCGATAACTCGCAAACTTCGCCTCATCTTGAGACACCGCCATGTTGTTCTCGCATTCGATCTAATAAACTCCACTTCCTTCATATGACGAACACTTTCGTGAAAGTATTTGTCATTAAATAGTTTCTAAAATGTCTCCCAAGACATGCCGAAGCTTGTTGGATGGGTACGCTTCACAGACTCCCACCAAGAATCGCCTCGCCACGGAACATAAAGGTGGCGAATGGAACCTTATGTTCCTCGTGCATCCCAAGACATCGAATATCTTGGTAATTTGCTTGACCCATGTTTCGCCATGATCGGATCAGCTTTCCCTTAAATTTCGTGGTCCCAACTCTTTGAAGCGCTTTCTTTGTGACAACCCGTGAATTGCTATCATTTCCTCCTATGTTTTGAACACGAGTCTCCCTCGTCGATTTTGCATGAATCGCAAAAGCTTCTAAACATCCCTCGTTCATCATCACGCCCGTGGTGTTGTTCACAGGAGGAACATTACCGATCTATTGCACGTTCTCCTCATTAAGTGAGTACAAAGCGCCTCCACGGTCTCATTTCCATTGTTAATATTCTCAGTCGACATTCTCAAATACTGTCATAAAACAAGGGTTAATTAATCAAATCAAGATATCACATAATATCCTTATATACTGACCAACTAACAAATAAGCTTAGGTAGGACACACTAGCGAAGGATTTACTCATCTCTCCCCTCCTAGTTCTATTCCCCGATCTCGCATGGAGATCATATCCCTAAGCTCGATACCAATCTGTAACTTTAGACACCAACTTATGTCAAACACCTCACATTGATACCTGTCATTTGCCCACCATAGAATGGCGTCCCCCTACGGAGATGCGGCGGTGCATTCCCCATCAACAGAAGTCACCAAATGAGAGGCTCGGGGCTCTTTACTTATAGCTCGATACCAAGCTGTGACACCCCCAAAATAGGTATACATCACCCATTACGAGTTGTCAATACAGTGCATGAAACAACTACAACTTTATTATTACAACAAAAAACTATGAGTTTAAATCTGAGATATTGCCATCTAAACAATATCCACATACAAATAAATCCTCATCATAATTATTGATACATTATTTTACGTAGAAATGGTGAGGACTATTAAATAACTCTCTAAAAGCATCATTCCATACCCCGACTCGTATTTCGCTACATTTTCAGCCCGAGAAGAAAAATGGAACAAAAAGGAAAAGGTGAGCTCAACTAGCCCAAGAAGAATATTATGACTAAGATAATACTGAACAAATTATCGTTAGTCTTCAACAGGAAAAAATATCTAATAGAATACAATAGACAACAAGTTTTAAATCAATACTGCATGACGGAAAATATTAATTCATAGAAGAGTTACGTAGAGGATGAAATCTGCTAATATCTATGAATTTAAATTCCATCATCAATATTTTTATCCATGTAACATCAATCAATATATATCTAGAATCATATATTCATCCTTGCACTATGTGCCAAGGACATTCACCGATTGGTCATGTTCATCTAAACACTGCTCATCTTTGCACTGGGCCAAAGATATTCATCGAAATCATTCATCTTTTGCACTACTGTGCCAAAGATATTCATCAAAATCATTCATCTTTGCACTATGTGCCAAAGATATTCAATAATATCATCATTTAAGACCGAGGATGATGAATTTTTTTTTTTTTTAAAGAAGCGAATCCGGTGAAACAAAATGACAAGGATTAAGGATTAAGGATTCGTACTTTGTTTTATCCACGTCCAAAAATACCTCAAAAATAATCATAGTGGTGTAAAATTCAAGAATGATCAAAACATGGATACAATCAAAGCTAGTATCCACAATAGATATTTTAGACGAAAAGAAAAATTTTCATTTTTCGATGAATAGTGCCGTATTCGTGAATAGTACAGTATACGTGAATAGTGTCGTATACGTGAATAGTAACTCCGACACCAAAAGTTCCAAATTTGATAAAAACTTCAGATCAATATTTCAGCATAATGATATTGAAGAAATAATATCATTCTGAAAAAAATAATATCCCTTACCTCGGAAAGCAAAGATTTAACCGAAATACTAGATATAGGCTATAACTTGAACTTTCACCGTATAGCAATACTCAAAGTATACTCAAAATACTCACAAGAATACATTTCGATAATATATAGAGAAAACTTGAGTTTCGGTGTGATTTTCAATTCTAACCTAAGCACCCTATTTATAGGAAAATGCTTAGAACACCAAAGCAAAAAATTTATTAAAATATTAATATATATATATATATATATATAATCTTCATGCACACCTTGGACAATCTGATCTCAGCTCTTTTTCCATGCTAGTAGGCACACCTACCTTGTTAAAAACGTTTTTATTATTTAAAATAATTTAAACTTCCAAAAATCAATTATTTCGGAGCTTCAGAACTTCAATAATTCACAATAAATAGCCCTTTGTCAGAAAATTCAAATCTCGTGAGTTTTTATAGGAAATTCAATTCTCTACAACTTTTCAGAAGAAAGTTTTTCCAAATTCCAAGCGAGAAATTGACCAAGAAATCCATAAGCAGACGATTTTAGAGGCTATAATCAAATTTCGGTCAATAAATGGGGTCCACCGAGCATGTTTAACATGTTTTAAACATTTATTGCAACAAAATACTCTTCTCCTCAGATACTCATATATTCCACATTCGTTGTAAAAATATCACCATTATTATATTATTAAAATATAATAATATATATATATTTAAATGAATTATTTTATCGAGAAAAAGATAAAATTTCAATTTTCAACATTTGTCACATTAAAAATTTTTCCATCTATATCCACATAAAATCAATATTTTCCTCATCATATGAATCAATAATTAATTATTCACAAATAATATTACGTAATCACAATATTGACAACGAAGCAGTTCAGAAAGAGGGGCTTTCAATAAGAATTTCTCTTTTTTGGGCGCAATTAATTAGGTGACCAAACCTCTCCTTAGGCGAACTTTCTAGACATTGCCAATAATGTTATCTAATAATATTATTAGGATAATATGAATTATTGCTTCGATAATGAAAATACCGTGTAATGACAATTATTGAAACAACAACAATATAAAATATCAACGCAATAATTATTGAACCAATAAAATATTTGAGCAATAATTATCGTAACCATTATTGAGTAGTGCCTTCACGTAAGAGTCAATAATTGGTGCAATACTGCAATCTTCTTGGCAACAATGCGACATCGTGTTTTAACCACCTATTATTCCAATAAAGGTGTAGCAGTAACAACTACGTGAAGTTATTTTTAAACAACTTATATTTATCGTTTTCTTCCTCCAATCGCTTTCAGTTATGGGGCCTACACACATTTATTGGTCGCATTTAATATTCCCAAAAGATTTAATATTCCACGACCAAACGAATATTCCCCGACAACAATGAATATTTTATAACCACTTGCTTATTTTGAAATATTTGCGTATTTTACCCATAACTATCCACATTAATCACATCAACCCTTACTATTTCAAAATAATAATTAAAGGAAATTAAATTTCATTTATTAATTATTTGGGGTCTTACAGTTGCATTTTTGAATGTGAGATACATGTTTATATTATTGTGTATTGGGTTGTGACAGGTTACATGTACATAAATGGGTTTAAACACCTGGAAACTGAACTTTTCAAATCTGCATTAAAAAAACAATTATTTCTGATGGAATAAGGTATCTCCTACGGAAATTCTGTCAGATTTAACAATTACCCAATGTTTAATAAATACCAGTATATTTTAATTTTCAGTCGAAAATAAGTTAATTCCGAAGGAATATGTCCGTCAGAAGTAATATATCTCCGACAAAAAATCCGTCGAAGTTATTTAGTAGCCATTTTTAACGAATACCGGTTTATTTTAATTTTCGGTTGAAAATAAGTTACTTCCGAGGGAATAAGTCTATCATAAATAAGATATATTGCACTTAAAGAAATGTTTCGTCCTATTTATTCATTTGTAGCTATGCCATGTTCGACGAAATTCAGTCGGAGATAAATGCGTCGAAGATAAGGCAGCTTTGATGGAATTTATGACGGATCTTATCTTCAACGCGTATATATACGACCGAATTTTCGACCGAATATTCCGTCGAAAATAACCTATTTCCGACTGAATAGGATTATTTCGAGGGAAAAGTCCATTGGAATTAGGCTTTTTTCTTGTAGTGATTGCACATGTGAACGAAATGACCATTTCTATTACAGTAAGACCATTTATCAGAGGGAGATGTTTTTTTATCTTTTGTTGGTTCTCCAATATATCCTAATCCTTTTTTGTTAAATCCATATTTTTGTTGATTAAGCATAACATCAAGATTTTCTTTTCCTTTTGTGAATTTAATGATAATATTGCTTAAATCTTCACATTCTTTTGTTAAGATTTTAATTTTCTCTATCAAAGAAGAATCTTCATTTTGTTTTTTTAATTCTATCTTTAGAGATGAATTTTTGACTTTGATAGTTTTAATATCGTCATTTAACACTTTATTTTGCATTTGAGTATCTTCATTAAGTACAACTAGTGTTGATTTTTCAACTTCAAGATTTTCAATAGAAATGACAATTGTTGAATTTTCTATTTCAAGATATTTGTTTATTTCTTTTAATTTTTCTAATTATTCCTTTAGAGATAGATTTCTTGAAGAATCATTTTCTAGTTTCTCTTTATTTAAACTTTTATTAACTATAATTAAATTTGAATTTTCTATTTCAAGATTTTTATTAATTTTAATTAATTTTCTAATGAAAATTTTAATTTAATAAAATCTTCTTTAATAAATTGATTATCTTTATATAAACAATTATACGCTTCTTGTAGTTCATAATGTTCATCATTTATATTATATAAATTATGTGTGACAAATGAATTACTAGGTAATTGATGTTTAGAATTTACCTTAAATCTTGGTGATGAATCATTGTCTGCCATTGAACCTAGATTTATAATTTCCTTGGTTTGTTTAGCAACTTCTTCATCATATCTTTCTTGATCTACAACTAGATCTTTGAAATCAATTCCTTTCTTCTTGAGATTTGTATCTGATCCTACTTTTCGACTAACATGTCGACTTCGTAAACACGAAGATTTCCAATAAGGCTATATAATAGGATAAGTAGTTAGGTCTTACATTTTCTTTATAGTAATAACCTTCATTTTCCAGATGGAAGAAAGAGCTTTGAGAATTCTTCTATTTTTCTCATTAGTTGTATATGCTTTCCCTAGTTGTTCCAGTTCATCAATGATTCTGGAAAAACGTGTTTCAATATCAATAATTTTTTCATCTTCTTCCAACTTGAAATTTTTATATTCTTTGATTAGAGCATCTTTTCTTGTTTCTTTGATATGATTGGTTCCTTCATAGGTTACAATCAATTTTTTCTAGATTTTTTTGTATTTTTGCAATTGCTAAGTCCTTTGTACTCTTTTTCAATAAGAGCACAAGTCAACACCTGTTCAGCTCAAGATGATATATTCATAGCTTTTTCTTCATCAGTGGTGAACTCATTAACATCTTTTTCAACAATCTTTTCTCCTTCAATTTTTGTGGGAACTTTTACACCTCATTCTATTGCAAGCCAAACTTTGTGTCAGGAATCAGCATGTGAATGTTATTCCTATTTACATATGATTTGATTATGATATATATATATATATATATGAATGAATATGCAAGTATGCTTGCATTGAGAAAAGCTGTAAAGTCCTTTGATAGATAATAGAAACAAATGTACAAGGACTAAGAATGAATTGATCAAATGTGTTAAGTTTATCCTACATAAGCAAAACAGCTTTGTAAAGTCCTTAAAAAGAAATGATGTACAAGGACTATAAATATAGAAAGATCAAGCATGTTAGGTTGATCTTAGGATGTAATAGATAGGCTTGTCGATCATCGAGCCTTTGCGCACTGTAAATCGTAGTCTACCCGGGAGAGTCGAGGAAAACTCGAGAGCTATTGAAGCGTAATCGTGAGTCTGCAAGATAGTAGATCTGGAGTTAAATGGAGCGCGCCAGAGAGACGAGGAAGGATCGTGGTGTGTGAGAAGAACTTCCTCGGTAGAAGTCTGCCGAGGAAGTCGTGTTCGTAATCAAAGAGACATCCGCCTACGAGGACAGTAGTATCTCGCGAAGTTAAAGTCAAGAATCGTAGACTACACTCGAGTCGTGAAGTCTCTCGATCATATCGAGGCGAGAGATCATAGTCGAGCAAGATCAGATGCAGACAACAAGCACAACGACAGAAATCGTAGAGTGTCAATATCTGATCTCGAAGTCATAGTGTCTGCACCGCAAAAGATGAATCGTAGAGTGCAGAATTAAGACTTCAAAAGATGTGTTCATAATGCCAAGGCAGAATCGTAGAGCAAATACGATTCTCAATGAATGACAACTCCCAGAATATACAAAGGAATGAAGCCTCTGGTTAGCACTACAAAGATACATCCCATCCTAAGGAAACTAGAGAGCACTCAACGAATGGCATGCAAGCTAACAGAAGATCTAAGCACCAACCCAATCAACATCCAGGTTGAGTTGTGAAGCCATTCAGGATGAAGTCTTCCACAAGGAGCTCAGAAGAAGACTTCAGTAACTGACTAAGGAAAGTCAGCAAGTGCAGTAGCTGTCAAGTAGACAGAAAATGACGATCTTGGAAACAACCAGGATCGTAGTGTTTGCTAAACAAAGAAAGAACTGATGGAGTGCATATAGAGATACTGGACAGCTTCTGAAGAACAAGGCTAAAATGATTAAGCATTGGGTCAGTCCATTGATGATAATTGAACGATAGATCACAAGGAGAAAGCGAGTTGGACACGCCACAAATCTGAAGTGTCTTGCTATTTAGAAGGGGCCAGAACAAAGAAGTCAAGCCATAAGTATCTGAGAGCTGTTGAGGCAAACAGAAGTGTTGAAGCACTGCACAAGAGAAGGAAGAGGTGTTCTACATTGAAGATCCAATCAACACTCTTCAAGATCGTAGTGTGGTCTCTACTAGTCAACAAGACACTACGATCAGGTCCAAGAAGACATGCATCAGAATTGTAGAGTTCGAACAGCTGAAGATTGAAGCATTGGCAACGGTTAAATCTGAAGGTTGATATTTGGACAAGAACTTATTGAGAGTATCGATGCAAAAGGACAACCTCTGATCGAGAAATCAAAAGGGTGAAATAAAGTCTTCGACCTATCCGAGGCATAAAAGTAATATATCTGATAGGGTAGGTGAAATAGTAGACTACAGTGTCAGAAAGTCAGAAAAGGAGATGTCATGTCACATCTGCAGTCTAAACCAAATAACTCGAGATCTGCGAAGCAAATCTAAAAGCTTTCAACGGCTACTTTCCAACGGGAAGATTAGGAAGAAGTATAAATCAACAAAGCTTCAAAGATCAAGAGTGTTGATGATTGCTATGTTGCAGAATCGTTGAGTTATTGGAATGCTAACGTTGACTCTATGAGTTCCACTAGAGCTTAAATAGAACAAGTCTCAGTGATAGTGAGACTACGAAGGTGGAAGTGAAATAACTTTGAAGATGGACTTAAACAGATCAAAGCTTCACTCAACGAAGATGGGAATGCCGCTTGAATTGGCATCGAAGCTGAGAGCCGAGAAGGACACGAAGATAACATTCAGAAGAGTGGCAAAGCACAAGGTAGATCCTAAGAGCCACTCTACGTTTCACCATGAACCCAATACTGAAGCAGAGCAAGTGCAGAACCATGTCTGCCAACATGTTAAGAAGGGTTCAGGAAATGGTGATGGTGCACAGCTGACACTACATGAAGATGAGCAGAACAGAAAAAGATCAGCTGCACCAAAGTTGAAGTGGTCCAGTCTCGAAACAGAATGCAAAGAGAACCACACCAAGATGCTAAGTACAAAAGATGATCAAGCTTAATGACATCTTAGCAGCTCAGCACCAACAACAACAACAACAACAACAAGAAGAAGCCGAGTATTCTGAGGGTCCTTGTGGGAGGGACTAAATGAAGTTCAAGCCTCTTTGAGCTTGAAGAGTTCCTAGGGAACTAGAGAAGTTCCAAGGTCACTGGCCTTGAAGAGTTCTTAGTGAAGCTGAAGTCCTAAGGCTGCTGGCCTTGAAGGAATCTTAGTGATTCAGGGTGCTGCCCTTCCTTAGTGGAAATCCTGCTAGTTGAAAGCAAAAGAGTTGTGACACCCCCAAATCCAGGTACTTCATTCGCACAGGATTTGGTGCTCACTTATCAAAACTATTACATCTAACTACCCATAATCAAAGGATACATACATAATTTAAATAACTTAAACAATAATCTTTCCCATTAAAGGGTTACATCATCATCTCAAAAACAATCACAGGTAATCTAACCTTAAAATTATTACATCAGTTTACGGAATACATTATAAAATAAAACAAGTCTTATAACTTCAAGAATTTAAATAAATTTTAACTAATTCTTCATCACTTAGACATCTTGCCCTTTCCCTTGCTAGTAGATGGATCATCACCTTTTTGACTTTAGCTACATTGTTTAATTGCAAGAGTGAACAAACAATTGCTCACTGACATAAAGATAGTATAATAACAACATGAGAGTGAACAACGAATACTGAATAATAAAGAACTTGTTCTACGAATCAAAATAGAAAACAAGTTCGAACATTAATTATCTGAGGGTCTTAAGACCATGAACTATGTCCACGGTGTTTAGGTATTATTACCTTAACCTTAACAATCATTGGACTGTACAGACTCTTCTTAACGAAATCGGGGGGATCAACCCTTTGTACCATGTATTGTGCACAAACATCTAAACGTTACACGTACAAAATCCGCTATGTTAGGGTTGTTCGTCTCAGTTTGAAATTAGAATTTCCGCACTAAAGAAAGTTTAGTTTTGGAACTAGCTTATCAGTGTTTCTAGAATTTTAGAACACTTACTCAAATTCCAACAATAAAGGTTTAATACAAGAGTGTATAACTGAACAAGGCTATCAAAGTCAAAGATTGGATATTAATAATATATAACTGAATAAACATGATACACATGCAAAGTACAATGTTCAAAGAAGTAGAACAATCTCCTTTGAATCAATGTGTTAGAACAATATACGTTTTGAATAACAATAACAATAAATGAGAATGTAAACCTCATTCGATGTAACGAATTAGGTTACATGAGCTTGTTCAATGTACATAAAAATAAAATCAATAGTCTTGCTCAATGAAAGTTTAGGTTTAGAAACTTGCACAATTATGAAAGTAGAGTTAGAGAACTTGTAAAGACCCGAAAAATTTTCAAATAATTATATCAGTATTTTTATGAATAATTTTTTTTTATAAATAATATTTTGAATATATGAGATATGGATTTAGCAGTATAGTCAATTTAAACTTTTAAATTGACGGATAATGAAAGTTAAGTCAGTTATGGTCCAGAACCCTAATTCATGGATTATGGACAAGGAATGAGAATATTAATATATAATAATTATATTTCAATATGATGTGTATGTACTGTATGTGTTTATGGTTCAGTGTTGATCAAAGATAGCAGAATAGTAGAAAATCCTAAGTTTAAACTGAAAACCCTAATTTAAACCCTAAGTAGGAAATGAGACTGATTGTTAATAAGTTTTATGTGATCATTGAGACATGTTAGTGATTATGAATTTAATTAGGGAAAACCCTAACGATTATCAAGAAACCCTAAACGATAATTTAGAAACCCTAATTCTATTACCGGGAAACCTTAAACCTAATTTTTAAAAGCCTAATTGGAAATTAGCAAACCCTAATGGTAATTATCAAATCTTAGAATTAAAAGTTATGGGAAATATATGAAATTACCAAACTACCCTTAAAATCCAAGTGGAAAAGACCAAAATACCCTTTAGTGTGTAAAATGACCATTTTACCCTTTTACTTAACTTGTAATCAAAAAGACTTTCTAGAATGTTGTGACTCACCATGTTAGATCTCCCATGTGTGTAAATCTCAGCCAAATCTTATCACAATTGACACCTTGCAAAGATTGGATACATTGAATCAAAGTATAAGAGATAAAGAAAGAAAAAGTTTGCAAAAGTTGCTCATTTTTACAAAACACTCAACCTAGCTATTCTCTCTCCAAGCCACGAAATTCTCTAAGTTTTTTAGTCCCCAAACAAGTTCTTTGAACATCACAAACAGAATAGGAAGCAAGGATTCAAAGCTTGTCAAGAAAGAGGTAAAACCCTAAACTTATCCTAGATCTTGTATGCTCAATCAAATTTTGTGTTTATGTGTTTATTTAAGTGTTAGAAGATGTTATATGATGATCTATGATGTTACATTATAGATCTATAACATCAAAATGCTCAAAAATCAACTTTTCAAAAACTGTCCAAGAACCCTAAATTTATGGCCTGAAAACCGAATGTTAGAGGCCATAGATCTGAGCCTGTTAATGATTTTGTATGTTTTATGTTTCGGACTTGTAATATGCTATATGGACTTTGCTCTGGACTTGCATAAGGCTTAGATCATGTCCAGAACAAAAGTTATTCAAGGTCAAACTCAGTTGATGAAAGCATGACCAAGAGTTTCAAGTGACCCGTAAACTCTAAGTCAGTGTCTGACAACATTTTCTCAAGCCTATAACTGTCAGGTGTTAATCGTTTTGTTGATGTTGTTGTATCTAGTTTGTAGACTGTTAGTTGTACTCCATATCCATGCTTTTGACTCACTCAAACAAGCAACATATTGTAAGTAGTGAATGGTCAAAGTACCCTACTCGGTATTGACTGTCAAATTCTGGGTAACCCAGAATGTTGGATTTCAGCGTCTGACAAGATGTTCCTAACCCAAGATCTTGCATGTTTTTGATGTTTTGTTTGCTTTAATGTATTTAGATTATAGTCTTGTATGTGTACTACATATGCATGCTCATATATCACCTATATAACCAACAGAATGAAAGTTATTTAAGGTCAAACTAGCCAACTCGATCACGGATGCAGTTTTCTGGAAAACCCAGAAAACTCAAGAACATGTTATTTCTGACAAGACCGAATGCTAGCTGATGATTTTGATGTTGTTTAAATGATATCATTATTGATAATTATACCTTGTCATGTATATTACAAGCCTAAAACCATTAGATCACATTAACAGTAACCAGAACGTATAGAAATTAAAGCCTCTAAATGGACCTAGAAGCTGACTGGGTTTTCTGGAAAACCCAGAAAGTTCTGACAATGACTTTGAGTGGCCAGATCTTAGTGCTATATGTTTCTATGACTGATTTGATGCTTGATTAATGTAGTATTACATAAACACTACATGATCAATCCCTAAGAATGTCCAGAACATGTGTAGACTGAAAATTAAAGCCAGTCAAAGTAGGTACCTTAGCCACTGAATGTCAGTGTTCTTGGCCCTCAAGAACACCTATTGCGACAGAAATCGTCGCTAAAGCCTTTAGCGACGGATTTAATTAATTTAATTTCCTAATTTTCGAAAAATTCATTAAAAATAGAAATAAATTTCTAAAAATTACAAAATCAGTTTTAAAAATTATTTTAAATTATAAAAATTAACTTTTGATAAATTGACATATTTTTCATTAATATTACTATTTATTTGAATATTAATGATATTAAATTTATTTAATAAATTTATTAAATAAATGGGTTAAAATGATTTTTATATTATAAAAATTATTTCAAATGATAATAAGAGGTTTAAAAATATTTTAAGTTATAAATCATGACTTTTAATTTTTTAAGGTAATTTTCATTAATAATCTAATAATTATGATAATGAGTTTATTTAATATTTATATTAAATAAATAGTTTTAAAATGGTTTTAATGATTTAAAAATCATTTAAAATGGATATAAAGGATTTAAAGATATTTTAAGTTATAATAAATGACATTTAATATTTTCACAAATAAGACATTGATATTTAAATATTAATAGTGATTATTTAAAAATGATTATAAATGTTTTAAAATTCATTTAAGGGTAAAATAAATGTTTTAAAAATAGTTTAAGTTATTATTAATAACTTAGAGATTTTGTCAAGTATTTCATTAATATTTTTATATTAATGATAGTGGAATTATTATGTATTTAAATTATTTAAAAATGATTTCAGTGTTTGAAAAATCATGATAAATTATAATAATTATTTAAAAATTATTATGATACCTTGAAAACTAATATGATTAATATTTAAATTAGTTAATAAAGTATTGAAGTTTCAGAATAGAGTTTAAGTAAATATAAACTCGATTATTATCCGATAAAACCGCTTTAAGATTTCTAATGAATAAAGTGAGAAGTTATTGGACTTATATAGATTGACCTAATAAGTAATTATTTGTGTTAGAATGACTGTTATAACTATGTGACAATGTGTTTAAGCTATATGATGACTTCAAATAGTAGTGTTATGTGTTATGATAAATTATTCTGATCAAAAGAATAATCTTATGAATGATAGGTTTCAGTATAAAAGATAAATCTAAGTTGTGTAAGCAGCAGACCATGCAAGTATCCTTACTCTTTGTTTCTACTTATGCAATGTTCCTGTATAAGTAAGTTATCGAATATTATACTCCTGTTATATAAGTTAATATACCCTACTATTATCGGTCATGTATTTAAATATTAGTGTTCATGCCAGTTATAGAATTATATTCGTTTACCAGTACTGTAGTAATGTATAATCAGTGTATACCTTGTGGATAGATAGTTATGTTAGATTATTCAAGTGCCCTCACTTGGATAACGATTGTATTTAACCTCATGTCAACACATACCTACTAATTTTCAGGTATGTATATGTTATTTAAAAATTGTCTAAGCTATTTAACTTAGCTAGACGTAGAATGAAAAATATTGTAGAACATAATAGAATATAATTATTATTAAATTGAAATGTTTTATTTCAAATGTCAGATTAATTATGAACATCCCAAACAGGGAAAAACTTTTATGCGCCAAAGGCGGACCAGCTGAATGATTTATCGTTTAAACAAGTAGTGTTGATCAATACAGGGCATAACAGGCTGATCACCCTCCATGTCCGTAAGACATGACGGTTTTCAGATGAAGTTCTGTTTAACCTTTTCGAACATTAAGATAAAATTTATAGTTTATTAAACTGTTACTAAATTTATAGTCAGTACGTAGTTTCAAAAAAAATGAAATAGATTTTATATGTAGTTCTGTATTGTCTCAGCTTGCTTCAAACCTATTACTTCGTTGTTGAAGTGTCGTCCAAAGAAAATACTCAAATCTTTTAGATAATCGTTATTCATTGCTATTACTTGTTGGGCACTCAAATTCTCATTCTTGCTTTAAATTTAAATGTTTTCAGCTAAGCTAGCACGACCTGAAGGTTCCGGCAAGGACAAAGGGAAGGGGAAGCTGAAGGAATAGATTACATTATGTTGTTATGACTGTTGTAGTAAGATAATATAATATTTTATCATGTAATGTAAGACTTAAAGGTTCTCGAGACTTGGAAGGTAGATAACTTTGATATAATAATTTTGTTTAATTAATACATTAAGTAGTTGAATGAATGTTATCGTGGAGCACCAAGTACGGGTTTCAAGTACTCAGATTTAGGGGCATCACAGAACTTGCCTTGTTTGTAAGCTACACAAGTGTAAAATAATCTCCAATTACCCTACTTACATCATTAAAATTGCAACAACAATTAATTGTATGAACATTAGCTTTGGGGTTTAAACCATCATTTAGGTCATAACCCTAACCTAGAACCTAACCACGTTGGTTAACACCTTAACGATTCTGAAATCACACTACAAACCTTATCATTTATATTTAACTCTTAAAAACATCACCTTTAGTTTCATTTTATAGCTTATTTAAATAATTATCTCAAATCTTTACACTTTGCATTACAACACATTGACATCTGTATTTATAGTTTATATCATGTTTTAACATCATTAGCATGCATGCTAAACTATCACAAGTCTGTTACACATGACCTGCAATTAAGCGAAATTCAATCATCATCATGATCGCTACTGCATGGCCATGAATAATAATATCTTGGCTATCACTATCACCACGATGACATCAAGACGCCTTACCACGCCAAATGTCGCCTTGCATCACAAGGGCTGATGCACTCAAAGACTCGATTTTTCTGAAGCTCGAAAACAGACTCTGTTTTGGCCAAAAATACCCAATTCTACAGAACTTCTCCCAAATTCAACGCTCACACCTTTGTCATACTATTGTTATACATTCTAAACACCATTTTATATACAAAACATTACATAAACATCATCTTGAAGAATCAAAACCATATTTTCCCCAAATATCTTCATTTTTATACTTTTAACTTAATTTGATAATTATTTAACACATTTCTTAATCAATTGACATGATTTAAACTTTGTGGTTTTCGTTTCTTGACATATTTCATAATCCAATAACAAACTACATATTATTACACATATAGAGCATCAGGATTTTGTACTTTCTAAAGCCATATAATGAGAACATAACACCGTTATTTCAATTTCCTTCCTCAAGCCCAATTTCACGTGTATGGCAACCAACAATATATATATATATATATATATATATATATATATATATATATATATATATATATATATATATATATATATTGATAATAATGATTCTAAAAAAATAATACATATAAATCTATTTTCAACAACAATCCCACATACTTCCAACAACAATATCAAAACTTAAGAGTTAAAATTAAAGTAGGTTGTACCTTGATTATATGCTAGCAAAAGATGATAACAAGGTTTAGCAATCCCCTCCTTCCTCTTGAAATCTCAGAGATTCCTATCTCAATTTCTCACTCTCAATACTCTGTGTTTTTCTCTCCAAACCTTCTCTGCACTATACTAATAACTAGCCTTAAGAGAAAAAATGCGTAGAAATAACATGGCCACTCCCCCACGTAGTCTTTCAGTTAGAAAAATAAAAAGACGCCAGTTGAATAATGCCAAAGGCCATAAGGCCTTGTTTTGCTACCAAACCACTTTATAAACTAAATTATTTTTATATTATTATATTATATAGTCTCCAATTGTCACACTTTTAATTTAGTTAATTTATATAACTTTAATTTAGCTGATTTAAATAACTATATAATAATAATAAAATTCTTATTATCATTATATCTTATAATTAATAAATAATTATATATCTAATTTAATTAATAAATTAGACACATCACTTTATTTAATTTATTTATTTCCTTTAAATCAAACAACTCATTTAATTTAATTATCTTCTTAAATATTAAGCAATTGATTTAATTTAAATATTTTCTTAAATTAAATCCTTTAAATAACATTATCATTATTTAATTCAATTAACATTAATTAATTTAGTTACTAAATTAATTCACCATAATTCATCTATTATTTATTTTCTTTAATAAATAAATTATTTAAAATATTTATTTAATTCAATAAATATTTAAATTAAATTATAAATTTCTCGATCGTTACATCCTCCTCCCTCCTCCTTAAAAGGATTATGTCCCCGTAATCACAACTCAAAAAATTATTCATTACATTCTTCCCTCCTTAACAAGATTCTCGTCCCTAGTAATCGCTATACAAGATCAAGCAAACAATCGAGGATAATTCTTCATCATAACGCTTTCAAGTTCCCACGTAGCTTCCTCAAAGATTGTGGTTCCTCCAGATTACCTTAATGTATAAGGTATCACCTTATTCCTCAAGATTTGCTCTTTTTCTGTCAACAATTTGAACAGGGACTTCTTCATATGTAAAGTCTTTCTCAAACTATAAGGGCTCATATTCTATAACATGCTTATAATCAGGCTTATATGGTCTCAATACCGAGACATAGAAAATATTATGAATATGTTCCAACTCCGGAAGTAAAGCTACCTCGTACGCCACTTCGCCAACCCGTCGAAGCACTTCAAAAGGTCCTATAAATCTAGGGCTTAATTTCCCCTTCTTGCCAAACCGAATTTTCCCCTTCTAGGGAGATACTTTTAAGAAAACATAACTACCAACATCGAATTTCCGATTTTGTTCGGTGTTGATCGACATATTTCTTCCATCTCATCTTATGCAATTATTAATCTCGCTTCAATCACTTTGATGATCTCGACATATTCATTGTACCAATTATGGACCCAATAGCTGACGTTCACCTACCTCATCCCAACACAACGGAGTTCTTTATTTTATGTCGTATAACGCTTAGTAAGGCGGCATGCCAATACTCGCGTGATAACTATTATTATAAGCAAATTCCACCAATGGCAGATGGTCATCCCAATTTCCTTTGAAATCCATTATACATGCTTTGAGCATATCTTCTAGTGTTTGGATATTCTCTTGCTTTGTCCGTCGGTCTGAGGATGGTACGCTGTACTCATTCTCAGTCGTGTTCCCAAACATTCTTGTAATCGTTTCCAAAATTTGATGTGAAACGTGGATCTCTGTCTGACACAATGGACACAGGTACACCATGTCTTGAAATAATTTCCTTAACGTACAGTTTTGCTAACCGATCTAGGGTAAATCAAATCTTGATCGACAAAAAGTGTGCTGACTTCGTCAATCGATCAACAATCACCCAAATAAAGATTATAACCTTTGTTGAGTCGTTAGAAGACCTACCACAAAATCCATTGTGATATGCTCCCATTTCCATTTCGTATCTCTAACTACCGTAATAATCCGCTTGGCCTTTGATGTTCAAATTTTGACTTTTCTCGACACGCTAAACATTTCGCCACACACTCAGCCACATCCTTCTTCATATTCAGCCACCAAAAATGATGTCTAAGATCCTGGTTCATTTTCGTACTTCCAGGGTAAATCAAATATCGTGAGTTGTGAGCTTCACTCAAAATTTCCTCTTTAACTTCTGGTATTGGCGGAACCCAAATTCTCCCTTCGAATCGAAGTAACCCTTCCGAATCGATTTTGAATTTGCTTTCCTCCCCTTCAGATATCTTTTGTTTTATCTTTTTGCATTCTTTATCCTGAAGTTGTGCGTTCTTCATTTTATCTACCAATGTTGAATCATTTCCTATCTGGAACAACCTTTCATCGGATTTTGTCGGATATCTAATTTCCAACTCCATTTTAGCCATTTCCGACACTAACTTATCTTGAGCAGTCAACAACATTAACTTATCCCGTCCCTTCCTACTTAGAGTATCAGCAACAAAATTTGTCTTTCCTGGATGATAGAAAATTTTACAGTCATAGTCTTTGATCAGCTCCAACCATCTTCTCTGTCTCATATTCAAATCTTTTTGTGTAAAGATATACTTCAGACTTTTATGGTCAGTATATATTTCACACCTTTCTCCATAAACATAATGTCTCCAAATCTTCAGGGCAAACACTACCGTAACCAACTCTAAGTCATGAGTCGGATACCCCTTCTCATAATCTTTTAATTGACGTGATGCATACGTAATACTTCTCGCTGCTCGCATAAGTACACACATCCTAGTCCTTTATGCGATGCATCACTATACACTACAAAATTCCTCAGATCATCGTGCAATGACAACACACAGTGATGAAGCTTAACCTCTTCTTCAATTCGTGAAAACTCTCCTCACACTTCTCCGTCCAAACAAACTTAATCGCTTTCCGGTTAAATTCATCAATGGGTCGCGATCTTAGAAAAGTCCCGAATAAAACGCCTATAATAACTCCGCCAACCTAAGAAACTCCTTATCTCTCGATTTTGTCTTCTATTGATCCCGCTTTACTACAACTTCAACTTTGATGGATCTACCAAAATTCCGCTCTTTATCAATAACATGCCCGAGAAACTCGTACACATTCCAACCAAAACTCACATTTTTGAAAATTTTGCATACAACTTCTCTTTTCTCAATATCTCCAACATCGCTCTTAAGTGTTCCACATGTTCTTCCTTGGTCTTAGAATACACCAGGATATCATCAATAAACACCACCACAAATTTATCTAAGAATGGTTTAAACACCCTGTTCATCAAATCCATGAACGCTGCAGGTGCATTGGTTAAACCAAATGACATAACCAGAAACTCGTAATGACCATACCGAGTTCTAAATGCCATCTTCAGTACATCTTTTGGCCTCACCTTCAGTTGATGGTAACCACTCCTCAAATCTATCTTTGAAAAATACCTCGCACCCTTCAGTTGATCAAACAGGTCATCGATTCTTGGTAACGGATAATTATTTTTAATCGTGACCTTATTCAATTTTCGGTAATCAATGAAGAGCCGCATCGATCCATCCTTCTTCTTAACAAATAACACCGGCGCTCCCCATGGTGATACGCTCGGCTAGATATACTTCTTGTCGAGCAATTCTTGCAATTGCACCATCAACTCTTTCATCTCTACCGGGCCATTTCAGATGGTGCCTTAGATATCGGGCCTGCTCTCTAGTACTAAATCAATCACTTAACCGATTTGTCGATCCGCTAAGACCCGACAAATCATCCGAAAATACGCTCGCAAAATCTCTTATGATCCAGATCTCTCTAACTTCACACTTTTCTTCGTGTATCAACTATGTAGGCTAAGTATCCTACACATCCTTGTCTTAACAACTTTTTGACTTGCATCACCGCCGACAACTTGCTTGTCGAGGTGATTTGTCGCCATAGAACACAACCTTTGACGGAGTCATAAGGTTAACACACTTTCTTTGGCAATCAATTACTGCTCCGTGCTTGAATAACCAATCCATTCCTAGAAAAACATCAAATTCTCCAAGTCTAATTGGTATCAAGTCTACCCTCATTTCTTGACCCCTTATAACCACTCTACAATTCTTATATATAAATCTAACAGGAATCACTTCCCTATTTCCAATCTCTATGCTCAAAGGATAATCTAATTCTTCCTGAGGCAAATCTAAGTTTTGAGCAAATTCATCGGATATAAATGAACAAGTAGCACCCGAATTAAACAGTACATAAGCATTAATACCATTAATCAGAATGATACCTGACACCACATCCTTAGACTGAACCGCATCCTGCACGATCATATTGAAAGTTCTCATAGTAGGTCGACTTGACTGAGCTGGTCTAGAGATAGTCAATGCACCACCACCGTTGTTGTTTCCCTTTCCTCCACTTTCATTCCCTGCTGGCTTTTTAGGACAATCACGAGCCATGTGATCCTTTGAACCGCAGGTAAAACATGCTCCTTTCTTCAGACTAAAACAGTTTGATGCAATGTGTCCCTCCTGACCACAGTTGAAACACACACTCTTTCCCTTCAAACATACCCCAATATGGTTCTTTCCACACGTCACACAAGCTTCAAACTTTTCTTTCTCACGACTTCCATCGTCGTCCTCCTCAGAGTCAAATTCTCATTCCACTTCCCTCTTCGATTGTTACTTCCAACATTACTCCCACCAACCTTATTTTCACTATCATTCTTTCTTCTTCTTGTTTTTGATTGTATTTTGGTCAAGGCATCGCTTCCACCTTCGCGATGATTGCCTTTTCCAAGATAAACCAGAATGTATTCAATCGAACATTGAAACCTTGCTATAGCCTGTGGTTTCAACTTGTTCGAACTTTCTCGCCTTACGCTCATCCGTATTGACTTGATATGTGGCAAACCTTGCCAATTCGTTAAATTTCACAGCATATTCTGGTACCGTCATTGTTCCTTGCTTCAACTCAAGAAATTGCACTTCCAGCTGATTCCGAGAACTCGCTGGAAAGTACATTTCGAAAAAAAATTCCTTGAATCTATACCACGCTATCACTCCTTGTCCTCCACGAATCTTATTTTCTTGCCACCAGTAGCTAGCTTCAGACTTCAGCATGAACGTTGCGAACGCAGTCTTCTGATCTTCATTAACTCTAGCAATGTCAAACACCTTCTCCATTTCCATGATCCAGGTTTGGGCTTCCACTGGATTCATAGACCCTTAAAACTCTGGCGGTCCAACCGCTTTGAATTCCTTGAAAGTCGTGACTTGAGCTTGCGGTTGATTCGCAAGTGCACCCGTCAACAGATCTACCAACTGCTGAACCAGATTAGCATTGGTCTCGTTGTTATTATTAGTAGACCCCTCAGGAGGTGCTTGTTGATGTGGTTGTCTTCTTCTAGGAGGCATTTTCTGTTAAAATATACGCTTATTAGTTCATTACTCAACTTCTTGGGTATTTGAAGTTTAACTTAAATATTCCAAGATTAAAGCTATAACACATAACATTTCAAATAAACTCTAATATTTTATTCATTCATAATGTTTTAAACATACTAAAGATATCATATCTTCTATAAACATCCACTTTCCTGAACTAAACCAGTTCCAGGATTACATACTCATACTATCCCTTTATTTATCTTAAAATAAGGGATTCACAATTTATTTATTCACATAATTAACCATATTATTATTATTACTCTTATTCTATCTAGGCATATTAAGATATTGTAAGGCCTCTCGACGCTTCTTCCTCCATGATACGATACGCCGCCCTCACGATCCATCCATCATGAACCACCACGAAGTCTTCAAACCGAGGTGGGTAATAATGGACTCGATCCTCGGCCCTATCAATCGCAGTAATTAAAAGCATAATCCATCTCCTTCATCTTGGCTTTCTTCACTTGAACTTTAGCCTCAAAGACGGCTCAGACGTTGAGTCGCCTTTCATCCAAGCATCCTCTCGCTTCTTGCACGCTTTAGTCGATTCCTCCTTGAAGTCATCTTTCAACTTTTCCATGTCAGTATTCATCTTCTCGTTCACTGCCAATAGTTCTTCATACTGACCCTTGGTATGAACTAAATCCCATTCCGTGTTTCCAAGTTTTGAGTCAAGTTCTTGAATCTCTACATCCTTCTATTCTAATGCAACGTGATGCATCTCAACCATCTCCTTCAGCTCCTCAACATTATCCTGTAACTCTATGTTACGATAATAAAAAGCATCATACATCTTAGCGATACAGAGTTTTGTGGAAACTCCACAAGATCCTCCTCCTCATCATCCTCCTCTATCTCCTCAAGACTATCCTCCTCGGGATCGGTCACAGGCTCATCCTCCTGGATCAACTATTCCCGCACTACATGAATATCCCAGGGTTCGTCATCTCTAGGTACCTGAGGTATCACCTCTATAGCTGGACTGGATCCTCCTTTGTCAGACATCCTGACAACAAAATATTTTAAGTTTTACTTAGTATTTTCGATACTCGTGAGCACATAAGTTATTAACACATAGCACATAATATCTTTTATTATTTAACTTCAATGGATACCTCAATCCATTCCTTAAAACCCGATAAGAGTTAAACACCTCTATATTTTCTGACTTCTTAAAGGCTACTTCCTAAGGTTTTCCCCACCTAAGGTTCATAACCTAAAGCTTTGATACTAACTCAGTGACACCCCCAAATCCGTGTACTTCATTTCCACACAGATTTGGTGCTCACTTATCAAAACTATTACATCTAACTACCCATAATCAAATGATACAGACATAATTTAAATAACTTAAACAATAATCTTTCCCATTAAAGGGTTACATCATCATCTCAAAAACAATCCTGTGTAATCTAACCTTAAAATTATTACATCGGGCCATGGAATACATTATAAAATAAAACAAGTTAAAACTTCAAGCATTTAAATAAACTTTAACTAATTCTTCATCACTTAGACATCTTGCTTTTTCCTTGATAGTAGATGGATCATCACCTCTTTCGACTTTAAATGCATTGTTTAATTGCAAGAGTGAGCAAACAAATGCTCACCGACATAAAGATAGTATAATAACAACATGAGAGTGAACAACTAATATCGAATAATAAAGAACTTGTTCTACTTAATCAAAATAGAAAACAAGTTCAACTTTAATTATCTCGAGGGTCTTAAGACCATTAACTATGTCCACAGTGTTTAGGTATTATTACCTTAACCTTAATAGTCATTAGATCGCATGCACTCTTCTTAACGCATTGTGGGGATCATCCTTTTGTACCATGTATTTTGCACAAACATCTAAACGTTACACGCACAAAATCCCCTATGTTAGGGTTGTTCGTCTCGCTTTGAATTTAGAATTCGCAAGACTAAAGAAAGTTTAGTTTTGAACTAGCTTATCAGTGTTTCTAGAATTTTAGAACACTTATTCAAATTCCAACACTAAAGGTTTAATACAAGAGTGTATAACTGAACAAGGCTATCAAAGTCAAAGATCGGATATTAACAATATATAACTGAATAAACATGATACACATGCAAAGTACTATGATCAAAGAAGTAGAACAATCTCCTTTGAATCAATGTGTTAGAAAAATATACGTTTTGAATAACAATAACAATAAATGAGAATGTAAAACTCATTCGATGTAATGATTTAGGTTATATGAGCTTGTTCAATGTACTTAAAAATAGAATCAATAGTCTTGCTCAATGAAAGTTTAGGTTTAGAAACTTGCACAATTATGAAAGTAGAGTTAGAGAACTTGCCTTGTTTGTAAGCTACACAAGTGTAAAATAATCTCCAATTACCCTACATACATCATTAAAATTGCAACAACAATTAATTGTATGAACATTAGCTTTGGGGTTTATACCATCATTTAGGTCATAACCGTAACCTAGAACTTAACCACGTTGGTTAACACCTTAACGATTCTGAAATCACACTATAAACCTTATCATTTATATTTAACTCTTTGAAAACATCACCTTTAGTTTCATTTTATAACTTATTTAAATAATTATCTCAAATCTTTACACTTTGCATTACAACACATTGACATCTGTTATTATAGTTTATATCATGTTTTAACATCATTAACATGCATGCTAAATTAACACAAGTCCGCTATGCATATGACTTGCAATTAAAGACTTCATTTGTCAGGATAGCTACTCACATGCCACATGTGAGTAATATATTAGACTATCACACCGCATACGCCCTAAATGTTGTACCTTGTGACAATCGCCAGTAACTAGACGCACTCAATTTTACACAAAGCTCAAAATGACTACTGCTTTTGGCCAAAAGTACCCAATTCTATAGAACGTCTCCCAAATTCAACGTCTACACCTTGTCATACTATAGTTATACATTCTAAACACCATTTTATATACAAAAACATTACATAAACATCATCTTAAAGAATCATTACCATATTTTCCCCAAATTTCTTCATTTTTATACTTTTAACGAATTTGATCGTTACGAACTTGTTTCTTAATCAATTGACATGATTTAAACTTCGTTGTTTTCGTTTCTTGACATATTACATAATCCAATAACAAACTACATATTATTACACATATAGAGCATCAATTTTTTGTACTTTCTAAAGCCATATAATGAGGACATAACACTATTATTTCAATTTCCTTACTCAAACCCAATTTCACGTGTATGGCAACCAACAATTACATATATATATATATATATATATATATATATATATATATATATATATATATATATTGATAATAATGATTCTACAAAAACAATACATATAAAACTATTTTCAACAACAATCCCACATACTTCTAACAACAATATCAAAACTTAATAGTTAAAATTAAAGTAGGTTATACCTTGATTATATGCTAGCAAAAGATGATAACAAGGTTTAGCAATCCCCTCCTTCGTCTTGAAATCTCAGAGATTCCCCTCTCAATTTAATTAATAAATTAGACACATCACTTTATTTAATTTATTTATTTCCTTTAAATCAAACAACTCATTTAAGTTAATTATCTTCTTAAATATTAAGCAATTGATTTAATTTAATTATTTTCTTAAATTAAATCCTTCAAATAACATTATCATTATTCAATTCAATTAACATTAATTAATTTAGTTACTAAATTAATTCACCACAATTTATCTATTTATTTATTTTCCTTAATAAATAAATTATTTAAAATTTTTATTTAATTCAATAAATATTTAAATTAAATTACAAATTTCTCGATCGTTACAAGACTGGATTAGGAGCTTGAGTCTCTGAACCACTAAAAAACCCTTGTGTCTTTTACCTTATGTCATTTACATTATGTATATTAACTGTTATAACTGCCATGTTTGTTTTAATTGCTTACAACTGAACTAACTCTACGAACAATGTATGTTTGATTATGAATATATCAATGAAGGGGATCTTTTACTTATTCCGCTGTGCTTGAAAAGATTCTTATGTTTCTCATTGCTAAATTATTAGCAATATAAAATAAACCAGAAAAGTATTTGAATTAAAAAGGATCTAT
The DNA here is from genome assembly GCA_020205605.1 of Panax ginseng. Taxonomy (NCBI): domain Eukaryota; kingdom Viridiplantae; phylum Streptophyta; class Magnoliopsida; order Apiales; family Araliaceae; genus Panax; species Panax ginseng. Next base: position 59,217,727 of record CM035146.1, on the reverse strand, counting down.
TCAACCCCCCCCCCCTCTAAATCTATTGTGCCTACTAAGAAATGCTTATCCAGAGAAGTAAAAAGAACTTCTCAAACGTGTGTCTGGCCAACCAGCAACTGGATGTAAACCTTGCAAACTTAAGGATGTTAAAGAACTAAAGATGCTTAGATTTTCTTAGCTTGCATCTTTAAGACCACGACTGATTGATTGAAGGTCAACTAGAGCAACAAGCTGTCAGGAACAAATGAGAAACTATACACATCAATGCCTAACCTCAGTATGTCTAAGATAAATGACTGTTAAGAAACTGACAGTAGAATGGTACGATTCCTCACTAATATAATTGTATACATCATGTTACACCTCCTTATGCACTATAACAGTATCCTGTCAAGAAATCATAATCTACCTAAAGAGCTGAAGAGAGAAAGTACACTGAGGTTGGAAACCCAAATGCTTACAAACTTTCTTCCCATCCAAGTTTTAGGTTGAAGCTGACATCTTGAAAGAAATCTGAAATAGGCCATAAGAACATCACCGGTTAAAATAATCTTATGTGAAGTAATCTTTGCTGATAGGTTAGTATGTATGAACCTATGTTCTAAGTGTTTGATAACCCACAAAGTATGATCATTTCTACAAGAGTATCTTAATGATTTGTAGAAACTGATCACCTCCATGAATCAACTAGAAACTCATAAATCATAGAGTTGATTCTCACTCTGTGAACACTTAAACTCTGTGAACATAACCAAGCAAATGATGAAACCATCAAATGAAAAGAGTCCTTTATTAAAATAGCAAATCTTACACACACTCATCATCATGCATCTCAAAATGTAATATCCAAATTAGCTACATGCATGAATTTGATTGTTGGTGATCAATATGATGTTAATTCTAATATATGAGGAATAAGGTTTTTGAAACTAACCTGGCAGGACCCATTTAACTATGGGTACCAAAATAGAAATATATCTAACATACAGGTACTTGGTCTATCTGACCACACTAAGGAAGATGAAGCATGAGACTTCAGTCAAAGAAAGATTCAACCAGCAGAAGGCTTAAGACTGTTCAGAAATAATTCTGATAAAATTCTTATATGTCAAAGCCTGCCCTTGAAGACCTGTTGAGCAAATCCAGATAAAGCTCACTTGGCTGCTGATACTTATATAGAAGAAGGCCATTCAACCAAAGATGGAAAGGGTCTTATATGCTCAAGCATGCAAAACATGTCATATGAGAGGAATCCTCAAGGAAGCTCATCACAGAGGATCATCGAGCATCAAACATGAGGAACTCAATTATGGAAGCAGAACTTCACAAGTACAAACTAAAAAAGAAGACTACATTCGTAGTGCTGCAAATGATCGTAGAATGATCAGTCCTGGAGATATCCATATCTACGATGAAAACAGATTTAACAGTCAGAGGTGATTCCAGTCAGAAAGAAGCATGTAAGGATGTCTCCTAACGCATATAAAGAAAAGGAAATCACACCTCACTGAGAAGATAGTATGAACATGGGGAAGTAGTGATCTGTTAAGAAACGACATAACTGAGTTATACTATGAAGCAGTGTTCCAGCTACAGAGTCCCAAAACTTTGTGGTTGATGAACTAAATGAAGATCTATAGTCAGTAGGAACGTCTCAAAACGTACTACTGATAACCTATCAGCCACCCAACTCAAAATCGTGGAGTGCCTACGATCAAACATCTGATCGTAGTGTAGAAGCAAGAGGACATCACGATTACAGTTAATTCAATTGTCTAAAGAAAGTAGAGGACTTCCCCACTAGAAAAGGTCCAATGAGATACCAGTGCATATCACTTCTAAAGCATTTTATCTGGAGAGTGCCTTAGGGACAAACCTAACCCTTAGTTCACTCTAAGAGGTTGGCCCTTCCTGAGCTACCTCAACCCAGAAGGATTTCTTAATCAAATTCTTCTCAAGGACCAAGACAGTCAACGATCGTAGAGTAGAGATCAAAGAGAACTCAACAATCGTGATGCAACCTCAACGATCGTAGTACAACCTCAGCAATCGTAGAAGCAAACTCGACGATCACAGTCTTACAAGAGGTTACTCTAGCTTATAAGAAGCTCAAAAGAATTGGATAATTACCCAACCATTCAAATTAAAAGGAGATAAGTTCGAATACAGGGAGGAAAGATATTATTCAAACGCATCTCAGAACTCAAGTACCCAAACTTGCTTGGAGTACATCAATGATCAAGCTATGCAACATCAAGATGAGGATTAATGTCAAAACCACCCACTGCAGCATCTCTCAAAAGATGATCGTTGAGTCATCAAAGGAAACGTAGAGTCCATAGCTGCCTCATCATGCTACTCTACGAACCAAAATGGTCAATGGTCAATCCACGTCATTGACGCCTACTCGTTTTAAAAAGGGACATTAAACTGAAGAGTTAATGGGGGAGTTACAGCTCATTACTGGGCATCGTGCAACCAATGGTTGGTTGACACATCACCGTTTATGCAGAGTTAGAAGGAACTGCCATAAAGACAAATTCAAAATTTGCAAACAGTTATCAGAAGCTATCGAACCTCTCTCCCTCCCATTTTCAAACCCTTGAATCCTCTTCGAAGATAAAATCGAGTAAACCTCCAGAACCCAAATCACAATCAGCTATCTCTCATAAATCTTGTTGAATCAAATACCCATATACCTTAAACTCTTTAAATGGCAGAATGGCGAGTTATAACAGGAATCCAACTCAGTGATGATGATGAGTCTGTATCACAGGAAGAAAGTGCTGAAGATAGGACCAGTGATGAAGAAGTTGAATTAGAGGAAGATCTTGCTGAAGAAGGTTCTAGGAATGAAATGCAGCAAGAAGGATTCATTGATGGAAATGAACAGAATGTTTCAGGCTCCAAAAGAGAAGAAATGGAGAATGACTCAAATTCTGCAAATCAGGAATCAGAGGAAACAACAGACTATCCAGTCATCTCTCCTGTAAGAATCAGTAGAAGAATAGTGGTAGAAGTTCCTGATGAACCAGAAGAACTCCTAGCTGAAAGATGATAAATAGGTTTTATACCTACTTATCCGGTATCTTTTACTTGAATTAGTTGCTTATATTCATGTGTCTTAGTTACTTTTCATACATTTTGTGTTCATTTTGTAGGTTATACGTTTGGAAGCAGTGTGAGCGACTATTGATAAGGAAAAGCAAGGATATTGCAAAGAAAAGCAATCCGAACATCGTTTGGGCTATTATGTTTATTTCATGTTCTTGGTTTGGAACTTGGATTACATTGTAGAGCTTCTTCTTAGCTTTTGGGAACATCTTGAATCATTCCAATCGAAGTTCAGATGCAAGAGTTATGACATTTGTACCAACGGACGTCGAACGTCACTGTTTTGGGTGGCCATTTGCATAGCAGTCACTTCCATCCCACTTTCGACCTTTATCCGTCCGTTATTTCTAAAATCTTAAAGAATGAAAGTTGTAAATCTCTTCGATATCTTCAATTTGATAGGTGTTAGGCCTCGTAACTCTTTCTGGATAAAAAGTTATGGTTGTTTTCCCAAATGACGTCAGAGCAGAAAATTTTTCTTCACAAAACCGCCGCCGGGGTGGGCATGCGAGTCACAAGACAGGCCTCTAGCCCGCCAAGGTGGGACCAAAACAAGCCTAGACCCCCGCCGGGGTGGGGGTATGCCCAGAAAATGTGCGAAAATACGAATTTTGGTCCAACTTGAGTCCGGAAAGGATTGTTTCGATCCGATTGACACAAGGACTTCCAAGAGGACTTCCAAAAGGACTTAAAGACATATAAAGAGACTTAGAAAAGGAGGAGAATCACAAGGATTAGGGGAGATTAGAGACTAGAGAAAGGATTCCATTAGATTAGATTAGAGTAAATTAGATCAAAACACTAATTCTTGTTAGATTTGGAGAATGAAGCAACTTGGAGACCATTGAAGATTCAAAGTATGAGCAAGGAGGGAGCATCAAATCTACAGACAATAGATTCTATCTTCTCATCTTCTTTTATATTTGTCTTTTAATGATTATTCAATTGTGGATTCTTAGTTTTAATTCAATAATCATGAACTAATTCTTTGTTTGAGATTACAATGGATCTTATTGTGTAGTTTATTTTAATATGCTTCACTATTAATTATTATGTTCTATCGTGAGGATTGTCTATTTTGATTTGGACTTAATTGTTTAATTGATTGGCCATCAATTACCGTAATAATCTATATGAACTCGAGAGATGAAGTTTAGATTTAGATCTAATCATAATAGCATGTGATTGTATTTTCTGCATGGCGTTGGAATACATAATTTATGTCTAGGATAGAGATATACCTAACATTGCATGTAATCTTATAGAGAACTCGTGCTTTAATTCCTTTTTAATTGTAATTCACATAGAGATATAGTGGATTAGTTAATTAGGGTGTCTTGCTTAATTCTATCATCTGTGGATTTAAGTGAGTATGGGTATTATGCATCGAGAGGTGGTTTTATCTGCTTTAGTGTTCTTGATTAAAAATTCAAGATAGAAAATAATTGATGAGAAGTGTGTTAACTTAAATGAAGCAATAAGTTAAGTTGTGATCTTAAATCTCCGTAATTTGATTTTTAATTAGTGATAATTAGAATTAGTGTAATTAAATAATTTAATTTATATAATTTGAAATTCATTCGTTTAAATAAGATTGAGTTAGTTACGGGTTAGTAGTTGGTGATTTTCTATTAAACAATTCCTCGTGGGAACGATACTCTACTTTCACTTTATTACTTGTTGACCACGTATACTTGCGTGTTGTGCGTAATTAGATTTTACCCAACAAGTTTTTGGCGGTGATTCTTGGAGAATTAGTTTAATATCTCTTTGCCAATATTAATTTCAATCAAATTAGTCTTAATTTAAACATTTTTATTTTTATTTTTAATTCTCTTCCTATATTTCTCTCTTTTCAGATACCATGGATGACTTTGCGTATCAATGGCCATACACAAACATGACTCAACCAAGGAAAATAGGGATTGATGGTCTTAATACATCTTCTATAGAGCCAATACAAATTGAGGCAACTTCGAAGACGTTGGAGGTTATTCGAGCCCAACGGAGTCGAAGGATGGCAAGAATGACTCAGCCAAGGGGAGCAGAGATTGACAAACTCGCGACACTTTTCGCAATGTCAGCACAGATTGAATAACTTTCGAGGAAGTTGGATGTTTTTGCAGCCCAAAGGAGTCGAAGGATTGCAGTTACTTGTGACTATTGTGCTGGCAATCACCCGAGTAATCAATGCACCATCAATCTTGGGTCGGTACAGTATGGTGGTAACTACCTCAATCAGTATGCATATGATAATTAAGATCAAGTTTGGGGGTATCACCCGGATTTTTCATGGAGCTATAATTATGATGACCAACATTACGCTCTAAATCCATCATACACACCAGAATTTTCTTGTCCACCTCCAGTGCCATAAGAGACAGATAGTTCAAGGTTGGAAGAATTGTTTTTCAAGTTCGTAGCAGCAAATGAGGAGAAGATGAGTAATCAAGCGAGGTCAATTCAAAATCTACAGAACCAGATAGATCAAATGCTCAAAGCCTTGAACAACTGTCCTCAAAACAATTGGTGTTATGATGAGGATTCCGAGATTGATGAAGTGCCCGAGCCAAATCTACAACTGGATGAGACACGAGATGTTGAAAAAAAAGAGACAAATGGGGATAATGACAACAAGGTCGGTGAAGAACTAACTATGAGTACCAACGAGGATGAGCCGATGTTATTAGTGCCCCAATTTCCTTCTCCACCAAAGTTCAAGGATCCGGTTAGATTTGCAAAACCATGCCTGTTAGGTAGTCATGTCGTCGGCGAAGCTCTTTATGACATAAGAGCTAGGGCAATAATAAAGCCGTGGTGGGATGAGAAAGAGAAGATATACGAAGAGTCCATTGTGCTTGACACACTTCTATGCCCAAATATGATCACAAACACAATGGAGATAGCACCTAGTTATTTGCCCTTCTTCATGGAGATTATACCAAAACAAAGCATGTTGGGTGACTTTAATGCAATGGTCATCGTAAATGGGAACCTACCAAAAGCTATATTATTTCCGATGGATGGAGGGTTCCTCATTTACCGAAGAGGAATTGGATAGCGTTGACCAGACAAAGTCAGGCTGAAAGACTATAATTCAAGCGCTAACTATGAGGCAACCCAGGAAATTTTTTTTTATTTATTTATATGTTTTCCTAGTTTATTTAGTAGATAGGAATCCAAGTGTTATTCTAATCCATGTTGTCTCTCTCTCTTCATTGCGGTATTGAGGTTCAATGGATAGGAAAATGATGATCGCCGCCGTAGCCTCCATCACCACAAGCTTAAATGATTATGTGGAAGTCCTCGTCCACTTCATGCTTTATTTTACAATGAGGACATTGTAATTGTTAAGTTTGGGGGAGTTAAATAATTTAGGTTTATTTATGTTTGCATTCATATAGTGTAATTGCATAATAGTTTGCATAGTAGAGTAGTTGCATAATAGTTTTTATTTATAACTATATCAAAAATAATAGTTAGTTACTATGTTCATCTTGCATGATTCTAGCTGTTAGATAGTTCAGTTTATTTTGGCCAATGATGAGATTGGAATTGAGTAGACAAGTATATTATTAATTATTAGAGCATTGATGTGATTTCTTGTTATGAATTGAATCTTTTCCTATTTGAAACTGGTATAATCAAGGTTAGCACGTTAGAAACAACCTTGTTGATTGATTGAGTTTAAATTGATACATAATGGGATTCTAAAGGATAATGCTAGTTTGAATGAAAGAATGACAAGAACAAGTAGTGATGGCGAAAGTTAGACAAGAACCTAAGTTTGGGGGAATATTTTGGGTATATAAGCTATAAAAAAAACAGAAGAAAAAAAAAAAAAAGAAAAAAAAGAAAAGAAAAGTATGAATAAACACCGTATGGCGTGCTTGTCTAGTTTTGTGGCCTTTGTTACTTGAGTAAGTAAGTAAGCAGGGGATTGTCTTTACACCTAGCGCCCTAAGGTCTTAATGGTTTGGGAGTCATTTGGTCGAAAGCTTCGTTAAGGTAGCATTGAAAAGCCTAACTGAATAAGACATTGCATAGCTATGTGTATGTAAACCAAAAGAAAAAAATGAATAAAACGGGAAATAAGAGCAAAAAGCTCCCGCAGATGAAAAATAAAGCATAAGTATCCCAGGTTGACCCTCGATATTGGTAATTGTTTGATTTTAGTTGGATCTAGCTTGTTTTTGGATTTCTTGAGTTTACACTGTATGATGCCTTCAAAGAGACTTGTTATGTGTTAAATTTAATTTTATATCAGTTAACATTGTTGTGGAGCACACACACACTATACCAGTAATAACAGTTTAAGACTTGATGATTGACTAGGAAATTGTTGATTGGTTTTGATATGAAGTATTGTCGTGTTTGCTTGATTTCTCTAAGGCCGAGTGAATAGATTTGATTCTATCAATACTGCTAGATTCGTAGGCATATAGATTAGTTGTATTTCATTGCATTGCATTGCATTATGTTGTGTTGCTTGGGGACAAGCAACGGTTTAAGTTTGGGGGTATTTGATAAGTAGGTTTTATACCTACTTATCCGGTATCTTTTACTTGAATTAGTTGCTTATATTCATGTGTCTTAGTTACTTATCATGCATTTTGTGTTCATTTTGTAGGTTATACGTTTGGAAGTGGTGTGAGCGACTATTGATAAGGAAAAGCAAGGAAATCGCAAAGAAAAACAATCCGGACATCGTTTGGGCTGTTATGTTTATTTCATGTTCTTGGTTTGGAACTTGAATTACATTGTAGAGCTTCTTCTTAGCTTTCCGGAACATCTTGAATCATTCCAATCGGAGTTCAGATGCAAGAGTTATGACATTTGTACCAACGAACGTCGAACGTCACTGTTTTGGGTGGCCATTTGCATAGCAGTCACTTCCAGCCTACTTTTGACCTTCATCCGTCCGTTATTTCTAAAATCTTAAGGAATGAAAGTTGTAGATCTCGTCGATATCTTTGATTTGATAGGTAGCAGGCCTCGTAACGCTTTCCGGATCAAAAGTTATTGCCGTTTTCCCAAAGGACGTCAGAGCATAAACTTTTCCTTCACAAAATCGCCGCCGAGGTGGGCATGCTAGTCACAAGACAGGCCCCTAGCTCGCCGGGGCGGGCCCAAAACAAAGTAAGTTAGATTTGGAGTAAATTAGATCAAAACACTAGTTCTTGTTAGATTTGGAGAATGAAGCAACTTGGAGACCATTGAAGATTCAAAGTAGGAGCAAGGAGGGAGCATCAAATCTACAGACAATAGATTCTATCTTCTCATCTTCTTTTATATTTGTTTTTTATTGATTATTCAATTGTGGATTCTTAGTTTTAATTCAATAATCATGAACTAATTCTTTGTTTGAGATTACAATGGATCTTATTGTGTAGTTTATTTTAATATGCTTCGCTATTAATTATTATGTTCTATCGTGAGGATTGTCTATTTTCATTTGGACTTAATTGTTTAATTGATTGGCCATCAATTACCGTGATAATCTATATGAACTCGAGAGATGAAGTTTAGATTTAGATCTAATCATAATAGCATGTGATTGTGTTTTTACGTATGGCGTTGGAATACATAATTTATGTCTAGGATAGAGATATACCTAACATCGCATGTAATCTTATAGAGAACTTGTGCTTTAAATCCTTTTTAATTGTAATTCACATAGAGATATAGTGGATTAGTTAATTAAGGTGTCTTTCTTAATTCTATCATCTGTGGATTTAAGTGAGTATGGGTATTATGTATCGAGAGTTGGTTTTATCTGCTTTAGTGTTCTTGATTAACAATTCAAGATAGAAAATAATTGATGAGAAGTGTGTTAACTTAAATGAAGCAATAAGTGAAGTTGTGATCTTAAATCTCCGTAATTTGATTTTTAATTAGTGATAATTAGAATTAGTGTAATTAAATAATTTAATTTATATAATTTGAAATTCATTCGTTTAAATAAGATTGAATTGGTTACGGGTTAGTACTTGGTGATTTTCTATTAAACAATTCCTCGTGGGAACGATACTCTACTTTCACTTTATTACTTGTTGACCACGTATACTTGCGTGTTGTGCGTAATTAGATTTTACCCAACAAAAGATGGGTAAAATATGGAAATAAACAGCTCAAGGTTGTAAGGATGACTGCACATGACATATTCAAAAACTGGAACAACATGGAGCTAGACTGCACGACCATCCTCTATAATCCTGATGATTTGTTGATGAGATGGTTCTTCCAATGGATGTCGTGGCTAAAGGCACATACAGAAAGAGATGGAAGTTACTTTAGATGGTGCTACTCTCATTTTCCAAGCATCTAGCTGGTGGCACAAAACTTCCCAAGGGTGAAGAGTTTAGCTACAATGATGATCAAAGACCAGCCTCACTACAAAGTCTACAGACATGCTGGCAACCACTATATTCCTTATGATCGTAGAGTGGACTCTAAAGGAAGAAGGATCATGACTAAGGAGATAATCGTAGAGTCTGTTCACTCTACTACTGATGGTGTCCAAGTCAAAAATAAGAAGCTTCCATCTGCTCAGGCACTGCTGACCGACATTCCTTCATCCTCAAACAGTGATTGGAACTCAACGATTTATCAGATTCTCAACACCTTTGAAAATCTGTCCAAGGATGCAAATAGTAGAGTCCAATCTGGTGCTCAACAAGAGGCTACCCAACCAAATGATAAAATACCTATGGAGAAGGAGCTGATGAAAAATTCTGATGAACTAATTGACAAGATATCTCTGTTCACTAAAGAATCAAAGAAGCTGACAACAACAGAAGATAACTCAGTTCAAAAGAGACTCCAAGCAACGATGGCTGGTGTTCTACATTGAAGATCCAATCAACACTCTTCAAGATCGTAGTGTGGTCTCTACTAGTCAACAAGACACTACGATCAGGTCCAAGAAGACATGCATCAGAATCGTAGAGTTCGAACAACTGAATATTGAAGCATTGGCAACGGTTAAATCTTAAGGTTGATATTTGGACAAGAACTTATTGAGAGTATCGATGCAAAAGGACAACCTCTGATCGAGAAATTAGAAGGGTGAAATAAAGTCTTCGACCTGCCCGAGGCATAAAAGTAATATATTTGACAGGGTAGGTGAAACAATAGACTGTAGTGTCAGAAAGTCAGAAAAGGAGATATCATGTCACATCTGCAATCTACACCAAATAACTCGAGATCTGCGAAGCAAATCTAAAAGGAGATATCGTTGAGTTGGTTGAATGCTAACGTTGACTCTACGAGTTCCACCTGAGCTTAAATAGAACAAGTCTCACTGACAGTGAGACTACGAAGGTGGAAGTGAAACAACTTTGAAGATGGACTTAAACAGATCAAAGCTTCACTCAACAAAGATGGGAATGCCACTTGAATTGGCATCTAAGCTGAGAGCCGAGAAGGACAAGAAGATAGCATTCAGAAGAGTGGCAAAGCACAAGGAAATTCCTAAGAGCCACTCTAAAATTCACCATGAACCCAATACTGAAGCAGAGCAAGTGCAGAACCATGTCTGCCAATATGTTAAGAATGGTTCAGGAAATGGTGATGGTGCATAGTTGACACTACATGAAGATGAGCAGAACAGAAAAAGATCAGCTGCACCAAAGACAAAGTGGTCCAGTCTCGAAGCAGAATACAAAGAGAACCATACCAAGCTGCTAAGTGCAAAAGATGATCAAGCTTAATGACATCTTAGCAGCTCAGCACCAACAACAACAACAACTACTACAACAACAAGAAGCCAGGGCCTGAGGGGTCCTTGTCCGGAGGGACTAAATGAAGTTCCAAGCCTGCTGGGCTTGAAGAGTTCCTAGGGAACTAGAGAAGTTCCAAGGCTGCTGGCCTTGAAGAGTTCTTAGTGAACTGAAGTCCCAAGGCTACTGGCCTTGAAGGAATCTTAGTGATTCAGGGTGCTGCCCTTCCTTAGTGGAAATCCTGCTAGTTAAAAGCAGAAGAGTGGATTAGGAGCTTGAGTCTCTGAACCACTTAAAACCCCTTGTGTAGTTTACCTTATGTCATTTACATTATGTATATTAACTGCTATAACTGCCATGTATGTTTTAACTGCTTACAACTGAACTAACTCTACTAACAATGTATGTTTGATTATGAATATATTAATAAAGGGGATCTTTTACTTATTTCGCTGTGCTTGAAAAGATTCTTATGTTTGTCATTGCTAAATTATTAGCAATACAAAATAAACTAGAAAAGTATTTGAATTAAAAAGGATCTATTCAACCCCCCCCCCCCCCCTCTTCTAGATCTATTGTGCCTACTGAGAACTATCACTTTGATTTCTTGGAACTTGGCATATATTTTGAATCTATTCTTTCAGGTGACAAAGTTTGTGCCATCAAATACTGGAGGTCTGAACATTGATAATCCTTATTTGCAACCAGTAGTATTGTAGGCCATAGATGAATCTACTCTTAGATATACCTATATTCACTTAACAAACAAGTTAAAGAGCATCGCTGTGATACCAATTGAAAGTCCAATAATAATTTATAAGGGGGATTGAATAAATTATCTTAGGCCTTTTTGAACTTTTAGTAAATTAATTTGCAGTGTCAAAAATTAATAATCAAGATAGTAAAAATTCAATCACACAATGCACATATATTTATCTAGTTTACAACATACAACTCGAGTATGTTGCTACTTCCAGTCTCAAGCTCCTCTTCAGGACTTAGATTCTATTACTCCCAGTAATAAATACTCCTTCAATAGGCGGAGAAACCTTTACAAAATTTTATAGATAAACTTACAACTATCCATAACTAACTATCTCGGACAGTGAACTCTCAGTTCCTTCCTTAAGCTTAGTTGTACCTTCGTCTTGAGTTCAGAACTATTCTATGATCTGGTCTTGAAACAACAGTCTCTTTCTTACCTCACAAGTACACTAGAGACCCAACTCCTAACTGACCTCTCTAAGACTCTGATCTTGGTCAAAGAATTACCCGTCTTTCTCACAGGTACATAAAATAAACTAACTCTACCTTTTTCTTTTTACAATAAATTGTTTGACTTTACTTCTAAAGTAAGCAGATAAAGTTTAGTACAAATTTATACAAGTTCAAGACTTTTATGTGATATGCTTTTGTGTAAGAAAATATCAGATATATAAATTGATACACTTTTATAAAGATTTTCCTTTTCTTTAATAGAGAATGCGTTTCTATGGTTTAAACATATTAGAAAGGATTTTTCTTTATAAATAAAGAGTGTGTTTCTATGATTTAAACAAATATAAAGATGAGTTTGGATAGCAGTTTAAATCACTTATATAATGCAACATGTAATTTATAAATAAGTATGTTTGTGATGACAATTATCAAGTATAATAAATTAATCAATTAAATAATATTTGATATATCAAATAAATTCGTTTCACTCAAAGATATATAGATATATATATATATATATATATATATATATATATATATATATATATATTTGTATATTTGATCTACGTTGTGAAAATTTGGCCACTTAGGATTTCAAAGACCGTTCACATAATATTCTTTGTTAAGAAATATCTTCAGATATCAGTATCTAAGTACTGACTAAATTGTTCATTTCACAATCTAATAATTATATAAATATTACTTCCAAATTATATCGGTGTCTAAGTACTGACTTTTTACTTGGTATTAATAGATGAAATATAAATATATATATATATATAGATGTGTATAAAAATTTATATTTCAATATCTATATATATATAAGCAAGTATGAGAATATAAGCAAATACTCTCAAATACTTTGACTAATTTTTCTCTTATTGGTAGATTAGAACTTTGTTTAGAAGAGAGAGTGAAAGCTTTATTTGATAGAATGTAGGCAATGAGAATAAGCTTTTCTGATTTTTAATTGGTGAATGAAAATGAATGAAAAGCTTCCTATTTATAGAATTTTGAAGTTTAGGACAAAAAACATAATTTGGTAAACTGGTTTTGAATTTAATGGTTCGGATTGCATGGGAATTTAAAAGGTCCAGATTCATTTGAGACACACAGATTAGCTAAAGAAGAAGTAGTAAGCTGATGATAGCTTCCAGTTTTGAAAAACCAATTACATGCCTACTATCACACACAAAGGCTTAGCCTTTATTAATCTGCACAGGCACACACGACTTTTTAGCCCTCACGTACACATGCACATTTGATTCACTTGAACACACAACACATGCACATTTATTTAGTGCACGATACATATATTATATATATACTTAACATATAATATATATATATATATATATATATATATATAAATATGTTTAGAATTTTTTTTTGCCCATAAAGATGTTTTGTAAAATCATTTTGAAAAAAGAAATAAGAATTTCCTTGCCTTAGGAAATTTTACTTTATGAATCAATTTCATTAACACGGATGAAAAACATTTTTGGTCAAATTAAATAGGATGATTTGAAAAACTTATATAAAATCATATGGAGAGGATTCTACCCTTTTGACTAACCTCTTTACTAAAGAAATTGATCATCAAAATAAACATAAAGGTTTGGAGACCTATCAAATGAGACTAAAAATTATCTATCCTCTGTCTTTAAGATGAAAGACCTAATTAGGTGAAGTGGATACTATTTTAGGCATCAAAGTTAAAAAAACATAGTGTGGGGGCTTTGTATTAAATCAATCTCACTCTATTGAAAAGATATTAACTAAGTTTAGTCACCTCGAGTTTAAGGAGGTGAATACTCCTTTGGAGAATGGAGTTAAACTCAAAGAAAATAATGGTAGAGCTATTGCATAGCTAGAATACAAAAGTGTTATTGGTAGCCTTATGTATGTTATACACTGTACTAGGCCAGATATTTCTTTTGCAATTTCTAAACTTAGTAGATGTTTGAGTAGTCCTAATACTGATCATTGGAAAGCTATTGGGAGGATACTTGGATATCTTAAAAGAACCAGTGGCTTAGGATTGTTCTATAATAAATTCCCTAGTTTTTTGGAGGGATACCCTGATACAAGTTGGATTAATAGTGTGGGAGATAATAAATCCACAAGTGGGTGGATTTTCACTCTTGCCAGTGGTGTTGTTTCTTGGGCAAGCAAGAAACAGACTTGTATTTCTCACTCTACTATGGAGTCAAAGTTTATTTCTTTGGTTCAAGCACGAAAAGAGGCAAATTGGATTGGAAATATGTTGTTAGACATAAATCAATGGGCAAATTCAATGCCTCCAATTTCACTATATTGTGATAGTGAAGCTACGATTATAAAAGTGTATAATGTACCTATAATGGTAAGTTTAGACATATTGGTCTAAAACATGAATTTGTGAGACAATTTATATTGTTTATGTGAAGTCAAGTAAAAACTTGGTTGATCCACTTACTAAGCCTCTGACAAGAGACTTAATAAGTTTGACTACACGAGATATGAGATTTAAAACCATTATGAGCCAGGTGTGATGGGAACCCAACCTATATCTAGGTTACCCCTAGTTTATAGGTTCAATGGGAAAAACAAGTCAAAGTTGTTGGTTGTGTTTAGACCTGACAAAATATAGTTATGGGTTGGTTTTGGTTTTCAAAATATGGTTAACCAACCATTTAAGAACTAAAACCATATTAACCATTTTTAATATGGATAATGTGGGTTGGAACCATATGGTTATGGTTAAAAACCATATTAACCATATTAACCATTTTAATATGGTTATAGTTCCATGAAAGCTTGATTTGATATATTATTTTATTTTTTTGGGGGGTTAGGGGTGGGGGTGGGGTGTATACATAATCATATAATATTATTTTTTGGAGGGGTGGGAGTGGGGTGGGGTGGGGTGGGGGGGGTAAGGGGTGTATACATAATCACATAATATTTTTTTTTTGGTGGGGGGGTAGGGATGGGGAGTGGGGATAAGGGGTGGGGGTGCGATGGTGGGCGGGTGTGGGGGGTTGGGGTGGGGGTAAAAGATGTATACATAATCACATAATATTATTATTATTTTGGGTGAGAGTAGGGGTGGGGGGTGGGGGTAGGGGGGGGGGTGGGGTGGTGGTAAAGGGTGTAAACATAAATCACATAATATTATTTTTTTGGGTGTGGGTGGGGGTGGGGGGTGAGGGTGGTGGTAAGGGGTGTATACATAATCATATAATATTATTTTTTTTGGGTGGGGGTGTGGGTGTGGGTGGGGGTGGGGGTGGGGGTGGTAGTAAGGGTTGGGGTTATTCAGTTTGTACAGCACATCATGAATTATATATTTGATGTGCAATTTACTTCTCCATTCAAAATAGAAGAGGGAACGTGCAAAACTTCTTGTGTATCTGAAGAAGTGCAATCACATTTCCGATTAATAAAAAAGCATAGAGAATACTTATTGAATATTTCTGATTCTTTCTAGAAAGCAGCCACACAATAACAAATATGAGAACTTTTGATTTGGATTTGGAATAAAATATGGGTCAAAAATGGTTAACCGGGTTGGAACTATATTTTTTTTAACAAATATGGTTCCAAACTTTAACCAACCCAAATAAATAAAAACAGTTAACCAACCCATTTGGTTCCAGTTAATATGGGTTGACCCGACAATTAACCAACTATATTTCCAGGTCTAGTTGTGTTACTATCAACTTGGTCTCATATGTAATTTATGATAGTAACGTCTGTTGCATGACCGAGGATGAGTTATGCTCAACAACAATGCTTGGGAAACACTTTTCCTATATGAACTAAAAGTGGAGCCACTTCTTATAGAGAGTTATGGTTTACTTTAGTAGAGGTTCAAGAAACAGGATATTGCGCATGGCTTTACTAGTGTAAAATGAGTATAATGCTCACTATAAAGGGAGTTTTTGTGTGTGTATAACAACTCTGGTCATATCATTTAGAATAGAGGTTCAATCTACGGACACTATTTATTTCGATATGACTTTGAGTTGTTTATACTAAAAGAAGGTTCAATGTTCGTCACACCTTCTATTATGCATAAAAGCCTTAGAGTTGATAGATCTATAAGGAGTTTAGTTTTAATTGTATTCAAAGTGGGGTATATGAAAATGTTCATTATTGTTTAAAAAACTATTTTCTTTAAGTCACACATTGAGAATGAATAAAACTATTTAATACTTTATAAGTATAAGTGGAATAGTTTAATTCACTTGTGATACTAAAGGAAAGGCTTGGATTTGGTCACAATGACGTGGTGCAAAGCACCACCCGCTGAAAGTGTCTGCGCGACCGGGACACGAGGTTGAGTGTGTTCGTGTCGCAAAGTTACCATGCACAGTTCAGTTTTTATTAGTTTTGGAACTGAGCAGTCCTTTGTCTTCTTATTCTCATCAACCTTTACAATTGTTTGTAGCCTTTAGCAAACCATTTTGGTAAGGGGCAAGAAACAACTTAAGAACATGGACTACCCGTGTCAATCCCTTTTTCCAATTGTTCATTGTCTATTTTATTTTTTCAAAAACTTTGGATAGCTTTCCCTCACATCCTCGATAAATTTTTTGTAAGCTCCAAACCCTCATCATGGAACTCATTCAGAGGCGTGGAAGTGTTAGAATCCATATTCACATCAACAATTGACAATAGTTTTCCTAAAACAAAAATTACATAAATGAATAATATATAACTACTCAACCATCATCATGTAATAACCCGGATCTTTGCTAATAATTAAATATTAATTTTATTTTTCCTAAAAACATAATTGAATTAGAAAAGTTAAGTTACTAATTTTTTTTTCTTTCTTCCTTGTTTCATTTGAAAAGTTAGATTTTTTTAGTAAATAATTAAATAATGAATTAATTAAAATTAAAGAGTCCATTAGAGTTTTGGTAACTCCTATATTATTTTTTATTAATTTATTTAAAGAGTTTATGTAACCTTACTTCTATTCTAATTTGATTAGTTCAATTTTCGAGTAGAATTCTCATATACATTATGTAGTCCTTTAGAAAAATCATAATTAATTCATCCGGTGTCGGAATTGAGTGAATCTAAAGGCCTATTACGTATATGATATAATATATAATATGATACAAATATAAATATACATGTATACATACATATGTATATTAAATAATAATATAATATATTATATGATAATTATATAATTTTTCTAAATATTTAGAAACTATAAAACTAGCCATCTTCTATGCCTATACCTACTTACGGCTCTTTTTCTACCCAAATTTATCACAAAATCCAAATCTCACTGCATTCTTACTACCTCCATTTTCTCTTCAAACCTGTGTTCTCAAACAAAAATTTAAGTTAAAAAGAAATAAGAATAAAAAAAAATATACTGATAAATAGTTCCTCATGTTAAAAAAGTTTGAAGCATCACATTCAAGTATATATAACATATTTTATATAATATATATTATAATGTGTATCAAGAAGCTAAATTTCCCATCTTTTACCCTCCTCTTCATC
The DNA here is from genome assembly GCA_020205605.1 of Panax ginseng. Classification (NCBI taxonomy): domain Eukaryota; kingdom Viridiplantae; phylum Streptophyta; class Magnoliopsida; order Apiales; family Araliaceae; genus Panax; species Panax ginseng. Next base: position 59,200,181 of record CM035146.1, on the reverse strand, counting down.
TTACATGGTTTCTGAGTTGTACATTACAAAAATTCACTCAAACTTTCCAAGCCAAACTTTATGCCATACATTTATAGTAGGTTCTACATTACAAAATTTTAACTTGACACATCTATATAGAGACATATAAAGAAATATCAATACATGAAGGGTGCCCCAAGTGTAAAATTATCTCTCAACAAAAGTACAAAATAAACTAGAATATTAAATACAATATAGCAAATACACTAAATAGATACACGATAAAACTCATTAAAAATTCATATCACAATAAGCCTAATACATGATTTTTGATAGTTTAATCAATAGTTACCAACGAAGCATCACATTCAAGCAAGACCAATTAAAAAAATTACAATATTCCAAACAAAGTTTAATAACAATCCGTAAACATATGTAACATATTTTATATAATATATAATATAATGTGTATCTATACATACATATGTATATTACGTATATAATATAATATATAATATAATACATATATAGATATACATGTACACATTTATATTACGTATATTACATAATAATATAATATAATATAATATAATAGATATACATGTATACATACATATGTATATTACATAATAATATAATATATTTATATCACTTTCCTAAATATTTAGAACCTATAAAACTAGCCATCTTCTATGCCTATACCTACTTACAGCTCTTTTTCTACCCAAATCTATCACAAAATCCAAATCCCACTACATTCTTACTACCTCACTTTTCTCTTCAAGAAAGGCTGCTACACTTGTCAAACCTGTGTCCTCAAACAAAAATTTAAGTTAGAAAGAAATAAGAATAAAAAAGAAAATATACCGGTAAATAGTACCTCATTTAAATTTAGCAAGCTTGCTAAGAATCAATACAACCTACAAAATATTTTTAAAATTTGGTTCAAACTTATATCGTAGTAGTACAATATCATTCAAACAACAATTTCTAATTTAAATACCTTGCTATTGAAATTTCTTCATGTTTGTAAATATCAATATTGATCCAATTTCAAGAAGCTGAATCTCCCATCTTTTAGCTTACATGGTTTGTGAGTTGTAAATTACAAAAGTTCTACATTGCAAAAAATTCACTTGGCACGACCATGTAGAGACATACAAAGAAATATCAATACATATTCAAAAGGGGTGCCCCAAGTGTAAGATTATCTCTCAACAAAACTATAAAATTACAATATTCCAAACAAAGTTTAACATATTTTATATGACATATTTTATATAATATATATTTATATAATATATAATATAATGTGTATCTATACATACATATGTATATTACGTATATAATATAATATGTAGATATACACATGTATACATACATATGTATATTAACATAATAATATAATATATAATATAATATAATTATATCACTTTCTTATAATATATAATATAATACATACGTAGATATATATATATATATATATATATATACATGTATACATACATATGTATATTAATATAATAATATAATATATAATATAATATAATAATATCACTTTTCTAAATATTTCGAACCTATAAAACTAGCCCTCTTTTACGCCTATACTTACCTACTTACGGCTTTTTCTACCCAAATCTATCACAAAATCCAAATCCCACACTACATTCTTACAACCTCCCTTTTCTCTTCAAGAAAGGCTGCTACTTTTGTTAAACCTCTGTTTTCAAAAAAAATTAAGTTAGAAAGAAATAAGAATAAAAAAGAAAATATACCGATAAATTGTACCTCATGTTCCAAGAGAAGTAAAAGACTTTTAAATTTAGCAAGCTTGCTAAGAATCAATACAACCTGCAAAATATTTTTAAAAATTTTGTTCAAACTTATCGCATTAGTACAATATCATTCAAACAACAATTTCTAATTTAAATAATACCTTTGCTACTAAAATTTCTTCATGCTTGTAAATATCAATATTGATCCAATTTTAAGAAGCTAAATCTCCCATCTTTTATCCTCATCTTCAGCTTACATGACTTGTGAGTTGTACATTACAAAAATTCACTCAACCTTTCCAAACTGACACTATGCCTTACATTTATAGTAAGTTATACATTACAAAATTTTTACTTGGCTCAACTCAAATAGAGACATACAAAGAAATATCAATACATATTCAAAAGGGTGCCCCAAGTGTAAAATTATCTCTCAACAAAAGTACAAAATAAACTATAATATTAAATACAATATAACAAATACACTAAATAAATACAGGAAAAAACTCATTCAAAATTCATATCACAATAAGTAGGACATCAACCACCAACGAAACATAATAACAAAACATCCAAACATATATAACAAAATAAAAAAACAACACTAAAAAATTACAATCATATTCATAAATGAAACATCACATTCACAAACAAAATCAACATTCATCAAAAAAATTACAATATTCCAGCGAAACATCATATTCAAAATAAATATTATAATATTCCGATGAAACATCACACAATAACAAAAAAAACAACAACACACATATATAACACATTCATCAAGCAAGACCAATACAAAAAATTACAATATTCCAAACAAAATTTAATAACTATCCGTAAACATATATAACACATTTTATATAATATAGATTTATATAATATATATAATATAATGTGTATCTATATATATACATATATATATATATATATATTACGTATATAATATAATATATAATATAAATAATAATACATATATAGATATACATCTATACATACACATATATTATTATATTACATAAAATATAATATAATATAATATAATAGATATACATGTATACATACATATGTATATTACATAATAATATAATATTAATAATATTATATATAGTTAAATCACTTTTCTAAATATTTAGAACCTATAAAACTAGCCCTCTTCTTATACCTACTTATGACACTTTTTCTACCCAAATCTATTACAAAATTCAAATCTCACTACATTCTTACTACTTACCTCCCTTTTCTCTTCAAGAAAGACGGCTATTTTTGTCAAACTTGTGTTATCAAACAAAAATTTAAGTTAGAAAGAAATAAGAATAAAAAAGTAGATACACTAACAAATACACTAAATAGATACACGAAAAAAACTAATACAAAATTCATATCACAATAAGCATCACATTCAAGCAAGACTAATCAAAAAAATTACAATATTCCAAACAAAGTTTAATATAATTTATATAACATATTTTATATAATATATATTTATATAATATATAATATAATGTGTATCTATACATATACATATATATTACATATATAATATAATACTTATCTAGATATACATGTATACATACATATGTATATTAACATAATAATATAATATAATATAATTATATCATTTTCCAAATCCCACTACATTCTTACCACCTCCCTTTTCTGTTCAAGAAAGGTTGCTACTTTTGTCAAACATGTGTTCTCAAACAAAAATTTAAGTTAGAAAGAAATAAGTATAAAATAGAAAATATACCGATAAATTGTACCTCATGTTCCAAGAGAAGTAAAAACTTCTAAATTTAGCAAGCTTGCTAAGAATCAATACAACCTGCAAAATATTATTAAAATTTTGTTCAAACTTATATCGCATTAGTACAATATCATTCAAACAACAATTTCTAATTTAAATAATACCTTTGCTACTGAAATTTCTTCATGTTTGTAAATATCAATATTGATCCAATTTCAAGAAGCCAAATCTCCCATCTTTTACCCTCATCTTCAACTTACATGGCTTGTGAGTTGTACATTACAAAAATTCACTCAACCTTTCCAAACCACACTCTATGCCTTACATTTATAGTAAGTTCTACATTATAAAATTTTCACTTGGCACAACCCATATAGAGACATACAAAGAAATATCAATACATATTCAAAAGGGTCCCCAAGTATTAAATTATCTCTCAACAAAAGTACAAAATAAACTAGAATATTAAATACAATATAACAAATACACTAAATAGATACACGAAAAAACTCATTCAAAATTCATATCACAATAAGTAGGACATCAACCACCAACGAAACATAATAACAAAACATCCAAACATATATAACAAAATAAAAAAACAACAACACAAAAAAATTACAATCGCATTCATCAACGAAACATCACATTCACAAACAAAATCATCATTCATAAAAAAATTTACAATATTCCAATGAAACATCACATTCAAAACAAATATTACAATATTCCGACGAAACATCACACAATAACAAAAAAAATAACACACATATATTTACACATTCATCAAGCAAGACCAATACAAAAAATTACAATATTCCAAACAAAGTTTAATAACTATCCGTAAACATATAACACATTTTATATAATATATATAATATTATGTGTATCTATATATACATATTTATATTACGTATATAATATAATACATATTTAGATATATATGTATACATACACATGTATATTACGAATATTATATAATAATATAATATAATATAATATAATAAATATACATGTATACATACATATGTATATTACATAAAATATAATATAATTATATTACTTTCCTAAATATTTAGAACCTATAAAACTAGCCATCTTCTACGCCTATCTACTTACGACTCTTATTTTTACCCAAATCTATTACAAAATCGAAATCCCACTACGTTCTTATTACCTCCCTTTTCTCTTCAAGAAAGGTTGCTACTTTTGTCAAACCTGTGTTCTCAAACAAAAATTTAAGTTAGAAAGAAATAAGAATAAAAAAGAAAATATACAGATAAATAGTACCTCATGTTCCAAGAGAAGTAAAAACTTCTAAATTTAGCAAGCTTGCTAAGAATCAATACAACCTAAAAAATATTATTAAAATTTTGTTGAAACTTATATCGTATTAGTACAATATCATTCAAACAACAATTTCTAATTTAAATAATACCTTTGCTACTGAAATTTCTTCATGCTTGTAAATATCAATATTGATCCAATTTCAAGAAGTTGAATCTCCCATCTTTTACCCTCATCTTCAGCTTACATGGCTTGTGAGTTGTACATTACAAAAATTCACTCAACATTTCCAAACCACACTCTATGCCTTATATTTATAGTAAGTTCTGCATTACAAAATTTTTACTTGGCACAACCCATATAGAGACATATAAAGAAATATCAATAAATATTCGAAAGGGTGCCCCAAGTATAAAATTATCTCACAACAAAAGTACAAAATAAACTAGAATATTAAATACAATAAAATAAATACACTAAATAGATACACGAAAAAACTCATTCAAAATTCATATCACAATAAGTAGGATATCAACCACCAACGAAACATAATAACAAAAAATCCAAACATATATAACAAAATAAAAAAACAACACAAAAAAATTACAATCACAATCATCAATGAAACATCACATTCGCAAACTAAATCAACATTCATAAAAAAAATTACAATATTCCAATGAAACATCACATTCAAAACAAATATTACAATATTCTGACGTAACATCACACAATAACAAAAAAAATAACACACATATATAACACATTCATCAAGCAAGACCAATATAAAAAATTACAATATTCCAAACAAAATTTAATAACTATCCGTAAACACATATAACACATATAATATAATATAATATATATAATATAATGTGTATCTATACATATACATATGTATATTACGTATATAATATAATATATAATATAGTATAAATAATAATACATATATAGATATACATGTATACATACACATGTATATTACATAATAATATAATATAATATAATAGATATACATGTATACATACATATGTATATTACATAATAATATAATATAATATAATATAATTATATCACTTTCCTAAATATTTAGAACCTATACCTACTTACGATTCTTTTTCTACCCAAATCTATCACAAAATCCAAATCCTACTACATTCTTACTACCTTTCTTTTCTCTTCAAGAAAGGCTACTACTTTTGTCAAACTTGTGTCCTCAAACAAAAATTTAAGTTAGAAAGAAATAAGAATAAAAAAGAAAATATACCGATAAATAGTACCTCATGTTCCAAAAGAAGAAAAACTTCTAAATTTAGCAAGCTTGCTAAGAATCAATACAACCTACAAAATATTATTAAAATTTTGTTCAAACTTATATCGCATTAGTACAGTATCATTCAAACAACAATTTCTAATTTAAATAATACATTTGCTACTAAAATTTCTTCATGCTTGTAAATATCAATATTGATCCAATTTCAAGAAGCTGAATCTCCCAACTTTTACCCCCATCTTCAGCTTATATTGCTTGTGAGTTGTACATTACAAAAATTCACACAACATTTCCAAACCACACTCTATACCTTACATTTATAGTAAGTTCTACATTACAAAATTTTCACTTGGCAAAACCCATATAGACACATACAAAGAAATATCAATACATGAATCAAAAGGGTGCCCAAAGTGTAAAATTATCTCTCAACAAAAGTACAAAATAAACTAAAATACTAAATACAATATAACAAATACACTAAATAGATACACGAAAAAACTCATTCAAAATTCATATCACAATAAGTAGGACATTAACCACCAACGAAACATAATAATAAAACATACAAACATATATAACAAAATAAAAAAACAACAGAAAAATATTACAATCACATTCATCAACGAAACATCACATTCGCAAACAAAATAAACATTCATAAAAAAAATTACAATATTCCAACGAAACATCACATTCTATTACCAGAATCCTATCCACAATCATACTTGGTTTATCCGTGTCTGTCCCGATGTTCTTAAAAACAAAATTCCCCACTGGTTTTTTGTTTGGTGGGATAAATTTGGTATTACTATTGAAAATTTACCAGAATCAATTCAAATAGCATTCAAAGAATGGCAAGTTGCTTATGCCCATATACCAGTAAATAAAGATTTATCCATGCTAAAATTATTGGCCCATTTCATTATCCGTTTTGGTATCCCTTGGATCTGGAAATGGGATTTCCAATGCGATTATCAGAATAAGATACCCCGTCTTAAAAGAGTATTTTTTACCAAATGGTGGGATAAAGGACTTAATCCTACACTACCAGAACTTCTCAAAATCGTGAAGAATCATACTCAGGCTTGCCTTGATGTTATTCCCCAAAGCCTTCCATCACCAGTACCAGTTAATCCTTTTGTCAAAATCCAAACTAAAAGTCTTCAAATCTAACTAAAACAGAATTGCTAGTTAAGACTATTGATTATATGAAAACCCAATTCTTACAATCCTTAGTACAGGATAACAGTTCCATGAAAACTGTTAGCAATAATGAAGGCTCTGAATAGGATGACAATGAATTCAGTGTCTTAGCTGGTGAAAGTCAAGAACCGGAACCCACTATGGGATATTTCTGGGATTCTCTTACCTCCATGATTTTTAAAAAGATGGAGCAAGACAAAAAAGAGAAAGGAAAAGCATAAAGCTATTTTCCACTACAGAAAAGATGACCAATAATTAGAAGAGGACAACCACAGTGTTTTCACCATCAGAAAAGAGAAGCCACCTGCTCCTTCAATTATTAGAAGACGACACCAGTTGTCTTCAATAATGCTCCACTCAACCGACAGCCTGTCTCACGCCTTCCACTTTCTACGGCTGAGAGTTAAAGAAGAAAATATAAGGGTTACTGATCGACTCCACTAGCAAGGACACGCCTAATCCTTTCTTACCTTCTCACTTGTATAAATTGGGATACCTCACCCATTGTTGAGGGAGAACTTTTCTTTAGATTTTCTCTGTATCCTCTCTCTCTCTCTTGTAAAATATTTGATATATATATAAGTTTGAAGTTTGAAGATCTGCAAAGCTCTTCTGTAAGTTTTAATTATTGTTTCTATTAATTATTATGTCTCTTTACTTGAGCTTTTAGATTATCATACTGAAAACTGTAATCGTTATAAAACAACATATCAAACTGCAACAGATAATCATAATCGTTCTTATTTTTTAGAACATCTTAATAAATCTGAACAATTTATTGTTTTAACTAAAAACGCTATACAGGAAGAAACCTGCCGACTTATAGTTTTGGGAAGACCCCCAAATCAACAGTAACTTTATGAGATCATATATATAATAATTTATCTGTTAATATATATTTAATATGCCTTTAAAAGATTCATGCCATTTTATTAAATAAGATAGAATGAGGTTGATATTTGATCAAGTGGAACGTCACCCAAGTCGCGTCTAGGACTTTGCCTTTTGCCGGGTTATGGCCTTGTGGCTTTTATCCTCTGTAAATCATTGACAGACGTGCTTGATAGGTATCCTTCTCGATCCTGCTCTCCTTTGGTATCAAAGCCATGTTTAGTTTATTGACATATTGAAAGATATATTACTTATAAATTATGCATATATGATCACTTTGAAAAATGACTGATTTTTCTACCTCATCTGTTACAACCGTAGCTAATGCCTCAGCTTCTACTTTGGAAGCAACTGAACTTATAGCCTATCAGAATGTTAAGGAAGCCTTAGATAAATGGACCATTCCTAAAATCAAACCAGAAAAAATTTATAAAATTGGAACATTTGATTTTATCAGCAAAAGAATAATTAAGACCTTTGAACATGCTGTTCCTTTACAGAATAATGATGAAATTTTATATTTTTTACATGTAGAAGATTTATATCCTTTTTTGCAAAAATATAAATATGTTCATATAGGACTTGTCCAAGTAGCTTTTAAGCCTTTGACTTTACTTGGCCAAAATACCAGTATTCAATGCACACTTAGAGATGGTAGGTGTCTTAACTGGAAAGCCTCTCTTATGGGTGCTATTGAAACTAGCCTTGCTCATGGACTAGTATATTTCAATATTTATTCGAATTTAAGTGTTAATAATTTGTCAAAAGTTTTAGAGATGAGAATTATATCTCATGGTTATGAGTATCTACCCGGATATCCTCTTTTTGCCATATTATTATGTATTCATCTTAAAGTTTTAAGTACTTTAAACCCTTATATCCGAAAACAAAGCCAACAAGGACATACTGTCCTTATAGACACTAATCTTTTTAGTAGTCGGCTGTTCCCAAAATGATCCCTTGGGAAGAAATAACTTTCCCAAAGCAATGACAGATTACTAATGCCGTTCCTACCAGGCCTATAATTAGACAATCCATTAAGGATGTTATCCAAACCAGTAATGGAAATGTTTATTTAAAATTTCAAAGACCGTTTACCCGAAGTCGATCTATTAATAATGTCTCTTATAATATTGATTTTCCTGAATCATCTAGACAATCTGTGTCTGATCCCTTAGAATCTGTTTATCAAGAGTCTAAAAATCCCAGTAATGAGTCTGTAAAAAATGAAGACTTAATTAGAGGAATTCATATTTTTGAGAATCAAATACCTCATGGTATTTATGAAACAAATACCCCTCAAAATAGAAGACCTTATAGTCCAATTGCTAGTGATATGAATTTTGAATGTTAATGGATTTTTCTCACAATAGTAAAATTCGCCAGTGCTTAAACCAGGAGTTCTTACAGGATAAGTATCAGAATTTTAGAAATTGGTATTTTAAAAACCATGATAATAGAAAATTAGCATATATTAAAGCTGATTATTATGCTTATCTGAATAAGAATCAGTGTATATTATCATTTGTTAAATGGTATTATGATTTTGTTTTGAAATCAGAATTTTACACTGAAAATCAACTGAATGTGTTAACTGGAATTCAAAAGGACTGGATTACCACAAGCTGTAATATTATCCAATCCATTCATCCACCTCCTAAGTCTCTTGAACTTAGCTCAGGAAATGAAAATTTAAAACCCTTAGTTATCAATCCGTATGTTGATATATCTGAAACACCTCATCAACAAGAAGAAGTTAAAATAAAAGATGTTTTACCCTTGTCCAAACAGAATAATTATACTAATCTATTCCTTCAAACTGTAGGAAAACAATTAACCAGAATAGAAGAACAAATTAATCATATTAATGATAATTGTCAGATTGTTCCTCACAAGCTTGATCTTCAACCTGTAACCATAAAACCACCCTTAGAAGTTAGTAATTTTAAAATGAAATCTTCTAAATCTAATGATGAGTTTATTGACAATCTTTTAAATAAAATGAAAGATTTAAACCTTACAACTGCATCTATGTCTTAGATTAACATGATGTTTGGACAGCCCTCTTCACACACCAGTAATAATAATACTGATAATGATGGAGAAAATTCCGATTTTATTTCTCCTATTCATATTTTTGAAATCAATAATAACTTTCAGGAAATGCAAAATATTAATAAAAACACTTACAGTCACAAACCTATAAATCGAATGGCTTTATCTGGACCTAGTAGGTATTATTACCCCAGACCTACTCCTCAAGATATTCTGTATGAAGAAGACTTTCTTCATTCTCAAAAATCTTACCATGGTAAAAACCATTTATGAATGGAATATTGATGGTAAGACAGAATATCAAAATTTTGAAACCATTCATCATATCATGATGCATGCAACAGTCTGTAAATAGAATGATAATACTGACCATCAAATCTGTCGTTTCTTAGTAAATGGATTTACCAGCACTCTTAAAGGATGGTGGGATAATGTACTTAATGAAAGACAGAGAACTGAAATTCTTTAATCCTATAAGAATGAAACTAATCCCATTACTAAACTTGAAACCAAAAGAGAAGATGCTTGTTACACTCTTGTTTAAGCAGTTCTTCATCATTTTGTTGGACCAGGACTTATGAATACTGATAGAAGTAGAGAACTCTTACAGAATCTTCGTTGCCCATCCTTAACCCATTTTAGATGGTATAAGGATGTCTTTCTTATGAAAGTTATGCAAAGGTCAGATGCCAACAGTGAACATTTGAAAGCCAAATTTATTGATGGACTTCCTACTTTCTTTGCAGAAAAAGTAGGTAAGAAGTTAAGAGATAAACATGATCGTATGAGTATCCCTAATGACCAGTATTCCTATGGCCATCTTATTTCAATTATTATTGAAGAAGGATTATCATTATGCAATGATATGAAACTTCAACAATTAATGAAAAACAAAATCTCACCAAAAGATATGAGATAGGCAAATTTTGCGATCATTTCTCTTATGATACAAAATTACAGTATCCCCAAAAGACTAAAAAACAACAAAGTTCTAAACCTCATAGACCTTACCGAAGACGTTCTTCTAGAAAATCTTCTAATAACAAAACCCCTGGAAAATCTAAGAAGAAGAAAAAGACCAGTAGTAAAAAAGATAAATCTAAAATTCAATGTTATAAATGTGGTAAAACAAGACACTTTGCTAATAAATGCAAATCAAAATTAAAACAAAAACTTAATGAAATGTCCCTTGACAAAGACATTCGACAGCAAATTCTTAATTGTTTATCAGGCAGTGTTTCAAAACCAAGTTCAAATGATGATTTAGCTGAAATCTATTCTGAATCTAGCAATGATTCTGGTAATGAACAATGTTAAGCCTGTACAATTAAAAACAACTGTAATACAACTACTGAAGCTGACTATTGGAAAGCTATCGTCGAAATGAATGGTTTAGATATTGGAGGACCCAATATCAATGTCTTAACGGACACCCAAAAATCTCTTCTCGACTTAGCAGACCAAATTAAAGATCCAGAGATTAAATTAAAATTTTTGGAAATCTGTTATAAAAATAAAAAAACAGAAGAAATTCTTCCCATCGAACAATATAGCATGAGAGAAGTCATGAAACGTGTTCAAAACATTTCTACTATTGAAAAGCCCACTACTATCCAAGACCTCAAAAGTGAAATAAGTATTTTAAAATTTGAAATAAAATAATTACAAAACACTAATGTTTTTATTTTCCAAGATTTGAATAATATTAAACAACAGTTAAATCATAAACAAGATAATCATATAGAATCCTCAAAAACTGAATCTTCTGATAAACCAGATTCTTCTGAACAATATTTGATGCTTATGAATCAAGTAGTCTTTCAGAAATGGTATATCAGAATTACTTTTGTCATTAAACTGAATTTTATTATTAAAGATACTATTGCCCTAGTACATAGTGGTGCTAACATGAACTGTATTCAGGAAGGATTAATTCCTACCAAATACTTTCAGAAAACCACTCAATCTTTAACTAGTGCAAGTAGTAATACTATGAATATTAAATATAAGATTCCTGAAGCCTTAATCTGTAATCAAGGTGTATGTTTACCTACTTCTTTTGTCCTTATCCGTAATATGAATCAAAGTATCATTTTAGGCACCCCTTTCTTATGTCTCTTAATGCCTATCTCAAAAATTGATACTTTGGGAATTCACACAACTCTTAACAACAGACATATTGTGTTTGAATTCATAATAGAACCTTATACTAAAGAATTAAATCAAGTTAAGCACATGATTTACTCTAAAGAAAAACAGATAAATTTTATCCAAAAAGAAATAAAATTCCTTACTACAGAACAAAGAATTTTACAACCTTCTTTACAGGAAAAAATAAAATTAATCCATAAAACTCTTCAAGTTGAAATCTGTAGTGATGTTCTGAATGCTTTCTGGAATAGGAAGAAACACATTATTTCCCTTCCTTATATCCCTAATTTCAATGAGAAAAATATTCCTACTAAGTCTCGACCTAGTCAGATGAAGAAGGAATATTTGCTCCTTTGCAAAACTGAAATTGAGTCCCTTAAGCAGAAAAAATTAATAAAGCCCAGTACCTCTCCCTAGAGTTGTACAACCTTCTATGTTAATAAAAATTCAGAAATTGAACAAGGAACCCCCCAACTCGTTATCAACTATACACCGCTTAATGAAGCCCTTCAATGGATTAGATATCTAATTCCCAATAAAAAGGACCTTCTGGACAGACTTCATGACACCACTATTTTCTCTAAATTTGACATGAAATCAGGATTTTGGCAAATTCAAATTAGAGAACATGATACTTATAAAACTGCTTTCACGGTACCTTTTGGTCACTATGAATGGAATGTTCTTCTATTTGGAGTAAAAAACGGACCTTCAGAATTCCAACATAACATGAATGATATTTTTAATCCTTTTACTGAATTTATTATTTGTTATATTGATGATGTCTTAATTTTCTCTTCATCCATTGAACAACACATTAAACATTTAAATATTTTTAAAAATGTTATCATAAAGAATGGTTTGGTAGTTTCTGCCCCTAAAATGAAACTTTTCCAAACAAAAATCAGATTTCTCGAACATAATATTTCCAATGGAACTATTATTCCGATTGACAGATGTATTGAATTTGCATCTAAATTTCCGAATGAAATTAAGGATACCAATCAACTGCAAAGATTTTTAGGCAGCTTTAATTACATTCGAGATTATTATCCAAATCTTTCCCAGGATGCTGCTATTTTGTATACTCGGTTACGTAAAAACCCTTTACCTTGGACTACTGAGCATACTAATGCAGTAAAAAAGATAAAGACCAGAGTTAAACAACTACCTTGTCTATCTTTACCTAATCCTGAATGGAAGAAGATCGTTCAAACTGATGCTTCTAATACAGGATATAGTGGTATTCTAAAATAATTTAATCCTAACAGTAAAAAAGAAGATCTTATTCGTTTTACTTCAAGAACTTGGAAAGGACCTTCTTTAAACTATCCCACAATTAAAAAAGAATGTCTTTCAATTGTTAAATGTGTTTTAAAATTTCAGGATGATCTTTTAAATCAGCACTTTTTAATCCGAGATGATTGTTCAACTGTAAAACAGATATTTAAAAAGGATGTTCAAAATTTAGCTTCTAAACAGATATTTGCTACTTGGCAAAGTACTTTATCCGTATTTGACTTTGATATTGAATATATCAAAGGAAAACATAATTTTTTACCAGATTTTCTAACCAGAGAATATTTGTAGGAATGACCAGTAGAGGTTGTGGCCGCAGTCAGCGAGGCCGAGGCAAAGCTAATTTGTATTATACAAAATTTCCTAGTCTGAATACTCAATCCAGTAATCCTTCGGCTTCTTCTAGCCAACCAACAGTAAAAGATGTTCTTTTATTACCAGAACAGTACATTCCAAACAAATATGTGAAAGAAACATTATTGATTCTTGATCAGAATGATGAGAAATGGATGAAAGATCCATGGGAGATCAAGAGACGTTATTTAACGACTCAACAGTCTCCTCGTTTTAACTAGTATCGTTATGTTTATGAACAAATTATCATTGAAACAGCATCAATGGACATTAAGCATATACTTCATGATCCTACTAAGCCAACCAGCCCAATCCAATACAGTAAAATAACTATCAAGAGCATCATGCCTCATAAATGTGTTTTAAAATTTCAGGATGATCTTTTAAATCAACACTTTTTAATCAGAGTTGATTGTTCAGCGCAAAACAGATATTTAAAAAGGCTACTACTTTTGTCAAACATGTGTTCTCAAACAAAAATTTAAGTTAGAAAGAAATAAGAATAAAAAAGAAAATATACCGATAAATAGTACCTTATGTTCCAAGAGAAGTAAAAACTTCTAAATTTAGCAAGCTTGCTAAGAATCAATACAACCTACAAAATATTATTAAAATTTTGTTCAAACTTATATCGCATTTGTACAATATCATTCAAACAACAATTTCTAATTTAAATAATACCTTTCCTACTGAAATTTTTTCATGCTTGTAAATATCAATATTGATCCAATTTTAAGAAGCTGAATCTCCCATATTTTACTCTCGTCTTCAGCTTACATGGATTGTGAGTTGTGTACATTACAAAAATTTACTCAACATTTCTAAACCACACTCCATGCCTTACATTAATAGTAAGTTTTATATTACAAAATTTTCACCTGGCACAACCCATATAGAGACATACAAAGAAATATAAATACATATTCAAAAGGGTGCCCAAATTGTAAAATTATCTCTCAACAAAAGTAAAAAATAAACTAGAATATTAAATACAAAATATAATAACAAATACACTAAATAGATACACGAAAAAAATTATTCAAAATTCATATCACGATAAGTAGGACATCAACCACCAACGAAACATAATAACAAAACATCCAAACATAAATAACAAAATAAAAAAACAATAACCCAAAAAAATTACAATCACATTCATCAACAAAACATCACATTCAAAACAAATATTACAATATTCCGACGAAACATCACACAATAACAAATAAAATAACACATATATAACACATTCATCACGCAAGACCAATAAAAAAAATTACAATATTCCAAATAAAGTTTAATAACTATCCGTAAACATATATAACACATTTTATATAAAATATATTTATATAATTTATATAATATAATATGTATATTACGTATAGAATATAATATATAATATAATACATATGTACATACATATGTATATTACATAAAATATATAATATAATATAATAGATATCCATGTATACATACATATGTATATTACATAATAATATAATATAATTATATCATTTTTCTTAATATTTAGAACCTATAAAACTAGCCATCTTCTACGCCTATACCTACTTACGACTTTTTTTCTACCCAAATCTATCACAAAATCCAAATCCCACTACATTCTTATTATCTCCCTTTTCTCTTCAAGAAAGGCTGCTACTTTTGTCAAACCTATGTTCTCAAACAAAAATTTAAGTTAGAAAGAAATAAGAATAAAAAAGAAAATATACCGATAAATAGTACCTCATGTTGCAAGAGAAGTTAAAACTTCTAAATTTAGCAAGCTGAATCTCCCATCTTTTACTCTCACCTTCAGTTTACATGGCTTGCGAGTTGTACATTACAAAAATTCACTCAACATTTCCAAACCACACTCTATGCCTTACATTTATAGTAAGTTTTACTTTATAAAATTTTCACTTGGCGCAACTGATATAGAGACATACAAAGAAATATCAATACATATTCAAAAGGGTACAATATAACAAAGTGTAAAATTATCTCTCAACAAAAGTACAAAATAAACTAGAATATTAAATACAATATAACAAATACACTAAATAGATACACGAAAAAACTCATTCAAAATTCATATCACAATAAGTAGGACATCAACCACCAACGAAACATAATAACAAAATATTCCAACATATATAACTAAATAAAGAAACAACACTAAAAAAGTACAATCACATTCATCAACGAAACATCACATTCACAAACAAGATCAACATTCATCAAAAAAATTATAATATTCCAACGAAACATCACATTCAAAACAAATATTACAATATTCCAACGAAACATCACACAATAACAAAAAAAACACATATATAACACATTCATCAAGCAAGACCAATACAAAAAATTATAATATCCAAACAAAATTTAATAACTATCTGTAAACATATATAACACATTTGATATAATATAGATTTATATAATATATATAATATAATGTGTATCTAATATAATATATAATATATACATATGTATGTATACATATGTATACATACACATGTATATTATGTATATTACATAATAATATAATATAAAAGATATACATGTATACATACATATGCATATTACATAATAATATAATATAATATAATTATATAACTTTTCTAAATATTTAGAACCTATAAAACTAGCCATCTTCTACGCCTATACCTACTTACGACTCTTTTTCTAAGCAAATCTATCACAAAATCCAAATCCCACTACATTCTTACTACCTTCCTTTTCTAGAAAGACTGCTACTTTTGTCAAACATGTGTTCTCAAACAAAAATTTAAGTTAGAAAGAAATAAGAATAAAAAAGAAAATATACCGATAAATAGTAACTAATGTTCCAAGAGAAGTAAAAACTTCTAAATTTAGCAAGCTTGCTAAGAATCAATATAACCTGCAAAAAATTAATAAAATTTTGTTCAAACTTATATCGCATTAATACAATATCATTCAAACAACAATTTCTAATTTAAATAATACATTTGCTACTGAAATTTCTTCATGCTTGTAAATATCAATATTGATCCAATTTCAAGAAGCCGAATCTCATCTTTTACCCTCATCTTCAGTTTATATGGGTTGTGAGTTGTACATTACAAAAATTCACTCAACCTTTCCAAACCACACTCTATGCCTTACATTTATAGTAAGTTATATATTACAAAATTTTCACTTGGCACAACACTACAAGAAAAAGGCCTAACAGCGACTAGTATCTGCGACCGTGAGTTTATCCAGTCGCTATTGTATATCAGCGACCGCCTGCGGTCAGTGATCGGTCGCTATCATAATTTTGCCTCCAAAAATTTGGCAGGAAATGTGGGTGCGAAGGTTTTGTGCGACCACTTAAAAATATCGACCGCATGCGGTCGCTGATACCTCCATGTCATTAAAAATTAGCGACCACGAGCGGTCGCAGATGGCGGTCTCAGATCAAACTTAATGTAATCAGTACCAGGTATTCGCATGACACAGCAGACGGAAGGAAAAGAAAAGAGGGAGCTTACATTAGAGAGAAGAGGGAGAAGAGAAGAAGGAGCTCGCACCACTGCCTACTGTTGGGTAAAATCAATACGCTTAAAAACACACAAGTGTACGTGGTCAACAAGTAATATAGTAGTGAATAGAGTATCGTTCCCACGAAGAAAAAATATCAAGAATCTTAACTTCACAATTATCAATTTTGTATTAACCCAAATTTTATTAAACTAATCAATTCAATGGTTTTAAATTATATTTATATAAAAAAATTAAATTAATAAAGAAATAAACTATCACAAAATAGTCACCAATACTTAAATCCGAATTTCAAACAATTGATGGAGAATTAGACTTATGATTTCACCCCGAGCTTCCCTTTGATTTTCCAATTTTATTCCAACTCAATTCAATATTCTAGTTTATTAATCAAGAACACGAATGTAGTACGAGCCACCTCTCGATACACTAATACCATATTAACATCAATCCACAATTAAGATAGAAATCTGTTAAACACCTAAATTAACCAACTCACTATATCTCTATGTGAACTGCAATCAAAGAAGGCTGAAGTTTAAGCTTTCTATACAATTACATGTGATGTCAAGCGTATCTCTACCTTAACAATAATCACAAATCTGCTATCGACAAAATTCGTGACACATGCTATATTAACTAGGTCTAGATTTGAATCTCCTCTCTCGATTCCTTTCAAATCCACAAAGAACTGTTGATCAGGCAATTCATAAATTCATGCTCAAATTAACATAGATAAACTGTAAATATCTTATTGAATTGGAAATCAAAGTTATAGAATCATCGTTCCACCCAAGGATCCATCACAAGTCTAATAAGTAACTTAGTTCATAATGAATGAATAAAAAACTGAATAATTTGTTGAAAACATCCTTCCAATTACAAATAGATGAAATAGAAGAAGAATTATGAAAAACCCCTTCACGTAGCCTCGATTTGCAACCGTCGTGACAATCTCTGAAAAATTACCCCTCCAATGTTTTGGTCGTGAATCCTTGAAAATTCCCCTTGAACTATGTTCCGTGTTGTATGATATATCTCTCTCGATTCTCCAAACTCAGCATAAAAAGATATCAAATCAGCTCCACACTTCTCCTAATCCAACTCTAACTCCCCAAGTAAGAACCCAAATGGAGACATGAAACCTTTTCAAAATCAACCACACATTGCTCAAAGACTCCCACATATATACACCTATTACTATCACATTACATAAAAAAATTATTAGTTCCCAGCATAGCCCAACTTCTAGCCCAACAAAGAAAGTTAAGCCAAAGAAATCGACAAGCCTTGAAGCGTCCGCTACACCTTACATCAACGCAAGTAGCATGGCCGGTAGCTTTCGACCCAAGAATTTTTCGCTCAAACAAGTGCTCGCGCTTATGATTCCCATAAAGACAAGCGCCTCGCGCTATGTAGTCAGAAACATTCAAATTCCTTGAAATCTTCCTCCAATTGCCACACTTTGATTAAGCCCATGTATTATCCTGTAACAAGCAAACAACCTATCAAAAGTAACATGAAATTACCAAAAACTAACAATATATCAAGCTAAACGAACCTAAATCGTAGGTTATAAACCTACTCATCAAATTCCCCCAAACTTAATCATTGCTTGTCCTCAAGCAAAATGCAATGCAATAACAATCTAAATATCTAAAAATCCAACAACATCGCATAAACTAACTTATCCCATCGGCCTCAGAGAAAACAAGCAACTCTACAATACAAATTATCAAAACCAATCCACACTTACATATTAATTCTCAATTCATGAACAATTATCACTGGTATAGTGTGCGTGTGTGATCAACATCTAAGATAACTGATACGGACCCAAATTCAATACATAAATAACTTCTTAGAAGGAATCATACAGTGCAAACTTAAAAATCTCAAAGATAGGCACGACTCAACTACAATTAAACTCAACCAAATTCAAGGGTACATGCAGGATACTTATACTTTCTTTTCATCTTTTTTTTATACGGGGGCTTTTTGCTCTTTTCCCGTGATTATTTCCCTTTTCTTTTTCTTTTGATAGATGGTTGGTGAGTGCGTTTTACGCTCCATCTCACGCTTGTGTTTATGGGGAGTGTTTCTCCTCAACCCACCACAAGACTCAACATGTTTCATTCTTTCTCTCTCTTTTTTTAACAAGCTTATATATCCCACATATATTCCCCCAAACTTAGGTTTTTGCCCAAGTTAAGCCTTCACTGCCTATCCTTGTCATTTTCTAGTTCACCCTAGCATTATCCTTTAGAAACTTTTTATGTGTCAATTTGAACTGACCAGTCAACAAAGATGTTATTAGTGCTACCCTTTTTATAATAGTTTCAAACAAGTCCAAGAATTGATTCATAACAGAAATTATATCATATTTTACTAATCCATACTATATTGGTTAACTTGTTCACAATCTCATCATTGGCCAAAATAAACTGTAATATGCGACACCGTTGGACATATACAAACAAACTATTTACTATTTTTTTCCCCAAACTTAAGGAACTTAGTGTAATCTTGCAAGCCAAACTATGTAAACAAACACCAATACCCAATTTTGCCTACTTACTTGATTATTCAGACTGAAGAAGATGAGCAAACAAGAGGTAAGATGTAATTCCTTGCGCTATTTGACTCCCCCCGTTTGAGTATGTTTCCCCAAGTAATTGGTTGAAGGTATGTAATGGATGTAGTGGAGAGTTGATATGAATTGGGAGAGTGAAGTTTTGAGTTTATATAGGTGAAGGAATTCCAACGTGACTTGAATACTAGAAGATGAAAGGTGAAGGGGTAGACATGGAGTAGAAGTTGAAGAGGAGAAGGAGTTATGAGATGTTGTCATGCTTGTTGAGTTTAATGGGGGTTGGAAGATGTAGTGGTAGAGAAGTGGTGGAATTTTATTAGGTGAAGGAGAAGTGAAGGAGTTTGATTAGGTTAAGGAGAGGCAAGGTCTCGACTTTTTAGACATGGGCACCTGGGACATTAACTTGTGTCTTGACATGACTATGATATAGAAAGGGAGACGGTAGCGTTCAACGCTATTGAGCCAGGAGTTTTACAACAGGGTAGCGTGGCTAGCGCTGTGTAATGGGCTTTGAAGCCTTGATGCACTAGTGGGTCGATGAGATCTGGTATGAGTGGTGCGCGCCACAAGACTGCTTTGTCGTGATAGCGCTCCCAGTGGCTACATGGTGCCTTTTACGGTCTTATGGCGCGGCTACGCTTCTTCTGCCTATTGGAGAGCGCGGCCCGCGCTGTGATGGCAGAATGTTTTCGTTTGTCCTGCAAATTAATACAAATTTACCTAAGAATTCAACGAAAATTAATTACCTAAAAATAAAAAAGTAAACAAGAAACACAAAAGTGTAGAACATGGGTTACCTCCCAAGTAGCGCTAGTTTTAACGTCGTAAGCCCGACGATGACTCTCGTGTCACGGAGCATCGGCGAGGGTAATGTAGTCAGCATCCCAGTTCGCATCTTCGCCCCAATACTGCTTTATCTGTTAACCGTTGACCTTGAATGTCTCCATTGGGTTTCGGCTGTAGAGTTCAACTACGCCATATGGAAACACGATTTTTATGGTGTATGGTCCCAACCATCTTGACTTTAGCTTACCGGGAAACAACCGCAAACAAGAGTTGAACAATAATACCGATTGAACTGGTTCGAAAGTTCTTGGCATAATTTTCTTGTCGTGCCACTTTTTGACATTCTCTTTGTATAGTTTAGCGTTCTCGTATGCCTGAAGTCAAAATTCATCTAGCTCGTTCAATTGTAACAACCTTTTTTCCCCTACTGCTGCTTGGTCGAAGTTTAGTTTCTGAATGGCCCAGTAGGCCTTGTGATGTAGCTCAACTGGTAGGTGACAGGCCTTCCCGTACACTAGTTGGTATGGTGACATTCCTATTGGTGACTTATAAGTAGTCCGGTATGCCCATAGTGTGTCATCCAACCGAAGTGACCAATCTTTTTGACTCGGATTTACGACTTTTTCCAATATTTTCTTAACTTCTCTATTTGACACCTCAGCTTGTCCATTTGTTTGAAGGTGATATGCTGTAGCTACCTTGTGGTTGACTCCATACTTAGCCAAAAGAGCGGTAAAAGCTTTGTTGCAGAAGTGACTACCTTCGTCACTTATTATTGCTCTTGGCGTGCCAAACCTCATGAAAATATTCTTCTGTAGGAATTTGAGGACCACCTTGGCATCGTTAGATGGTCGTGCTGCAGCTTCGACCCATTTCAAGACGTAATCCACCGCGAGCAGAATGTACTGATTGCTCAAAGACGATGGGAATGGTCCCATGAAATCGATGCCCCATACATCAAAGATTTCCACTTCAAGAATTGTTTGTAATGGCATCTCATTCTTTTTCGATATGTTTCCTACCCGTTGGCATCTATCACATGTTTTCACAAATTGGTGGGCGTCTTTGAACAATGTAGGCCAATAAAACCCTGATTGAAGAACTTTCGCCGCAGTGCGCTCACTCCCATAATGTCCACCATATGCCGATGAGTGGCATTCTTGCAGTATATTATGGACTTCGCTGTAGGGGATACATCGTCGAATCATCTTATCGACGCACTACTTAAATAGATACGACTCATCCCACATGTACCACTTGACGTCGTGAAGAAACTTCTTTTTCTGTTGTCGTGTAAGATCTGGGGGAAGCATTTTGCTTACCAAAAAATTTGCGAAGTCTGCGTACCACGGAAATTCTGCGTTCAACCCAAATAATTGCTCATCCGGGAATGACTCGTTGATCACGCATCTGTCTTCATCCTTTTTCTCTAGATTGTCCAACCTTGATAAATGGTCGGCAACTTGATTCTCCGTCCCCTTTCTATCTTTAATTTCTAAATCAAACCCTTGAAATAGGAGAATCCATCGAATAAGGCGTGGTTTAGCATCTTTTTTCGCTATTAGGTATCGAATCGCCGAATGGTCCGTGTAGACTATCACCTTAGTCCCGATCAAGTATGCCTAGAATTTGTCTAACGCATACACCACTGCAAGCAATTCCTTTTCCGTGGTAGTATAGTTCATTTGAGTCTATGTGAGTGTTTTGCTTGCATAGTATATGGCGTGAAACACTTTGTCTCGTCTTTGGCCCAAAACAGTCCCAACCATATAGTCGCTCGCATCACACATAAGTTCGAATGGCATTTTCTAGACCGGTGCGACTATCACGGGGGCTGTAGTTAATTTCTTCTTCAATAGGTCAAACGCGGACTTACATTCCGCAGTAAAGCTGAAAGTGGCATCCTTCTCAAAAAGACTGCATAGAGGTTTTGCAATCTTAGAGAAGTCTTTTATGAATCTCCTGTAGAACCCAACATGCCCCAAAAAACTTCTAATACCCTTAACTGAGCTCGGTGGAGGTAGTTTCTCGATCGTATCCAACTTGGCCTTGTCCACCTCCAATCCTTGAGCCGACACCTTATGGCCCAATATTATGCCCTTTTCAACCATGAAGTGGCATTTTTCCCAATTTAGTATGAGGTTTGTATCCTTACACCGCTGCAATACCATGACCAAATTCTCTAGGCAAGTATCAAAATTGTCTCCATAGACCGAGAAATCGTCCATAAAGACTTCAACATTCTTCTCCACCATATCTGAAAAGATAGCCATCATACACCGTTGGAAAGTTATAGGTGCATTGCATAGCCCGAATGACATCCTCCAAAACGCAAATGTGTCGTAAGGGCATGTAAATGTTGTCTTCTCTTGATCCTCAGGAGCGATGGCGATATGATTATATCCCGAGTATCCATCCAATAAACAGTAGAACTCATGTCCCACTAACCTATCTAACATTTGATCGATAAAAGGTAGCGGGAAATGATCCTTTCGGGTTGCCTTATTCAATCTCCTATAATCGATGCACACCCTCCAACCTGTCACTGTCCTTGTTGGAATTAACTCGTTATCCTCATTCTGAATTAACGTCATTCCCCCTTTCTTAGGCACACAATGAATCGGACTTACCCATTTACTGTCGAAAATTGGATATATGACACCGACATCCAATAATTTCAGAATTTCCTTCTTGACCACTTCCTTCATGATTGGGTTAAGTCGACGTTGATGCTCCACCGATGGACTTGCATCATCCTCCATTAGAATCTTGTGCATGCAAAATGATGGGCTAATGCCTTTTATATCCGTAATTGTCCATCCAATTACTGATTTGTGATCCCTAAACACCCTCAGCAACTTTTCTTCTTGCAAATTGTTAAGTGCAGCAGAAATAATTACAGGTAAAGAATTTAAATCGCCTAAATATGCATACCTGAGATGTTTAGGGAGTGGCTTAAGTTCCAATGTCGGTGGCTCCTCCAATGATGGTTTCAATTTTTCTGCAACTGTCTCCTCGGTGTGCAGAGGTTCAATCGGTGCTCTAAATCGGCTAACTCTTGGCAACGCGTCTAGCATCTGTAATAAGTCCACAAATTCTGGGTCATCTTTTTCTTCATCCCCCAATAAGGTTGTTTCTAACGGATCATTGATCAAACTCTTGTTAATATCTTTGCTTGTAATTTGCTCAATTAAATCCATTCGATAACATTCTTCCTCGTCCGTAGGATATTTCATGGCCTTAAACACATTGAATTTTATTTCTTGATCTTGGACCCTTATTGTAAGTTCTCCTTTTTGCACGTCTATGAGTGTCCTTCCTGTGGCCAAGAAAGGTCTCCCTAGGATGATCGGGATGTTCTTATCTTTATCGAAATCCAGTATGATAAAGTCCGCATGGAATATAAACTTATCCACTTTTACCAAAATGTCCTCTACAATGCCTCTCGGATATGTGGTGACTATCCATGTTGCAATGAAATATTCGTAGGCTTTAGGGCAGGCAAACCCAATTCGAGTATATCGACAATGGCATCAGGTTTATACTCGCCCCGAAATCACATAAGCACTTGTTAAACGACATCTTCCCGATCGTGCATGGGATAGTAAAGCTCCCCGGGTCTTTGAGTTTTGGTGGAAGATTCTTCTGTAACACCGCACTACACTCCTATGTTAGTGCCACCGTTTCGAATTCTTCCCATTTCTTCTTCCTCGACAGAATTCCTTTCATAAACTTCGCATAACTCGGCATTTGCTCCAGGGCCTCTGTGAATGGGATGTTAATCTGGAGTTTCTTGAACACGTCTAAGAACTTTACGAACTGCTTATCTGATTTCTATTTTTGGACCCTCTGCTGAAACGGCGGTGGAGGATAAACAATTGGCTCGCTGTTTAACTTTATTTCCTCATTTTTGTTACCCTCCACTGTGTTACTGTCATCAACTTTTTCCTCTGGTGTTGCTGAATTTTCTGCACTATTCCCACCGAGGTGTTTTCCACTTCTCAACGTAACTGCTTGACATTGCTCCTGATTACCCTTAGGATTTCTCTCGGTGTCGCTAGGTAATGTTCCTTGTGGTCTGTTATTCAATGCCAACGCAATTTGACCTATCTGATTCTCTATATTTTTGATAGCAATAGCTTGATTCTTCATGGCCAAATCGTTGCTAGTCATGTACCTTGCCCATGTTTCCTCCCCATCGGATTTCCTGTCCTGCTGTTGAATCTGTTGTGGATGACTATGAAAACCAGGGGGATATGATGGTCGTGGAGCTTGAGTTTGCTGATTATTGCTCCATGAAAGGTTTGGGTGGTTCCTATTCCCCTGGTTGTAGGTGTTTTGGTAAGTATTTTGCGGAATTCTATTGTAGTTCCTATGGCCGAGCGGATCTTTGGATTTATTGCACTGCTTGATATGTCGGATGATCACCCACACACAATTCACATACTACCATAACCTGCTGAACTTGTTGAACTTGAGCCCTTGTCATCAAATTTACCCTCTCATTCATCGTATCAAACTTCATGGATAATGTAGAAAGTTGTGCTTGTATAGCTGTTACTCCATCTAATTCCAAGATCCCAGCCGCTTTTGCCTGTGTCATTCTTGCTGTGGGCCACTGGTAGTTATTTGCCGCCATTGTTTCTATTAAATTTTATGCGTCCTCTTAACTCTTAGCCATGAATGCACCGCCCGATGCCGCATCAATGCTTGTTCTGACATTTCCATGTAGCCCGTTAGAGAATGTGTTCATTTGTAACCACTTGGGCAATCCATGATGTGGGCACTTTCTGAGTAATTCCTTGTATCTCTCCCATGCCTCATATAGTGACTCCCCATTCTGTTGCTCAAACATTGTGATATCATTCCTCATTTTCGCAGTCTTCGCCGGTGGGAAAAATTTGGCACAAAATTTTTGAGCCAAATCCTCCCACGTAGTGATCTTCGCCGGCGGTAAAGAATGTAACCAACTCTTTGCCTTGTCCCATAAAGTGAATGGGAACAAGCGAAGTCTTACTGCCTCATCCGACACCCCATTGTACTTGAACGTGTCGCACATTTCCAGAAAACTGATTAAATGCTCATTCGGATCATCATTTGTCATTCCCCTAAACTGACATGAGTTCTGCATCATCTGAATGGTACCAGGCTTAATTTCAAAAGTGTTCGCAACAATTGCAGGCCTAGTAATGCTCGATTGCAGATCAGTCACCCTAGGTGTGGCAAAATCCTCAACGCTCGGTCTTGACGACCATCGTTTCCTTCCTTATCGAAATTTCGAATTAGTTCCTCGTTTCCTCAATCCACTTACTCAACTTTTGAAATAAATCATCAATGTCGTCCTCAAAAGGAAGCAAGTCTGGATGTTTAGATCGTGTTTGCATAAACCAATGTCGAAAACCTGAAATAGAGAAAACAAAATAAAAATGTTTAAGTAAAACTGGACTAATTAAACTGATATTGTAAAAACAAATAATAAAATCTCGGCTAAATTGTCCCCGGCAACGGCGCCAAAAACTTGTTGGGTAAAATCAATACGCTTAAAAACACGCAAGTGTACGTGGTCAACAAGTAATATAGTAGTGAATAGAGTATCGTTCCCACGAGGACAAAATAGCAAGAATATTAACTTCACAATTATCAATTTTGTATTAACCCAAATTTTATTAAACTAATCAATTCAATGGTTTTAAATTATATTTATATAAAAAAATTAAATTAATAAAGAAATAAACTATCACAAAATAGTCACCAATAACGAAATCCGGAATTTCAAACAATTGATGGAGAATTAGACTTATGATTTCACCCTGAGCTTCCCTTTGATTTTCCAATTTTTATTCCAACTCAATTCCATATTCTAGTTTATTAATCAAGAACACGAATGTAGTACGAGCCACCTCTCGATACACTAATACCATATTAACATCAATCCACAATTAAGATAGAAATCTGTTAAACACCTAAATTAACCAACTCACTATATCTCTATGTGAACTGCAATCAAAGAAAATTTGAAGTTTAAGCTCTCTATACAATTACATGTGATGTCAAGCGTATCTCTACCTTAACAATAATCACAAATCTGCTTTATCGACAAAAATTCGTGACACATGCTATATTAACTAGGTCTAGATTTGAATCTCTCTCTCGATTCCTTTCAAATCCACAAAGAAGCATTGATCGTGCAATTCATAAATTCATGCTCAAATTAACATAGATAAACTGTAAATATCTTATTGAATTGGAAATCAAAGTTATAGAATCATCGTTCCACCCAAGGATCCATCACAAGTCTAATAAGTAACTTAGTTCATAATGAATGAATAAAAAACTGAATAATTTGTTGAAAACATCCTTCCAATTACAAATAGATGAAAGAGAAGAAGAATTATGAAAACCCCCTTCACGTAGCCTCGATTTGCAACCGTCGTGACAATCTCTGAAAAATTACTCCTCCAACGTTTTGCTCTTGAATCCTTAAAAATTCCCCTTGAACTATGCTCCGTGTTGTATGATATATCTCTCTCGATTCTCCAAACTCAACATAAAAAGATATCAAATTAGCTCCACACTTCTCCTAATCCAACTCTAACTCCCCAAGTAAGAACCCAAATGGAGACATGAAACCTTTTCAAAATCAACCACACATTGCTCAAAGACTCCCACACATATACTCCTACTACTATCACATTACATAAAAAATTATTAGTTCCTAGCATAGCCCAACTTCTAGCCCAACAGCAAAGTTCGCCCAAAGAATCTCCGAAGCCAGCGCCGCGCACCCACCTACACCTTTAAGTAGCTGCCCGCACTTTTCGACCCCGTATTTTTTTCTCGCTCCGGTGGCATATGGCGCTTATGATTCCATCAAAGACAACTGTGCCCCACGCTATGTAGTCAAAAACATTCAAATTCCTTGAAATCTTCCTCCAATTGCCACATTTTGATTAAGCCCATGTATTATCCTTCAACAAACAAACAACCTATCAAAAGTAACATGAAATTACCAAAAACCAACAATATATCAAGCTAAACGAACCTAAATCGTAGGTTATAAACCTACTCATCACCTACTGCCATCGCTCGCCACCATTGCCCACTGCCATCGCCGCCGCCACAAGTAACCCTAACTTATAGAACTGATAATTGCGAATGTTGGCAAAGATACTGTACTTGGAGCTACACCTGAGAATTCTTGAAAAATTGTTGCTCACTCTGATAGAGTAAAATGTCGACCTCAACTTGAAGTGTTGGAATATCATTTGCTATTTTTGAGTCTTGCTATAAAGTATCTAAATTTATTTTATTTAGTATTTACACTTTGTCTGGACTAAAAATTGGTCCTGATGTTTTTAATTTTCCCTTAATGAGAAATAGTTAAACCTTACTTTTATGTTCATATCAATAGGAAAATTGACAATTGTTCTTGGAGCTTATGGCTTTGTAAAGTGGGTTGCATTTTACTATGAGGGAGTTTTTATTATTTTTGGGTAAGAATCAATATTTAATGACGTTATAAATAAGGAAAAAAAATTATAATCACTGTTGAAAAATTGAGTACAAGAAGTTGATATCAGTTGATATTTGTTTAGTGATCTTATCCTATTAAATTAGAGATAAATGATACTATATTCTTGAATAGAATAGTAGTTGAGGAGGCAGTTCATTATTTATATCTGGTATATGAAATTAACTTAACAATTCAAAGGTTAAATAATGTGCCTTAGATATTGTTCTGATAAACCAAATCTTGATTCAAATAAACAAACAAACAAGATATTGAGGGGAAGATAATGGAGTGAGGCTACAAATCTGGGGCCAATTTGGCCATCTTTTTTGTATAAGTAAATATATTCTGATATTCCCAAAATAGGCAGCATTATCTAAATCTTCATATATAAGTCAAATGGCCATATATGCATTCGTATTCACTGTTGTGTTATACTTCCTTGGTGTTTAATATATGTGATGTTATGTTAATTGCTTATACATTCTTGTTGCTCTTATATGCCTACAAATGGCCATATATGTATGCCCTCGTGCATGTGGATAGTCCATATTATAGGGGAGACTCTGCTGAAATTTTTTCGTTGGTCGGGTAACTGAACAAAGGTGTATATTTATATTATACCTACATATATGCAAAAAAAAAAAATTAGACTTGTCCTAATGCATATGCAGACCATGCATGATGTAATGATTCATATTCTACCCCTAGGAATCTATTGTCTTTAGGTTGGTGTCAGTTAAAATATGTAGGATGACAACAATATACCATGCCTTTGGGTAGTCGATCTCAAGTTGTGTAAATTTGTTTTGGCATGTATCCTTGTTCAATTCCCGAATAATCATATATGATGCACACTCATGTTATATATGTACATATACATCTATATCTATTTATAAGCATCATAAATGGGATTGAGCTTAATTGTAAATCTCTAACAAGGGAATACAATAATTCATGTCAACATAGGTACCGTGGAATCATGGACCTCTATTCAGACCGTAGTTGGATGGCACGACAAAAGTCAAGTTCCCAAATAGGTGCTACAACTGAATTTAGAGTTGGTTGCCAAGTGTTTTTGGAGTATGCGTATAGTCACCCAGAATGTATGAATGGTCAGTTGCAGATAAGATGTCCATGTTTGAAGTGTAAGAATGTAAATTATATAGACAGAGACGTGGTAAACTATCATTTACTTGTTTCTGGGTTCATGAAAAATTACGAAGAATCTTTGGTGGGCACATGGCGAGAGAAGAGATGGTGGCATCATGTATAATACACAATTGAGGCAATTATTACTCATCATATGAATGAAATGGTTCATGATATTGTAGGGCCAGATTTTGATTGGGAACAAGGCAGAGAGCAACCTATGAATTCTGATGCCAAAGACTTCTTTAAGTTGTTAGACGATGGTAGCGAGCCATTGTGGCATGGTTGCACCAAACACACTATATTGTAGTAGTGGCGACATTACTTAACATCAAGGTTGATCACAACATGAGCCATGAGTGTTTTGAGTCGCTTTTGAAGGCCATTAAGAGTATATTGCCTGACAGTGAGAAATTACCTGGTAACTATTACTTTTATAAGAAAATGGTTAAGAAGTTGGGTCTTGGATACCAAAAGATCGATGCATGTCCCAACGATTGTGTGACACCCCCAAAATAGGTATACATCACCTATTCTGAGTCGCCAAATACATGGTACAGAATATAAATACAATCTTAGTTATACAACAAGAGAGCTATGAGTTTAAATACAAATACTGTCTTCTAGACAATATCCACTCTCAGAATAAGTCCTCATTACATTTATTGTCACACTATTTAACAGAATAGTGAGGACTACTAGCTAATACTATCATCCAGACCATCACTCCATTTACGTTCTCATTTCCTGAAGAGAACAGTGAAAGAAAGGGTGAGCTCATCTAGCCCAGTAAGAAATATTATGACTGAGATAATACAGAATAAATTATCATTAGCCTTCAACAGTGTTAAACTGATAAAATATAACAACATCAAGTTTAACTGCAGCGGAACAAGAAATCCATTAAAAGAGTCAAGTAGAGAATAAAATCTACTATCTTTTATGATTTAAAAGGTTTTTCATCACTTTTATCGCAGGGAGTCAGCTTAATAAATAATTCACATCACCGAATCACCCATGCACTAAGGCCAAGGATATTATTTAGTATCACGACCACAAATTATCCATGCAATACGGGCCAATGACATTCATGTATTCATCAATGGTCATGATCATGCCAACAACTGTCCATCAATGCACTACGGGCCAATGAGGACTTTTACCACATCATTTGTAACATTACGGTCATGATTACACGAATAATCCCTGGTCATAATCATACCAAGTCCATCTATGCACTACAGGCCACAGATGACTTTCAAAAAAATATAAACATGAGGATGATGACAATGATATAAGAATTCAATAAAACAAGTTCAAGAATTAATTTATTCGGGAACTAATAACGTCCAAGTTATCAACATGATACTGCTTTGTGCAGTAAAATTCAGGAATGCTCAGAAGAATATTTCCATGAAAAGATACTAGATGAAGCGCAAATATCAAGAATATTCCACTAATTTCATGGAGTATAGAAGTCAAAACTTTAACCAACTGAGTATAATAAGGAATGGAATAACAAAAGAAATCACCAGGCATGCGATAGACCGCACAGGCAGGTTATTCCAACAGAATAATAATTAACGGAACCAGGTCCGGCGTAAAACGCACAGACAGGATATTCCAACAGAATAATAAAGACGGAATCAGGTCCGGCGTAAAATGCACAGACAGGATATTCCAACAGAATAATAAAGACGGAATCAGGTCCGGCGTAAAATGCACAGACAGGATATTCCAACAGAATAATAACGAATGGAATAACAGAAGAATTTCACCAAGTATAGGGTAGCCCGCGTATACAGGTTATTCCAACAGAATAATAAATAATGGAATAACAGAAGTTCTCTTCATGAATACAAAAGAAATAATACCCCTTACTAAGTAAAAAAAGCGGATATAAAAATAGGAAGTAGCAGAATACTTTTCTATAGTTTCTCTATAATTTCTCTCTCTAGAGTTTTAGTGAATTAGTAAGAAAATAATGAAGGAATGAGCTTCTATTTATAGGAGAATTGAAGGGGCACTGTGTAAGAAAAATAACGAAAGCAATAACTCTTTCATTCACGGATGCTTGACTGATGCATTAATTCATTCACTGATGCTTACCCATTATGCAGGCAACTAAAATTTCAATCAAATTAAGTAAAAAACAAAAACTAAAATATAATATATATATATATATATATATATATATATATTTATATATAACCACATGTTATAATCATATATATATATATATAATAACATTTCCCTCCCAAATCGTTTCTCCCCCACCCCACTCCACCCCACCCACCCCACCCCATTTTCATTTCAACCATTTCTTCCACACGTGGCCCCTACATGTGGACTCCACCTTTGATATATTAAATAATTTTCTCCCGATTATTTTGAAAAATGGGTAAATAGGGGTCCATAAAAGAAGCAAAATTTACAACAATTACTATAACAATAATTGAACAAAACTGAGTGACTTCTCATGTAAGCATCAATAATCAATACTGTGTGCTACTGTGCAACTACGCGTATTACTATACTTTTAACACCGGGTGTTTCAACAGTTAACGGTAAAACTTCCGTTGTTATTTTCATAAAGTATTTTTGTCGTTTTCTTAATCCGATAATAATTTCGTTGTGGGGTCCACTAATGATTGTGCCGTTGCACGAATATTCCCTGTTAAAACGAATATTCCCCGACCAATCGAATATTATAAAACAACTTGCGTATTTTGCAAAATTTATAAATATTACCCACAACTATAACATTATATCAAATTCATTCCATAATATTCAAAAATTGGGGTCTTACAACCTCCCCTTCTTATGAAATTTCGCTCTCGAAATTAGGGTACGTACCTGGTATGTCGAAGAGGTAAGGATACCTTGATTTCATTTCAGATTCTAACTACCAGGTCATTTCCTCAACATCGTGGTTTCTCCATAAAACTTTGACTTGAGGTATAACCTTGGGCGTAGAATATGTTCCTTCTTATCCAAGATTTGAAGCAGGAACCTCTTCATACGTTAAATCTTGCTTATTTATTTAAATCGGTTCTAACTCAATAATGTGGTGCGGGTCTTTCACATATTTACGTAACATAAATATGTGAAAAATATTATGAACACGAGACATACTTGACGGTAAAGCAAGTCTATAGGCCACAGTTCCTACTCGATCTAGGATTAAAAATGGGTCGTTGAATCGAGTATTGAGCTTTCCTCTCTTTCCAAATCTCGTAACTCCTTTCCATGGAACAACACGTAACAACACATGATCTCCTATATCGAATTTCACGTCCTTTCGATGAAGATCAGTATAACTCTTTTGTCGATCTTGTGAGGTTTTTATACGTTGTCGGATTGTTTGAATCTTTTTCGTAGTCATACGTACCAACTTCGGTCCCAACAACGTTGCTTCACCCACCTCATCCCAGCATACTGGAGAACGACACTTTCTTCCATACAGCGCCTCGAATGAAGCCATGCCAATGCTTGCTTGATAACTGTTGTTGTAGGAAAACTCCACCAACGGTAAGAACTTATCCCAACTTCCCTTGAAGTTAAGGACACAGAGTATTAATAAATCTTCAAGAGTTTGAATAGTCCTCTCCGACTGTCCGTCCATCTGAGGATGATATGCCAAACTAAATCATAAATTCGTGCCCATAGCTTTTTGCAAACTAACCCAAAATCATGAAGTGAATCTTGGGTCTCGATCAGAAACTATGGATACTGGCATACCATGCAGTCTTATAATCTCGTTTATGTACATACGAGCAAGACGTTCAAGAGTATAAATTTCTCGTATTGGTAAGAAATGAGCAGACTTGGTCAATCTATCAACAATGACCCAAATTGCATCTATGCCTTGAGAAACCTTGGGAAGACCAGTAACAAAATCCATGGTAATGTGCTCCCACTTCTATTCTGGAATTTCAAGTGGTTGCAATGGACCTTTTGGTACTAGATGCTCCGCTTTAACTCGTTGACAAGTTAGACACCTTGAGATAAACAGCGCTATCTCTCTCTTCATATTGCTCCACCAAAATGTATGACGAATATCATGATACATTTTGGTACTCCCAGGATGGATTGCAAATGGTGTGTTGTGTGCCTGCATCATGATTTTATACTTTAAATCAGGGTCGTTAGGAACAAAAATTCTGGAGTTGACTCGAAGTATTCCTTCTTCATTGATTCTTACTTCCGGCATAGCACCTTCTTGCACTTTCTTCCTCATACGCATCACTCCAGTGCGTAGCTTGGAGACTTTAACCTTATCAATTAAAGTCGGTTCTACTCGTATGTTCGCCATCATCACATGGGTCTCTGGAGTCTTTAACTCTATTTCCATCCTTTGCAAGTCACACAAAATGGGCCTTTGCGTTGTCAATATTGCACTCGTACCCGCATATGATCTTCTACTCAATGCGTCAGCTACCACATTCGTTTTTCTAGGATGGTATTGGATGGTATGATCATAATCTTTCAATAGTTCAAGCCAACGTCGTTGTCGCATGTTGAGTTTCTTTTGAGTGAATAAATATTTGAGGCTTTTATGATCCGTAAAGATCTCCACTTTCTCCCCATACAAGTAATGCCTCCAAATCTTTAGTGCAAAAACGACTGCTGCCAACTCTAGATCATGAGTGGGATAATTCCTCTCATATTCTTTGAGTTGTCGTGTGGCATAGGCTATGACTTTCCCATGTTGCATGAGAACACATCCCAACCCTTTGCCCAAAGCATCACTATAGATGACAAATCCCTCCGAGCCAGATGGTATTGTCAGAACAGGTGCTGAAATGAGTCTCCTCTTGAGTTCTTGAAAACTCTTCTCACATTCCTCGTTCCAACCGAATTTTGTATCTTTCCGAGTCAGCTGAGTTAGTGGAGTAGCAATTCGAGAAAATCCTTCCACGAATCTCCGATAATAACCAGCTAGACCGAGAAAGCTACGTACTTTGGTCACTGATTTAGGTTGCTCCTAGCTTTGAATAGCTTCAATCTTTGCTGGGTCAACAGATATTCCATGACTTGATACCACGTGCCCAAGGAATGCTACCTCCTCAAGCCAGAACTCGCATTTCTTCAACGTGGCATAAAGCTTATATTCACGAAGCTTTTGGAGTATCAGCCTCAAGTGTTGCTCATGATCTTCACGGCTTTTGGAATAAATAAGGATGTCATCAATAAAGACGACCACAAAGTGATCCAAATATTCCTTGAATACTTGGTTCATCATATCCATGAAGGCAGCAGGAGCATTAGTCAATCCAAAGGACATGATTAGGAATTCATAATGCCCATACCGAGTTCTGAAAGCCATCTTTGGAATGTCATCGGTTCTAATCTTCAATTGGTGATATCCGGAACGAAGATCAATTTTTGAAAAGAATTTGGCACCTTGCAACTGGTCAAACAGGTCATCAATACGTGGAAATGGGTACCTATTTTTGATGGTGACATGATTCAACTCCCGATAATCAATACAAAGTCGCATACTCCCGTCTTTCTTTTTCACGAATAGAACAGGAGCACCCCAAGGAGAAGTACTAGAACAAATAAAGCCAATGTCTAACAATTCCTGCAGTTGGGTCTTTAATTCCTGAAGTTCAATAGGAGCCATTCGATATGGGGCTTTAGAAATGGGTTTTATACCGGGTTCAAGGTTGATACAAAATTCAATTTCATGCTCTGGGGGTAGGCCAGGAAGTTCTTCAGGGAATACGTCAGGAAATTCATTAACAATAGAAATATCATTCCGGCGTATTTACATTTTAGATCCGTGACATGAGCTAAGAAAGCTTGACATCCATTTTTCAATAAGCGAATAGCTTTATGGCTTGAGATGACAGTGATTGATTTTATTGGTTTGGTTTCTTGAATTCGCATAATAGGTTGGTTTGGAATATGAAAGATAACAACCTTACAAAAACAATCAATTTTTGCATGATGTGTAGTTAACCAATCAATCCCTAGAATCACATCGAATGCAAGTATTTTCAAAGAAATAAGATCGACAGGTAACGTGCAGGTGCCTATTTGAACTAAACAAGACTTATAAACAGTGGATGTAATGAAGGTTTCTCCTAACGGAGTTTCAACAGATAAGTCAAAATCTAATTTCTCCGAAGTCAAATTTAATCGTTGAGCGCAAGTAGGAGAAATAAAAGAATGGGTAGAACCGGTATCAAATAAGGTATAAACTTTGCTAGAGCTTATGATAAGCTTACCCGTGATGACCTCGTTCGGGTTCCTTGCTTTCTGGGAGGTCACGACAAATGCACTCCCTTGCACCACCGGCTTTGACTTTTTTTGGACGGCCTTTGGTGCCTCCATCCTAGCTAAACTTGTCTTCGGTGAATGACAAAATCGGGCTAGGTGACCTTCTCTTCCACAATTATAACACGCTTTGGATGGCATCGCGCAGTTTGGACTGATATGTCCCTCCCCTCCGCATTTGAAGCATATGATAGGTGGTCGTTCTCCTTCCTTAACCACGATTCTTTGGTCTTTGACGTCTTTTCATCATTATTGAATCTCCTTTTCTTGAAATGTCCATTTTCTTGTCTTGGCCATGATTACCACCAAGTGGTTACCATTTTCGCATGTTGATTCCTCCACGTTTGTTGTCACCGCTTCGATGGTGATACCTTTGGTATTTTCATCTTTGTCATTTGCTTTCTCTTGGTTGCGTTGACTCGTTATCGCGCTCCAATAACTGAGCCCTATTTACAACATCTGAGTACAAACACAGTTTATGAGAAATAAGATATTGACGTATCTCCGATTTCAAACCTCTTAAAAACATTCGCGTCATTCGCTCCTCATTATCGACCAAATGGGATGCAAACTGGGATAACTCCGCAAATTTAGCCTCGTATTGCGACACGGTCATATTGTTTTGTTCCAACTTGATAAACTCCACCCCTTTCATGTGATGAATACTCTCGGGAAAGTACTTGTCGTTGAATAGCTCTTGGAACTTCTCCCAAGACATCTTGAGTGCATCGAAGTTGGGTACATTTTCTGATTCCCACCGATGAATGCCTCTTCACGCAATAACATGAAGGTGGCGAAGGGAACCTTTGCTCTCTGAGCATCCCAAAACATCAAATATCTTGGTGATCTCGCTTTATCCATGCTTCCGCCTTAAGTGGTTTTGGCTCTCCAATAAACTCGGTGGTCCCGGCTCCTTAAAGCTGTTTAGCGGTGACCGTCAAGAGAGTTTCTAGTGTTTTCACCTACATTTTGGGCGAGGCAGCTCTCGCCGATGTTGCATGAATTGCATAAAGCCTCACGAATAATCCATCATTCATCATTTGGTGGGTGTTATTATTTGCATGAGGATTGTCGCATTCACGATGCACATTCCCTGATTATTGATATGTGGAGACTCAGCGGTCTCTGTGCTCCATTGCTATTTTCAACATTCTCGGATGTCGATTTTTCGATCATCGCCACAAAACAAAGGTTAATTAATATATAACATATTATCCCTATACTCTACGGCCACCAATTAAATACCAAATAAACTTAGGTAGGTCATACTAGCGAAGGAATTCCCGTCTCTCCCTCCTAGTTCTAGTCTCACCTCTTAGCAGTGGCTCATATCCTAAGCTTTGATACCAATGTGGCGCCCCCAAAATAGGTATACATCACCTATTACGAAGTCGCCAAATACATGGTACATAATATAAATACAATCTTAATTATACAACAAGAGAGGCGTGAGTTTAAATATAAATATCGTCTTCAGACAATATCCACTCTCGAATAAGTCCTCATTACATTTATTGTCACACTATTTAATGAGAATAGTGAGGACTACTAGTTAATACTATCATCAGGACCATCACTCCGGTTCCCAGGCTCGTCGGCTCGTTCTCATTTCGAAGAGAACATGAAAGAAAGGGTGAGCTCAACTAGCCTCGTAAAAATATTATGACTAAGATAATACGAATAAATTATCATTAGCCTTCAACGATTGTTAAACTGATAAAATATAACAACATCAAGTTTAACTGCAGCGGAACAAGTAATCCATTAAAAGAGTCAAGTAGAGAATAAAATCTACTATCTTTTATGATTTAAAAGGTTTTTCATCACTTTAATCACTGGGACTCAGCTTAATAAATAATTCACATCACCGAATCACCCATGCACTAAGGCCAAGGATATTCTTAGTATCACGACAACAAATTATCCATGCACTATGGGCCAAAGACATTCGTGTATTCATCAATTGTCATGATCATGCCAACAACTGTCCATCAATGCACTACGGGCCAATGAGGACTTTTACCACATCATTTGTAACATTACGGTCATGATTACACCGAATAATCCCTGGTCATAATCATACCAAGTCCATCTATGCACTACAGGCCACAGATGACTTTCAAAAAAATATAAACATGAGGATGATGACAATGATATAAGAATTCAATAAAACAAGTTCA
Organism: Panax ginseng; assembly: GCA_020205605.1. Lineage (NCBI taxonomy): Eukaryota > Viridiplantae > Streptophyta > Magnoliopsida > Apiales > Araliaceae > Panax > Panax ginseng. The sequence continues at coordinate 59,162,151 of CM035146.1, read as the reverse complement.
AGAATTAATTTATTCAGGAACTAATAACGTCAAAGTTGTCAACATGATACTTGTAACGCCCCGAAATTCGGTCTATCTTCACACCCGAATTTCGTACGTCACGAGTACATCATTCATCCAACATACATCATTATATACTGAATATAATGACATACACTCTCAAATCCTAGGTTCTGGAAACCTTATAACCTTTTTCATTACAAATATTAATAAATACATTATTCATTTCATCTTACAAGAGTGACTTTTATCCGCCACCAAGGATACATAATAGTTCATTAGACTAGTCTATTGCTCAGTTATATCTTTTTTCATTACAAGTCTTCACTTGATCTTCTCGCTCGTTCACCTTCTGAATGGTACTTCATCTGGATATCGTCAGCTTGATCTTTACGGGATCTTTAAGTTCTTCTAACCTTGTTCGCTGAAAATTGTTTTTCATTTAAAGATAGTGTGAGCATTCAATTTCCTAGTAAGTCATAACAGTTGAACAAACAACTTCAAAATTAAAACATTTCTTTAGAACTTCTATAACCAAACAAAGGTTATGAAGCAGTTTGAATAATAGGAATAGTCTCGATTCCTATCATCTTAAAACATCAGTCATTTTCACTTTGAAATACTTTCATTCTTCTACCTTTTTCATACACATCCTATTTGGCTAGAATCATTAGCATAGACTTAAAAATAACAGTTCATGTATAAACAGAACATACTTGTATTGAACATCTCAATCACAGAACAATGCATATCATAGAAACACCGAAGTGTTCAAATTGTGGCACAAGGCCTCATACATTCTACCACATTGTACAAATATCGCACATTCGCACATAGATAGAACTTCTCAAGTACAACATCTGAGAAGTTAAAGAAAATAACATTCATGTAATATGAATGAAGTTAGGAAACTTGCCTTATGCCCAGCTACAGCATACGCTGAACTGCTCATTTCAATTCCTATATAACACATAAGGAGAAAACATAAACACCAATTAGTCCTATATTGAACTTACGCATTGGTTTAGTTAACTTTACTTCTTAGGGTTTGCGTTCTTGCAATATAAGTTTACACGACTAACTTACTTTACCAATCTACGGCTTTATGACATACGAAGATTTCTTACTCACGTTCATCATCTTAGATGATTTATATTCTTATCTTATTCGAACCATTAAACTTAATGTTCGTTAAATCCATTTTTTATCGACTCACATTTGGCTTTCATTAATCTTATTACCGTTAATTCATTATGGCTTTCATGATAGTTCATATACTATTTAATACTTTCGTTATCCATTACATGAACCTCAGGTTCATTACCCTCGTCGTTCAACCTCTAAGGAATCACAAGCATAGCAATCCCTCAAGTCCATTCATTGCGATTACGGTCCCCAGATATCGGTTACGTAACCCGCGTTTATATTCTTTGTCATTTAATCTTGTTTAATCTATATGTTCAACCCTTAATAAAGGTTTACATCACATGATTAAGTGTTATCTTAGTCGAATATTATATTCTTTATCTTCCCTTATATTTCCCCCCAAGAGTTGAGCAATTAAAAGCTCATCTCTGGCTTTTTCCCAACACTGGCGCTGCGGCGCCACTCTCTTCTTTATCACTCGTGTTACGGCGACACTCTCCAGAAGTTTATGGCCAAACTCGCACTGCAGCGCCACTTCCCAAAGCTCAGGCTGCGCTGCGGCGCCGAGCCTAAACCCTAGAAAAATTCTCTAAGTGTTAAATCAATTTTGAGCTGCTTACTTCGCGATCTCATAAGTCCTTCGTTATAACTCGGAACGAGGTCTTTCCAAAGCCATTCTCTTCCTTATCTTACGTACTTTAATACCCATCGAGCAGAAATTCATTGTAAATCTACTAGCGTGCCATTCGATTTGCTTGATCTTCACCCTTTGTTCATTTTACGTTTTTAACGCTCTTCGTTCGTTCGTCCGTAATTCGGTTATCCAAACTCGGAACTCGTTCGTTCTTGAGTCTAGGACTCACGTTTTCTATGTTCTCTTACTTTCTTATGAAACCCTATACGTTCGAGTTCATTTACTAACTTTCTAATTCTCGTTTGACTTTTACGAAATTTTTGCCATAACTTCGTTATATCTAAGTTTTAATCCGTTCTTCATGAACGTTTCTATCATTCCTAACCAAGCAATACACATCTAACATTTACGCGATGGTTTTAAACTTTTCCAACAACAACAATTATCCTACGATGGTTTTAAATTTGTCCATCAATAACGTTCTTCGTGTTCTTCGCGTGTTCTTCGTTCGTTCTTCATTTTAATTGATATTTTGGATTATGATTTCACTTTTTATTGGAATTTGATGTTATAAAACACCATTCCTTACTTATTTCACCTACTTATTCATATAATCCACTAGGATCGTTTTAATTCATTACGAATCTTATACTTCCTTAAAAAATTTATTTACTAAACTTTAAATTCTTATTTCTTCATTTTCTTATGATTTCAACCATATGAAATCATCTAAATCTTCTTTTACTTCTTAATCCTATTAAGTTGTGTTTTTAAACATATTAAACATAAAGAAAATATTAGAAGAAACTAGGGTTCGAATTATCGTTCTTCTTTAATCCTCTTCCGTTATACAAAGCCGGCGATTTGCAAGCTTTTCTATTTCACGATCACTTTTGATCCGAGCATTCATTCTCACGCTCTTCCTTCTCCCTCTTCATCCGAGCTCTCTCTCTCTCTCTCTCTCAAGTGTAGGATTTTTCAAAATCTCAAAATAATGAAATCTAGCTTCCTATTTATAGAAAACCAAAGCTAGGGCAAAATAGTCATTTCGCCCCCCAAACCTCCTTACTATTCATTACTTAAGCACTAAGTTTACTTAGCCCTTAAGTTTACTTAACCTTTAAGTTTACTTAGCCTTTAGGTTTGCTTAACCCTTAAGTTTACTTAGCCTTTAAGTTTACTTAACCCTTAAGTCTTCTTAGCCCTTAAGTTTACTTAGCTCTTAAGTTAAGCACTTTACTTAGTTATTAAGCATAAGTACTTTACTTAGTTATTAAGTTTACTTAGTCATTACTTAACTTATCCTTTACTTAGCCATTAAAACTAATCGTATTCTACGCATCTCATTCTCGTATTCCATTCGTATATAGTTCGTACGATATTCGTATTATACGTTGTACTAATCTTCTTACTATACTCATATAATAACTAGTATTATTCTCGTATTTCTCACGCATAATAACCCCAATGATTATACGTGATCATAAAATTCTCGGAACTCACTTTTTCTAACCCTTAGGTTTTGAGTCCGCAGGCAAAAACTTCGTTTTTGCCATAACTGAAATATTATTGAATATTCCATCACGTCTCAACATTTTACGTAATCAGTAACTTCTCGGAATTTCAAAATAAATCTCCGAGCAGAAACGGATGAATAGTGCTTATTTCATCTTTTTCCTCGAAAAATATTTTGTTCCCGGAAAATTTTTATTTTCGTCTTGAAAATTCTTATTCGATCAATCTAGCTCGTAGCTAGAATACTCCCGACTTATAATCATCCTAGGTTCTAGAACGATTAATAAACACATAGCACATAATAGTATTAATAAAAATTAGTTTTATTAATAACTAATTCTTTAAACCTAAATTCTGGATAAAAAAAATTTCGGGTTGTTATATTCTTCCCCCTTATAAAAATTTCGTCCTCGGAATTTCTTAAAACCACACCCTTACCTGGGTCATCACATTCACCTCTTCTTCACAGAATTTCGTCCTCAAAATTTTAGCCTACCTTTCTTCTCAACTTCACTTCAACGGAGTTCTTATCTTTCCCTCATTCCTAACCCCCATAGCCTATCAAGAATCATGAATTAGAAGGAATAACGAGGAATATTAAATTTCCGTTGAAAACGTTTCATACTTTTGCTGATGGGTCAAATCGACCATGAACTCTTACTAGGTTAAACAGCATTTCGCCGCAAGTCCTTCTTTAACGGTCAGTTTACAATCACAAAGAAAGTAACTACCTCTTCTATGTTCTCCTCAGACTCAATCATTAGTTTACATACTATTTGTCTAGCTGAATCAAGTAGCTTAGACCATACCAATAAATTGGATATCAACGTGCAACATTCGTCTAGTCAACTCAATTGACATCGACTACTTCTTTAAATTCTTTTCGCAATACATCAAAACATTTTATGACGTCATGATATCGTACTTGTCATAGTACGTTGAGGACTTCGTCAGTTTGTGACTTTGTCATTATACATCATACCATAGCGGGTTGTTGATCCTAAGATCACATCCAACACCAGGTTTAATGGTATTAACAACTCCATCGTTTTACCACCCTTGCATCGAATGCACAGATGATATAAAATTCATTTTGAATATTTTAAATCAATTTCTATCTAGCCGAAGCAATTAGCATAGACATACCAAGAATAGCTCTTTTAAAAAAATTCTATTGATTCCAAAAGTTGAACCAATTCTTTCCTTTTTCAAAATATACATATCAGCACGAGTTCAATAAAGTTCGAAATCTAGCATAGCTAGATGACTTGAAATATCCTATTCTCCATCTTCTTTCATTGTCTTACTGCGACAATACTTAATCTTCTCTAGCACCTTCAATACTAAGTCTACTGAAAACAACTCATTTTCAGTCTAAACATTCCTATACCTTAGTACAGTCCGTCAACTTACCACACATTAGGAGTTCAGGAACTTTCCACAATAATATGAGTTTAAGAACATCCAGACAGACCATAAGCGTCCATTCGCTGAGACATTCGAAAACATACCATATTATTATGAGTCACGAACATACCATAAGTATGAGTTTCAAGAACTCGCACCTACCTTATCGTTCTCTACCTATCAAGTATATACATGAGAAAAGATTCACCTTCTCATCATATACATCTTGATAAGCGCGAAATCAATGATTATCACTACGAAGCTAAGTGATTATAGAACCAAACACAATTCCCTGCCCATACAGAAAATTGTTCAACTCAGCTTCTGACCGATATAAGAAGCTAAGCGGTTGTTACACCAAAAACAATTCTTCGCCCATACAAAGAATTTTTCAACTTAACAACTATATCGCATAAGAAGCCAAGTGGTTCTAAAACCATGTACAATTTCCCTGCCCATACAAGGAATCATACAACTCAGCTGCTGATATGAGTCTTCAATCGAAATTTTACAACTTCTAAATCTCTCTCTACTTAATATGAATTTTCTTTAATTCATATACTATCCTTCATAACTCAATCTAAGTTCTTCTTCCCGTACTACTTCATAGTACCTTTCATTCATGGCCATAGCTATAAATCATTCATCGTTTAACAACTACTCTGTTACTACGAGTCACTATGATCACGTGGTGATCTTCTTATCCTTCTCTCTAAGATTATAGTCTTAGGTACTCCTACCTAAGGTTTATAACCTATCACTCGATACCACTTTAGCGCCCGAAATTCGATTCTATCTTACTTTTTGGATTCCGTGCGTCACGAGTACATCATTCATCAACATACATCATTATATACTGAATATAATGACATATACTCTCAAATCCCAGGTTCTGGAAACCTTATAACCTTTTTCATTACAAATATTAATAAATACTTGTAATGAAAAAGGTTATAAGGTTTCGTAACTCGAGATTGAGAGTGTATGTCATTATATTCAAGATATAATGATGTATATTGATGAATGATGCCTCATGTATTTTCAAAGTGAAGATAAACCGATTTTGAGCGCTATAATATCGTCAGGCAAGAAATTCAAGAATGCTCGGAAGAATATTTTCATGAAAAGATCTTTGGATGAAGCGCAAATATCAAGAATATTCCACTAATTTCATGGAGTATAGAAGTTAAAACTTTAACCAATTTGAGTATAATAAGGAATGGAATAACAAAAGAAATCACCGAGCATACGATAGGCCATGCATAAAAGTTATTCCAAGAATAATACTTACTTGAAACCGGTCCGGCGTAAAAGCGCATGCAGACAGGATATTCAAATAGAATAATAAAAAGGCGGAATCGGTCCCAGAAACGCATGAACAAGATATTCCAAGCAGAATAATAAAAGCAGAATCAGTCCCGTAAAAGCGCATGTAGGTGAGGATATTCAAGCGAAATAATAACGAATGGAATAATGAAGAATTTCACCAAGTATAGGGCGATCACAGCGTATCTGAGTTATTCAACGAGAATAATAAATAATGAAATAACAGAAGTTCTCTTCATGAATACAAAAGAAAGAATACCCCTTACCGTAAAAGAAACTGGATATAAGAATAGGGAAGTAGCAGAATACTTTTCTATAGTTTCTCTATAATTTCTCTCTAGAGTTTTAGTGAATTCGTAAGAAAATAATGAAGGAATGAACTTCTATTTATAGGAGAATTGAAGGGGCACTGTGTAAGAAAAATCACGGAAGCAATAACTCTTTCATTCACGGATGCTTGACTGATGCATTAATTCATACACTGATGCTTACCCATGATGCAGGCAACTAAAATTTCAATCAAATTAAGTAAAAAACAAAAACTAAAAATAATATATATATATATATATATATATATATATATATATATATATATATATATATTATATATAACCCAATGTTATAACCATATATATATAATAACAATTCCCTCCCAAATACGTTTCCTCCCCCCCACCCCATTTTCATTTCAACCATTTCTTCCACACGTGGCCCCCACATGTGGACTCCATCTGTGATATATTAAATAATTTTCTACCGATTATTTTGAAAAATGGGTAAATAGGGGTCCATAAAATAAGCAAAATTTACAACAATTACTATAGCAATAATTAAATAAAACTAAGTGACTTCTCACGTAAGCATCAATAATCAATACCGTGTGCTACTGTGCAACTACGCGTATTACTGTACTTTAACACCGAGTGTTTCAACATTTAACGGTAAAACTTTCGTCATTATTTTCATAAAGTATTTTGTCATTTTTTTAATCCGACAATAATTCCGTTGTGGGGTCCACCAATGATTGTGTCGTTGCACGAATATTCCCCGACCAATCGAATATTATAAAACAACTTGCGTATTTTGCAAAATTTATAAATATTACCCACAACTATAACATTATATCAAATTCATTCCATAATATTCAAAAATGATATTTATAGAAAATTCAACTTTATTTATAAAAGTTGGGGTCTTACAATTGCATGTTGTTTTATAAGGAAAATGAACAGATGACAAGGTGCACATTTTGCAGTCATGATCGGTTTAGGCCTAATAAAGAGGGTGTGACTACAAAAAAATCAAGTATACCGTTTAAGATTCTAAGGTATTTTCCAATAACACATCGGCTAAAAAGATTGTGCATGTCTTCAAGAACAGCTGAACATATGAGTTGGCATGCAAAATCTCCAGCTAAAGATGGAGAACTAAATCATCCCGCAGATGGGCAGGCTTGGAAAGATTTCAACTTAGCACATCCTGGTTTTGCATTGAAACCTAGAAATGTGTGGCTTGGATTGTCCACCAATGGTTTCAATCCGTTTGGCCACTCAGTTGTTCCGTACTCATGTTGGCCTGTGATTGTTACTCCGTACAACTTGCCTCCTTGGATGTGTATGAAACAGCCATACTTGTTTCTTTCACTCGTGGTTCTTGGTCCTAAGAGTCCTGGAAAGAACTTAGATGTTTACTTGAGACCTCTTATAGACGAGTTGAAGGTATTGTGGGAGGATGGTGTACAGACTTTGGATGTTGCAACGAAAACAAATTTTAACCTTTGGGCAGCGGTTATGTGGACTATAAGTGATTTCCCAGCTTATGGTATGTTAGCTGGATGGAGTACACACGGGAAGTTGGCTTGTCCGTGTTGTATGGAGCATACAAAGTCTTTCAATCTATCAAAAGGTCAAAAGCCTTGTTGGTTTAACTGTCATCGTCGGTTCTTGCCGGTAGATCACCCGTTTCAATGAAATAAAGAACACTTCAGGAAAGGGAAAGTAGACAATGATATGCCTGCACCGCGATTGTCGGGAACGGAGATGCGAGATCGTGTGATAAGATTGTCGGTTATCCCATTTGGTAAGATTGATGCCACAAACATAATCAATGGGTTTGGCTAATCTCATAACTGGGTTCGGAGAAGCATCTTTTGGGAACTGCCTTATTGGTCTACAAATTTGATTCGTCATAATCTAAATGTGATGCATATTAAGAAGAATGTGTTCGACAATGTGTTTAACACTGTGATAAATATTACGGGGAAGACAAAAGATAATGATAAGGCACGTTTGGACATGAAAGATATTTGTAAGCGTCTTGGATTAGAACTTTATGAATCTCCTAATGGTAAGATTGTCAAACCGCATGCAAGGTACACATTGTCCAAAAAGAAAGTTAAGATGTGTGCACATGTGTTAAGTCTATGAAACTATCAGATGGATATGCATCAAACATTGCAAGATGTGTTACGGGTGGGAAATTACAAGGGATGAAGAGTCATGACTGTCATGTGTTCATGGAGAGACTCATGCCTATATCATTTCAGGATCTGCTTGATAAACCAATATGGGATGCTTTAACAGATCTTAGTCGTTTCTTCAAAGACTTGTGTTCAAAAACATTAAATGAGAAGGACATGTCTGTACTTGAGAAGAACATCATAGAGATCACGTGTAAACTGGAAAAATATTCCCACCTGGTTTTTTTGACTCCATGGAGCATTTGCAAATCTATCTTCCCTATGAAGCTCGTGTTGGGGGTCCAATTCAATATAGATGGATGTACCCTTTTGAGAGGGTGATGGGAAACCTTAAGAGGAAGGTGAAGAATAGAGCTTATATGTTGAGGGGTCGATATGTGAGGCATACAGTTTCGATGAGATATCTACGTTTGTCTTAGACTATTTTTTGGACGAAGTCTTGACAAAGGCCAATCGAGTATCGAGACATGATGATGGGGGAAATGTTGAACTAAATGTTTGGCTCTTTGTATTTGGTCTATCGGGTCGCGTTTATGGAAAAGGAAAGTGCATATTCCTCTCTGAGCAAGAAGTACATGCTGCACATACTTACATTCTTCTCAATTGCGAGGAGATTGACGAATTTGTGAAGTACACGTGTAAACTTGATAATTTATTTCTTAACTTGAAAATTTATTCCAATATGTTAATGTTTATAACATTGTATAGATTGTACGATGACGAGTTAAAAGTGAAGCATCCTGGCATAACTGATAAAGATATTCAAATCAATCGTGATAAAAATTTGCACTTTAGCTAAAGGACAAAGTAAGTTCAATTTCTTAAGCACGACATATATATATATATATATAGATATATATACTCCATATTAACTATGACTTCATTTAATAAGATGGAGTTTTTGTAGGCTTTGACTGAGGGATCAACGATTCTGGCTAATGTACAAGTCTTAGATATGGGACCAGAAAGGGACAAACTCAGCCGTAATGGTTACAAAATAAATGGTTGTGAATTTCATACAAAGGCATATGGGCGCGATAAAAGAACAACGAACTCTGGAGTGTGTGTCCAAGGAGATTGTTAAAATGAGCTTGGTCGTGCCTTTTATGGGGAGTTGGAGGAAATCGTAGAGTTGTCGTACAAGGGGACGTACGGGGGTCATATTAACTTGTTCAAGTGTCGTTGGTTTGATTTAGAAAAAGGGATACGTGTTGAAAAACATAGAATCGTCGATATTGACCTCCATAGGTCTGCGTACTCTAACAAACCGTTTGTTTTACCAACTCAAACAGTACAATTATACTACACTCCTAGTCCTGTTAGGAAAAGGGATAGACCGCTTACAGATTGGCAAGTTGTAATTCATACTTCCGCGCGCAGCCGTGTAGAAGTAGTTGATGGGGAGATTTACCAAGAGCAGATGCTTCATAGTCAAACTATAACGACAAAGATAATTATTCTGGAAGAAGTGCGTCGTCCACACCAAAGACAATTTGAACAAAGAACGATAAAAAGCCCTTCACAATGTATCGATCGACCATCCAGGCCAGGGAGAGGATTACATGCAGTGAGCATAGCCTTACAGTTGTGCACCCATCCATATAAATTTGAGATGTACGACCAATGGAGAGCTGAGAGCTGGGTGAAAAGACGAAAGACTGCCGCCACCAACAGATCATCGGGTGTACTCGATGGTGAAAAGGCTAAATGAACATACAAGGGCGGCAGTATTTCATAATTGCAGCATATCATTGCCAGGGTACGTATTTACAAGTTTTAATATGTTTGCAATCATGAATTGTCAAATATATATCACATTTTTACTTAGTAATATTAGAATATTTTTTGTATAGGAGTCTCAGTCTCAAGGTCAGCCTATCCATTGGCTGGATGTGTACGTGGCCACCCGTAATGGTCTGCCTGATGATATCCAGATAGGGGTAATAAGTTTTAACAACTTCATCTTGTTTATCAATGCTTACAGAATTTATTTTTAATTATTTAATTGTTAACATGATGACATGATACTTATAAGCATTTTTTGAATGAGCGTTATCCTGAAGGCACTCCACGTCCGCCAATTGATCAAGAGTTATGGGAGAGGGCATTTGTTGTGAAGAAGAACTACATTAAAGGTCAAGGACAACGATGACGCCCATCCTTTAGTGGCTCAGGTAGCTCTGCTACCCAGTCTTCACAGTCATCGTGTAACGCCCCCAAAATAGGTCCAATCCACACAACCTATTCTGAGTCGCCATGAACTACACTCAATGCAATTTCCAAATACAAACTTCATTATTACAATTGTCGTGTAAAAAAAATAGGACAACTGTGAGACCCCAGATTTTATGAATAAAGATTTAATTTTTTTGAAATATTTGTTTTTAATATTATGGTGTGGATTTGAGATAATGTTATAGTTATGGGTAATATTTATAAATTTTTTAAAGTATGCAAGTTGTCATATTATATTCGATTGGTCGGGAAATTTTTTATCGGGGAATATTAGGTGCGGCAGCACAATCATTAGTGGACCCCCAACGAAATTATTATTCGATTGAGAAAAGCGACAAAAATATTTTATGAAAATAACGGCGGAAGTTTACTGATTATTTGTTGAACTACTTTCGGTAGTAAAAGTACGATGTCTGGCGTGGTTGCATAGTAGCATTACACAGTATTGATTATTGATGCTTACGTGATAAGTCACTCGGTTTTGTTTTATTGGTATTATTAATGTAATAAAATGAATACTTTTATAAAGTTATTCTATAAATAGAATATATTATATTTTATTATGCGAGAATGTTGCATAGTGTCTGCATAGTATTTTGTATAGTAAAATATTTTTATATAAAAGCAGAATACTTTTATAAAGTTATTCTATAAATAGAATATATTATATTTTATTATGCATAGTGTTTGCATAGTATTTTGCATAGTAAAATCTTTTTTATATAAAAGCAGAATACTTTTATAAAGTTATTCATTTTATTATATTATAAATAGAATATATTATATTTTATTTAAAAGATTTTACTTTAAATATGGATAGATTCGATTAAAAGTAAATCAATCTGGATCTTATTCATGAATTAGTTACTATGGAGTCCATTCTTCTATAAATAGAAGCTCATTCCTTCATTATTTCTCATTGAATTCATTTGAAACTCTAGAAATAAACTATAGAGAGTTCTTCTTCTATAATCTTGGCGTATTTCTTTTAGAGTTTAAGAAAGCTTTGAGGCGTAGTACAAGTTTCTTCGAGTATATCCTTGCCTACCAGTCGGAATACTCTTCTTTCAAAAGTAAGGGATATTATTTGTTGTACTCGTAAGGGATATTATTCTTTTGTATTCAAGAAGAGAACTTCTGTTATTCCATTTCTTTATTGTTCATTGGAATAACCTATATCTGTGAGCTACCCTATACTTGGTGACATTCTTCTATTATTACATCTTTATTATTCAGCCGGAATATCACATGCATGCTATATGACGGACTGGTTCCATTTTTATTATTTCGTCTTTATTATTACGTCGAATATCTCAGTATGTGCTATCATGTAGGACTGGTTCCATCATTTATTATTCCGCATTTATTATTACATTTGGAACATCCACGTCGGTGTGAATTTCACCTAACTTTGGTTCAAGTTATTATTATTCTATTGGAATAACCGTCTATGCGAAGTACGGCATGCATGGTGATATCTTTTGTTATTCCATTCGTTATTATACTCAGTTGATTAAAATTTTGACTTCTATACTCCATGAAATTAGTGGAATATCCTTGATATTTGCGCTTCATCCAGTATTTTTCATGGAAATATTCTTCTGAGCATTCTTGAATTTTACTCTACAAAGAAGTATCATGTTGACAATTTGGACGTTATTAGCTCTTGGATAAATTAATTCTTGAACTTGTTTTATTGAATTCTTATATCATTGTCATCATCCTCATGTTTATATTATGTTGAAAGTCATCTGTGGCCAGATGGACTTGGTATGATTATGACCAGAGATTATTCGGTATAATCATGACCGTAATTTTACAAATGATGTGGAAAAAGTCCTCATTGGCCCGTAATGCATTGATGGACAGTTTTTGGTATGATTATGGCTATGGATTCTCTTTGGCCGTAGTGCAAAGATGAATTATTTTATGGCATGATCGGGACCGTTGATGAAAACATGATTATCTTAAGTAGTAGTGCATGGATAATTCGTGGTCGTGATCTTAAAGAATATCCTTGGTAGTAAGTGCGGTGATTCAATGATGTGGATTATTTATTTATTTGAGTCGCGACAATAAAAGTCATGAAAAACCTTTTAAATCATAAAAGATAGTAGATTTTATTCTCTACTTGACTCTTTAAATGGATTGCTTGTTCCGCTGCAGTTAAACTTGATGTTTGTTATATTGTATCAGTTTAACACTATTTAAGGCTAATGATAATTTATTCTGCATTATCTTAGTCATAATATTTCTTACTGGGCTAATTGAGCCCACCCTTTCTTTCACTATTCACTTCAGGAAATGAGAACGTAGCAGGAACTAGTTGGGAAACAGAGTGATGATCCTAGATGGTGCATTAGTAGTCCTCACTATTCTATGAAATAGTGTGACAATAAATGTAATGAGGACCCCATTGAGTTTGTATATTGTCTAGATGACAATATTTGTATTAAAACTCACAGCATATGTTTAGTCGTATTTTTACACGACGTTTGTATAATTAAGTTTGTATTTGTATTTTGTACCATGTATCTGGAGACCCAAGATGGGTGATGTATACTTAATTTTGGGGGCGTCACAACAACACATATGTTGTGAGTTTTGATACAATTATATATCAACTATGACTCTCATCCCAACCTTGGATAGCACGTCACAATGGCATCTTACATAAAGGTACAGTCAATAACTGTTTTAGAAATTAAAATCTTTGGAAAATGTTCAACGAAACCTTCGTACATGGGAGGCCATGCATCTAAGTTATAATAGATATCATATGATTCGAGAATTATCCTTGGTTGACCCAATAGACCCCAAAGAAAAACGAGAAGTTTACTATCATACTCTCTCCAATGGTGAGTCTTCTCTTGACATATCATTATCTCCACTGTCTCAAATTGAGAATTTTACTTCAACCAAACACCAAGATTATATAGGTAGTGCTCGTAGATATACTCAACAAGTGGATGTGCACAACCCTATCTTATGATGACACGAGGTTGTATGTCATTAGACATCTTGTATGATAGTGGCAAAACACCCTTCCAATGTTGGGTTTGCCTCACCCTAATTGATTCACCAAATATAACTACTAAATGATGTATAAAATACAACACACTATTCTATAGTTCTCAAAAAAATTATTTCCATATTGTTTAGGGAGAACCTCCACAGCTAGAGACCACCGTTCTATTCTCCTGTTACCCCGCTCGACCCAGCTACACTCTTATTACCTGAAAAGAATTTGTGAAGCAGAAGGGTGAGCACAACTAGCCCAGTAAAGAATATCATGACTAAAAATAATTAAATTATCAATAGCCTTCGTCAGAAATGAATCAGAGATTTAGAACATATGGTAGATGATAAAACTTTTCAACCATAGTTGCAGCGGAACGAGCAATCCATTAGAAGAGTCAAATAGACCATAAAGTCTATTATCTTTTTGATGTTAAAAGACCACCAACAATGTTTTATCCGTGTAACATCAATCAACAGTTCTGATCCACAATCATATGAATAACTCATAATCATAATTGTGGTTCTAAATTCCTCTTCTCATCCAGGACGAAGATAATTTTCATTAACTATCTTTACCTGAAACATCAAAGACCATTGTTATACCAAATCACAGTTCATGTTCATAATCATACTAATAAATTCATCTTTGCATTACGGGCCAAAGATATTGGTTGGTCAACAGTTCATCTTTGCACTACTGGCGAAATATATTCAACAACAGGTCATCTTTGCACTACAGGCCAAAGATATTTAACAACAGATCATCTTTGCACTACAGGCCAAAGATATTAATATCTCAAAGAAATATATAATCATTTCAGAATTTAAATAAACAATAATTATAACCATGTTGATCAATTCACATTTGCACTTAAGCTAAAGATATTCAATTATAAATTCAATGGTCATGATCATACCAGTCAATAATTCAACTTTGCACTACTGGCCAAAGAAAACCCATAGTCACGATCATACCAATAATCTACCCATCTTTACACTCAAGTCAAAGAGAAATTTCATCACCAGAATTATAAAAATATTATATATGATAATAAAAACAATATGATGAACAACTGCATTTAATTTCAAGAGTAAGATTCATAAATCAACGATAATTTGGTCAGAAAAAGAAATCAATTTTGTCGTGAATAGTACCCATGAATAGTAATTCGTGAATAGTAACTCATGAATAGTAACTCATATTCGTACATAGTACCGTATATGTAAATAGTGCCATATACATGAATAGTGTCGTATACGTGAATAGTATCGTATACGTGAATAATAACCCCGACACAAAAAGGTAAACATTTCACAATAACATTCATATCAATATTTCGGTATAATGATATCAAAAGAAATAATATCATTTACAAAAAAAATAGCATCCCTTGCCTCAAAAGAATAGTACTTCTGGCTGGAATTTTGGATGTAATGCCGAAGGAAACTTGCACTGAATAATAACTCTCAAAGTATCTAAATACTCACAAAATACACTCGATAATATATATAGAGAGAAAAAAAAACTTGTTTATGGTGTGATTTTAAATTCTAACTAAGCACACTATTTGTAGGAAAATGTTAGAACGTCATTGTAGAATAAAATTTAATAAATTAATATTTCATTAAAAAATTCTACGCCCACCATCTTTGCCCAAACTTTAGCCACCACAAGTGGGACCCACTAATTCAGCAATTTTCCACACCAACAAAAAGTGGGGCCCACCCATATTTTTAATAAAAATATTTATTTTCCGAAACTTCAATAATTCATAATAAATAGCCCTTTTATCATAAAAATACGAATTTTATGTGTATTCCATAGGAAATCAAATTCTCTACAAATTTGTAGAAGAAATATTTCCAAATTCCAAACGAAAAATGACCGAAATCCACATACGGACGATTTTCAACACCTCTTAAAATTCATAACAAATCATACGTTAATCTTTAACGGCTCAAAATTTGTGGACATATACTCAACTTATACGTGTATAACATATCCAAAAATCACAATGATCCAACGGTCAGATTAAAATTATAACTCACGCAATAGAGCTTTAAGAACACTTATTTGATTTTCAGACTATAAGTCCCTCGTACCAGTTTCACTCAAACAATCAACACGAAAAATCCACAAAGAATATTTCGGTGATTCAAATTTATGCGTTTAGCTTACTTCCAGGGCTTTCTTTTGATATATGGCTCATCTCCTAACTCATTATACACAAAGAGTTATGGATTTTACAAAATCAAGTAATAAACTAATTTTTATAAAAATCCCATATTTAGTTCTTCTTTTGATTTCTAGATTTCTCTCATTTGATTCATGCATCGTGAATTTAGTGTGAAAATATCACCATTATTATATTATTATATAACCACATTATACATTTATAATGTAAGATAAATTATCAATTTTCATCAATTGACACTTTTCTAAGAATTCCTCTATTCCGACAAAATACTGATAAAACACCTCGCATTAATTCATTCATTTATATCCACATAAAATAAATATTTTCTTATCATATAAATCAACAATTAATTATTCATAAATAATATTACAGAATCACAATTATGATAAAGGGGGCTTTCCGATAAAGATTTCTCTTTATTGGCACGCAATTAGGTGACCAAACCCCTTTCCTAGACAAAACTTCTTTAGACATTGTCAATAATGCTATCTAACAATATTATTCAAATAATATGAATTATTGATCTGATAATGGAGATATCTTTATAAGTGACAATTATGGAAACAACAATAATATAAAATATCAACGTAGCCATTATTGAATCAATAAAATAAAATATTGAACAGTAATTACTGTAACAATTATTGAGTAGTACCTTCTTACGTAAGAATCAATAATTCAAAAAAAATACTATGCAATACTGGTGTGCTCTTTGTGTGTAACCATGCGTATTCTTTGTATTTTAACCATTTGGGTATTCAACGAGTGTTAACTTGAACGATTACTGCAGTTATTTATAAAAACTCAAATTTGTCATTTTCTTCATTCGATGAGGTTATTACATTATGGGGCCCACAAATGGTTGCTTGTCAGTAAATGCGAATATTCCAAACAACAAGAATATTCCACGACCAAACGAATATTCCCCGACAACAATGAATATGTTATAACCACTTGCTTATTTTGCAAAATTTTCACATTTCACCTATAACTTTAAACTTTTATCAATTTAACTATTTACTAAATAGAAAAAAAATTGAATACTTTTATTTCATAAAATTTGGGGTCTTACAATCTCCCCTCCTTATGAAATTTCGTCCCCGAAATTTACGTACCTGGTATTTCGAAGAGTTGAGAATACCTTGCTTTCAGATTCCATCTTTCTTGTCATCATGATTTCTCCATTGTTTATTCAAGAATACTGCTTCAAATCAAAGGTTAATTGACATATCACAATTTGTCAATTTATCTAGTAAGAAATTTCAGCTTAGGTAAGTCACACACTAGCGAAGTATATTACTCGTCTCTCCCCTCCTAGTTCTAGACTCAGATCTTCGCCAGCGACCATATCCCTAAGCTCTGATACCAAATGTAACACCCCCAAAATAGGTCCAATCTACACAACCTATTCTGAGTCGCCACGAACTACACTCAATGCAATTTCCAAATACAAACTTCATTATTACAATTGTCGTGCAAAAAAAATACGACAACACATATGTTGTGAGTTTTGATACAATTATATATCAACTGTGACTCTCATCCCAACCTTGGATAGCACGTCACAATGGCATCTTACATAAAGGTACTATAAGACCCCAACTTTTATGAATAAAGATTAATTATTTCTCAAAATATATTTTTGAATATTATGGTATGGATTTGATATAATGTTATAGTTGTGGGTATTATTTATAAATTTTGCAAGGTAAGCACATGGTTATATAGTATTCGATTGGTCAGAGAATATTCGTTTTAACAGGGAATATTCGTACAACGGCACAATCATTGGTGGACCCCACAATGAAAGTATTGTCGTAGATAGAAAACGACATAATTATCTTTTTATAAAAATAACGGTGAATGTTTTACCGTTAAACTGTTGAACTACCCGGTGGTAAAAGTACGATGTCTGGCGTGGTTGCATAGTAGCACACGGTATTGATTATTGATGCTTACGTGAGAAGTCATTCAGTTATACTCAATTATTGCTACAGTAATTGCTGCATCATATCTTTCATATTATTGATTCAATAATTTTCACAGTATCATCTGCATAATATTTTATATTATTAAATTAATAATTGAGACAGCAAAGTTATTGTAACGACCCCAAAATTCAAATAATTTAATTCTCAACTTTGGTCGTTAATAACACATCTACCTTCTGATTTTACATCTTTATTTGATGTTAAACATTATAAAATACGGAATAATTTAAACTTTTATGTCTTCTTACTTTAAATTCCCTAAATCAAAACCTTTATCATCTACATGTCTTTGAATCAATATTATTTTATGATTCGCTTTATTATTGTTATTATATAAAATTTTACATTTCAATCCGATAACCTTTACATATCAGATAACTCTAAATTTAGCTTTACAACTCAACATAAAACTATACATCATAAAACATTTAGTACATCTCATAAATCTTAATCATGGTATAAAGAAATAACAACTTTAGTTAAAATATTAATCTCCGTGCATTATTTCTAATCCACGTCATTCAAGTAGCACATAGTGTTACCTTCAATCCTTAACCTGCAAAAATGGTTATTTGAAAGGTTGAGCTCGACAGCCCAACAAAATCTAACAGTTTTCATGCATCACGTAGCACATAATAACATGCTCAACATATATCTCATAAATATTGGACTAACATAGCATACATGCTAAAGTTCATATAACAAGTATAAAGATTGAGTTCCTTACTCAATCAATATGCTTTACTTAATCAATGTAGTCATAAGTTGACTTTAACATTTCATACATTCAACATACATATAACACATCATGCACTTTGCAATAAAGATTTAAAACAGCTAATCACCAAGTTCACATAGCAATTAGGAACTGAAAGACTTACTTTATCGGCGTTTTACCAACACGCTAATACTTCGCGTCCTTGCACAACCTACACTGTATGTGAGATTGATAATAAACAAAATCGATACTCGATCTCATGGTCAAATTTATTCCAAAACCTTACTTTATCTTATTATCCTTTATAATGTCTTTATAGACATCTAACTGTGTTTTATATGCAACTCGATTTTATTCTCATTTTCATTATTTTCATTTTCATCACCACACGTGCTAGACTATCGCACTTGTAGTTTAATGTGCGTATATCACACTATTTTATTATACCACTTTGGTTTCAAAAATGCATATTCAACACATTCTTTACATGTTTAATTTTCCTTCAAAAATCCAAAATCTCCCTTTTTGATTTTATTTCATTATTATTCTTGTATTTTCATCTTTTCATACTTAGATGCACATAACATCCAATATTAGCCATTAGTTAGACACTTTGTATACCAAAGTTTAGAAACACTTACTCTTTAGGCATTTTATCGGGCACGTTATGTGCACACATTAACTTATCTCAACTCTTGATCTTAAAAGATTAATTATGTTTAGAATGTGATAACACATATCTATACTCATTACATATGTCAAAACATATTTTTAATCATCAAAATATACCATCACCCAAAATCTTAATTCAAACATAATTATAAAACTCATCTTCACAATTTTTTTAACAAAACGTTGTTTTCGTTTTTAACGTAACTCATTCGTTACATGTCCGTTTTTATTCCTTCTTCTATAGAATTAACCCTTACTCAGTGTACTACAACCTCATCTAGGCCTTAAAGTCAGACCCTTATCCATCTAAACCAGATTTTGCAATTCATCAACTAGTCTAGAAAATTTCATTTTCTCGACATCCTTACTAAACAATTTATTTCAGACATGATCCGGTCCATAAAATGGCTCAATCTCGCAAATATGGCTAGTAAACTTCCATATCTACAACTTTTCAGTTTAAAGTTTCTTCAGATTCAAAACACACGAATTTATATGAAATTTTCAAAGTCAGAAACCGTAACAGTTATAATTTTATGGGCAGATTATTTTGCCTTCGTACCAACCTTACTAAAACAGACATTGCAAGAAATCTACAAAGCGTTTTCATGTGATTCCACATTCAGAATATAGCTTACTTCCATATCTTCGATTTGATATAAGGCTCACTTTCTAACTCATTATACCCAAAGAGGTATGAATTTCACAAGATCTGTCCACAATTACTCAAAACCTACGAATTTTGTTCTTCAAATTTTCTTTCCATTTCATTTTCTTTCTTGAATCCTCTTGTTTGATTCTTGATAATCCAAGATTAAACCAATACAAACAAGATTAAGCATGATCTACTACCCTAGAACATAAATCTACCCAAAAAAATTAAAGATTAAACAAGTGTTTAGAAGTTACCTTCTTCTAGCTTTTTCTTCTTCTTCTAGCTCCTCTCAATTCCTCTATTTCTCTCTATCTCTCTCAATTTCTCAATTTCTCTATTTCTCTATTTCTCTCTTCCACCAAGACTCTTGCTCTAAAAAACTCTAGGATTTCTTCTTATGCAACTCCTCATTTGGGTAATAGTTATGTTAATAATTAATATAATAGTAACCCCCACTAATAACATAAGGCTTATGTTACAAAACTCTTATATGCATGACCAATATCACATTAAGCCATCTTAGTAGCGTAACCTCACTTTTTCATCATTAGTTAAGCAACACAATGGTTAGGCTATTCATTATATACTATTATTACTTTAATATGACATATAACATATTTCTAATGTCACACTTAAATAATTTAAAGTTATTTTATTAGTAAAATCAATTAAACTTTAATAATAAAATGCACATCAATTATAAAATTATCTATCAAATTATAACGCTTAATTAAATTAAGCCATAATAACCAACATCAAATTTTTATTATTCAATAAATAAATCAACTAAAATATTTATCTAACTCAAATTAATATTTTAATTAATTATAAAAATCACATTCGTTACAGTTATTCATATTATTATTTTCACTATTGACAATGTCTAGAAAGTTCTGTCAAGGAGAGGTTTGGTCACCTAATTGCGCGCCAATTGGGAGAAATCCTTATCGGAAAGCCCCCTTTTTCTTGGGAATGATCTGGTTGTTAAATATTATGAGTTATAATATTAATGATGAATAAGTTCGTGTTGATTAATGATGAAATTGATATTTCCATTATGTTGGGATTATTAGTGTTAGTAGAAATCGACATCTATTTCGATAATAATGGATGTTTGGAGGCTATATTGACCAATCGGGTAATTAATCAGATAAATGAGTAATTAATTACTATTAATTCACATGCTTATAACTATTTCTTCACATGTATGTACTATTGATTCACACGCATGTACTATTAGGGGAGGTGTGGTGCAAGATTGATAATACTTGCATGACTAAATTAAAAATGGAGGTATAGATGAATGTACTATACTGTAATTATTTTTTTCACATGATTGTACTATTGATTCACATGATTATACTATTGATTCACAAGATGTACTATTTGGGGAGGTAGTGCAAGTTTGATAATACTTACAAGACTAAATTAAAAATGAAAAAAAAAGATGAAGGTATTATACTGTAATATTTCGAGCCCCAAAACGTGCAATTATCAAAACTATATTTTCCTATAAATAGAAGCTCCTTCTTCTTTCATTCTCACCAATTCACTAAGACTCACAAGACCATTTATAGAGAGAGAAGCTTTAGAGAGAAAGTAGAAGAGAAGTCTGCTACCTCACTATTCAAGTATCCAGTCTTCTTCCGTGGTAAGGGATATTATTTTGTTCAGTATTCATAGGAATAATATTTTCTTCCATACTCTTTAATATGTGAGTAATATTATTTCGTCTCATATTCCTGATTATACCATCCTTCGGTTAAAGTATTGCTTCTATATTCCGTGAAATTAGTAGAATATCCTTGAAATTTGCGCTTCATCTAGTATCACTTTACAAGGATATTTTCTGCACATTCTTGTTAAATTTTAAGTTTTTCATGCCAGAGTACTGTCCATGAGTACTATCCATTTATACAGTATTATTCACAAAAGTACTATTTATGGGTACTATTCACAAAATACTATTCACGATTACTATTCGTAAAGTACTATTCACAGAGTACTATTCTTGAAGTACTATTCATGAGGTACTATTTACTCGGGTACTATTCACCCGGAGTACTATTCATAACAAAATTTAATTTCTTTTCGGTCCAAGTCATTTTTGATACAATATTATTCTTGAATTTTACTCCACAAAGCAGTATCATTTTGACAGTTTGGACATTATTAAATTCTGGATAAATTAAGTTATAAATCTTTAAAAATTTATCCTTGAACTTGTTTTATTAAATTCTTAAATCATTGTTATCATCCTCATGTTTATATTATGTTGAAAGTCATCCGTGGCCTGTAGTGCATAGATGCACTTGGTATGATTATGACCAAGGATTATTCGGTATAATCATGACCGTAATGTTACAAATGATGTGGTAAAAGTCCTCTTTGGCCCGTAGTGCATTGATGGACAGTTGTTGCCATGATCATGACCATTGATGAATACACGAATATCCTTGGCCCGTAGTGCATGGATAATTTGTGGTCGTGATACTAAAGAATATCCTTGCCGCGTCTTGCAGGTGATTCGATGATGTGGATTATTTATTAAGCTGAGTCTCAGCGATAAAAGTGATGAAAAATCTTTTAAATCATAGAAGATAGTAGATTTTATGCTCTACTTGACTCTTCTAATGGATTGCTTGTTCCGCTGCACTTAAACTTGATTTTGTTATATTTTATCAGTTTAACATTGTTGAAGGCTAACGATAAATTATTCTGCATTATCTTAGTCATAATATTTCTTATTGGGCTAGTTGAGCTCACCCTTTTGCTTTCATTGTTCTATTCAGGAAATGAGAATATAGCTGGGACTAGTCGCGGAACGGAGTGACAGTCCAGATGATAGCATTAGTAGTCCTCACTATTCTATGAAATAGTGTGATAATAAATGTATTTAGGACTCCATTTGAGTTGAATACTGTCTAGAAGACAATATTCGTATGAAAACTCTCAGTTTATGTTTTGTCGTATTTTACACGACAGTTGTATTATTAAGTTGTATTTAAATTTTGTACCATGTATTTGACGACTCAAGATGGGTGATATATACCTATTTTGGGGGCGTCACAGTTGTTATCAAAGCTTAGGGATATGATCTATGGCTGAGATGTGAGACAAGAACTAGGAGGGGAGAGACGGGGAATTCCTTCGCTAGTATGACCTACCTAAGTTTATTTGGTATTTAATTGGTCGGTTAGAGTATAGGAATAATATGTGACATGTCAATTAACCCTTGTTTTGTGGCAGTATTTGAAAATGGCATCCAAAAATGTTGAGATAAGCAATGAAGCACATGAGACCGTTGAGTCCATCAAGATGGGAATAATCCTCAGGAAAACAACAATGCTGACCAAATGATGAATAATGGGATGTTCAGAGGCTTTATGCAATTCATGCAACATCAGGCGAGAACGACTCCTGTTCAAAATGCAGGTGGAAACACTGACAACTCTCGGACGGTCATCGCTAAACAGTTCAAGGAGCTAGGACCACCGGAGTTTATTGGAGAGCCAAATCCACTTAAGGGGGAGACGTGGATAAAGCAGATCACCAAGATATTTGATGTCTTGGGATGCTCCGAAGAGCAAAATATTCCCTTTGCCACCTTTATGTTGCGAGGAGATGCAGACTACTGGTGGGAATCAGTAAAGTGTACTCAACCTGCCGCACTAAAGATGTCTTGGGAGAAGTTCCAAGAACTGTTCAACGACAAGTACTTTTCCAAAAGTATTCATCACATGAAGGAGGTAGAGTTCATCAAGCAGGAGCAGAACAATATGACCATGTCATAGTACGAAGCTAAGTTTGCAGAGTTGTCCCGGTTTGCGTCCCACTTGGTTGATAATGAGGAGAGAATGACGCGGATGTTTCTAAGAGGTTTCAAACCCGAGATACGTCAATACTTAATTTCTCACAAACTGTGTTTGTATTCAGATGTTGTAAATAGGGTTCAGTTATTAGAGCGCGATAACGAGTCAACCCAACCAAGAGAAAGCAGCCGACAAAATGATAATACCAGTGGTAACAGTCATCGAAGCGGTGACAATAAATGTGGAAGGAATCAACATGCCAAAAATTGTAACCACTTCGGTGGTAATCATGGCCAAGACAATAAAAGTGGACATTTCAAGAAGAAGAGATTCAACAATGATGGAAAGACATCATCACCAGCACTCGTTGTTAAGGAAGGAGAACGACCACCTATCATATGTTTCAAATGCGGAGAGGAGGGATACATCAGTCCAAACTGTGCGCAGCAGTCCAAAACGTGTTACAATTGTGGAAGAGAAGGTCACCTTGCCCGATTTTGTCGTGCATAGAAGTCAAGTCCAGTTGGGATGGAGGCATCAAAGGCCGTCCCAGACAAGACAAAACTGGTAGTTCAAGGGAGAGCGTTTTTCGTAACCTCCCAAAAAGCGAGGAATCCGAACGAGGTGATCACGGGTAAGCTAATCATAAACACTAGCGAAGTTTATACCTTATTTGATACCGGTTCTACTCATTCTTTTATTTCTCCTACATGCGCTCAACGTTTAAATTTAACTCCAGAGAAATTAGACTTTGACTTATTTGTTGAAACTCCGTTGGGAGAAACCTTCATTACATCCATTGTTTATAAGTCTTGTTTGGTTAAAATCGGTACCCTCACATTACCTGTCAATCTTATTTCATTAAAAATACTTGCATTTGACGTAATTGGGGATTGAATGGTTAATTACTCATCATACAAAAATTGATTGTCATCGTAAGGTTGTTAGCTTTCATATTCCTAACAACCAAACCATTAAAATCAATCACTATCATCTCAAGCCATAAAGTTATTCATTTATTGAAAAAAGAATGTCAAGCTTTCTTAGCTCATGTCACGGATTTAAATAAAAATACGTCAGCTTTGAATGATATTTCTATTGTTAATAAATTTCCTGACGTATTCCCTGAAGAACTTCCTGACCTACCCCCAGAGCGTGAAATTGAATTTTGTATCGACCTTGAACCCGGTACAAAACCCATTTCCAAAGCCCCATATCGAATGGCTCCTATTGAACTTCAGGAGTTAAAAACCCAACTACAGGAATTGTTAGACATCAGTTTCATTCGTCCTAGTACATCTCCTTGGGGTGCTCCTGTTCTATTCGTGAAGAAGAAAGATGGAAGTATGCGACTTTGTATTGATTATCGGGAGT
Organism: Panax ginseng; assembly: GCA_020205605.1. Lineage (NCBI taxonomy): Eukaryota > Viridiplantae > Streptophyta > Magnoliopsida > Apiales > Araliaceae > Panax > Panax ginseng. The sequence goes on along the minus strand of CM035146.1, from coordinate 59,136,968 downwards.
TGAATCATGTCACCATCAAAAATAGGTACATGTTGCCTCGCATTGATGACCTGTTTGACCAGTTGCAAGGCGCCAAATTCTTTTCAAAGATCGATCTTCGTTTTGGATATCATCAGTTGAAGATTAAAACTGATGACATTCCAAAGACTGCTTTCAGAACTCGGTACGGGCATTACGAATTCCTAGTCATGTCTTTTGGATTGACTAATGCTCCTGCTGCCTTCATGGATATGATGAACTGAGTATTCAAGGAATATTTGGATCACTTTATGGTCGTCTTTATTGATGACATCCTCATTTACTCCAAAAGCCGTGAAGATCATGAGCAACACCTGAGGCTGATACTCTAAAAGCTTCGTGAAAATAAGTTATATGCCAAGTTAAAGAAATGCGAGTTCTGGCTTGAGGAAGTAGCATTCCTTGGGCACGTAATATCAAATCACGGAATATCTGTTGACCCAGCAAAGATTGAAGCAATTCAAAGCTGGGAGCAACCTAAGTCAGTGACCGAAGTACGTAGCTTTTTGGGCTTAGCTGGTTATTATCGGAGGTTCGTGGAAGGATTTTCTCGAATCGCTACTCCATTAACTCAGCTGACTCGAAAAGATACAAAATTTGGTTGGAGCGAGAAATGTGAGAAGAGTTTTCAAGAACTCAAGAGGAGACTCATTTCATTTCTGCTCGACAATACCATACGCTCGGAGGATTTGTCATCCACAAAGGATGCTTCGCATAAAGGGTTAGGATGTGTTCTCATGCAACATGGGAAAGTCATAGCCTATGCCTCACGCCAACTCAAAGAATATCAGAGGAATTATCCTACTCATGATCTTGAGTTGGCAGCTGTCGTTTTTGCGCTTAAGATTTGGAGGCATTACCTGTATGGAAAGAAGGTGGAGATCTATACGGATCATAAAAGCCTCAAATATTTCTTCACTCAAAAGGAACTCACCATGCGACAACGACGATGGCTTGAGCTGTTGAATGATTACGATCATACCATTCAATACCATCCTGGAAAAGAAAACGTAGTAGCTGACGCATTGAGTAGAAGATCATATGCGGGTATGTGTGCGATATTTTCAATGCAAAGGTCCATTTTATATGACTTACAAAGGATGCAGATAGAGTTAATGACTTCAGGGACCCATGTGATGATGGTGAATCTACGAGTAAAACCGACTTTAATCGATAAAGTTAAAGCTGCTCAAGCTACAGACCTGGAGCTGATGCGTATGAGGAAGAAAGTGCAAGAAGGTGCTATTCCGGAAGCAAGAATCGATGAATAAGGAATACTTCAAGTCAACTCCAGACTTTGTGTTCCTAATGATTTTGACTTGAAGTATAAAATCATGATGGAGGCACACAACACACCATTTGCAATCCATCTTGGGAGTACCAAAATGTATCGTGATCTTCGACATACATTTTGGTGGAGCAATATGAAGAGAGAGATGGCAGGGTTTATCTCAAGGTGTCTAACTTGTCAACGAGTCAAGGCGGAGCATCAAGTGCCAAAAGATCCATTGCAACCACTTGAAATTTTAGAATGGAAGTGGGAACACATTACCATGGATTTTGTTACTGGTCTTCCAAAGGTTTCTCAAGGTATAGATACGATTTGGGTCATTGTTGATAGATTGGCCAAGTCTGCTCATTTCCTACCGATACGAGAAACTTATACACTTGAACGTCTTGCTCGTATGTACATAAACGAGATTGTAAGATTACATGGTATGTTAGTATCCATAGTTTTTGATCGAGACCCAAGATTCACTTCACGATTTTGGGTTAGTTTACAAAAAGCTATGGGCACGGATTTACGATTTAGTTCGGCATATCATCCTCAAACGGACGGGCACTCAGAGAGGACAATTCAAACTCTTGAAGATTTATTAAGACTCTGTGTCCTTGACTTTAAAGGAAGTTGGGACAAGTTCTTACCATTGGTGGAGTTTTCCTTCAACAACAGTTATCAAGCAAGTATTGGCATGGCTCCATTTGAGGCGTTGTATGGAAGAAATTGTCGTTCTCCTGTATGATGGGATGAGGTGGGTAAAGCAACGTTGTTGGGACTGGAGTTGGTACGTATGACTATGAAAAAGATTCAAACGATCCGACAACGTATAAAAACCTCACAAGATTGACAAAAGAGTTATGTTGATCTTCATCGAAAGGACGTGAAATTCAATATTGAAGATCATATGTTGTTACGTGTTTCTCCATAGAAAGGAGTTACGAGATTTGAAAAAAGAGGAAAGCTCAATCCTCGATTCATTGGCCCATTTTTAATCCTCGATCGAGTAGGAACTGTAGCCTATAGACTCGCCTTACCGCCAAGTATGTCTCGGGTTTATAACGTTTTTCACGTATCTATGTTACGTAAATATGTGAAACCTGAACCACATTATTAAATTAGAACCGGATGAGATAGCGGAAGATTTAACGTATGAGTAGGTACCTGTTAAAATCTTGGATAAGGATCATATTCTACGCTCCAAGGTTATACCTCAAGTCAAAGTTTTGTGGAGAAACCACGATGTTGAGGAAATGACCTGGGAGTTAGAATCTGAAATGAAGTCAAGGTATCCTCACCTCTTCGACATACCAGATACGCACCCTAATTTCGAGGACGAAATTTCATAAGAAGGGGAGGTTGTAAGACACCAACTTTTATGAATAAAGATTAATTTTTTCTCGAAATATATTTTTGAATATTATGGTGTGGATTTGATATAATGTTATAGTTGTGGGTATTACTTACAAATTTTGCAAGGTAAGCAAGTGGTTATATAGTATTCGATTGGTCGGGGAATATTCGTTTTAACAAGGAATATTTGTACGATGGCACAATCATTGGTGGACCCATCGTAGTTAGAAAACGACAGAATTATCTTTTTATAAAATAACGGCGAAAGTTTTACCGTTAAACTGTTGAACTATCCCGTGGTAAAAGTACAGTAATACGCGTGGTTGCATAGTAGCACACGGTATTGGTTATTGATGCTTACGTGAGAAGTCACTTAGTTATACCCAATTATTGCTACAGTAATTGCTGCATAATATCTTTCATATTATTGATTCAATAATTGTCACAGTTTCATTAAATCAATAATTGAGACGACAAAGTTATTCATATTATTATTTGCAATATTGACAATGTCTAGAAAGTTTTGTCAAGGAGAGGTTTGGTCACCTAATTGCACGCCAATAGGGAGAAATCCTTATCGGAAACCCCCTCTTTCCTGGGAATGATCTGATTGTTAAATATTGTGAGTTATAATATTAATGATGAATAAGTTCGTGTTGATTAATGATGAAATTGATATTTCCATTATGTTGGGATTATTAGTGTTAGTGGAAATCGACATCTATTTCGATAATAATGGATCTCTAGAGGCTATATTGACCAATCGGGTAATTAATCGGATAAATAAGCAATTAATTGCTATTAATTCACATGCTTATAACTATTTGTTCACATGTGTGTACTATTGATTCACATGCATGTACTATTAGGGGAGGTGGTGCAAGATTGATAATACTTGCATAACTAAATTAAAAATGGAGGTATAGATGAAGGTACTATACTGTAATTATTTTTTTCACATGATTATACTATTGATTCACATGATTGTACTATTGATTCACATGATGTACTATTAGGGGAGGTGGTGCAAGTTTGATAATACTTGCAGAACTAAATTAAAAATAAAGAAAAAGATGAAGGTATTATACTGTAATATTTCGAGTCCCAAAACGTGCAATTATCGAAACTATATTTTCCTATAAATAGAAGCTCATTCTTCTTTCATTCTCACCAATTCACTAAGACTCACAATAGCATTTATAGAGAGGGAAGCTTTAGAGAGAAAGCAGAAAAGAAGTCTGCTACTTCACTATTCCAGTATCCAGTCTTCTTCTAAGGTAAGGGATATTATTTTGTTCAGTATTCATAAGAATAATATTTTCTTCCATACTCTATAATATGTGAGTAATATTATTTCGTCTCGTATTCCTGATTATACCATCATTCGGTTAAAGTATTGCTTCTATATTCCGTGAAATTAGTAGAATATCCTTGAAATTTGCGCTTCATCTAGTATTGCTTTACAAGGATATTTTCTGCACATTCTTGTTAAATTTTAAGTTTTTCATGCCGGAGTACTGTCCATGAGTACTATCCATTTATACGGTACTATTCACAAAAGTACTATTCACAGGTACTATTCACAAAGTACTATTCATAGAGTACTATTCCTGAAGTACTATTCACTCAGGTACTATTCACCCATAGTACTATTCATAACAAAAATTGATTTCTTTTCAATCCAAATCATAACAAAAATTGATTTCTTTTCGGTCCAAATCATTTTTGATACAATATTATTCTTGAATTTTACTCCACAAAGCAGTATCATTTTGACAATTTGGATATTATTAAATTCTGGATAAATTAAGTTATAAATCTTTAAAAATTTATCTTTGAACTTGTTTTATTAAATTCTTATATCATTGTCATCATCCTCCTATTTATATTATGTTGAAAGTCATCTGTGGCCTGCAGTGCATAGATGGACTTGGTATGATTATGACCAGGGATTATTTGGTATAATCATGACCGTAATATTACAAATGATGTGATAAAAGTCCTCATTGGCCCGTAGTGCATTGATGGACAGTTGTTAGCATGATCATAACCATTGATGAATACATGAATATCCTTGGCCTGTAGTGCATGGATAATTTGTGGTCGTGGTACTAAAGAATATCCTTAGCCGTAGTGCAGGGGTGATTCGATGATGTGGATTATTTATTAAGTTGAGTCTCAGCGATAAAAATGATGAAAAATCTTTTAAATCATAGAAGATAGTAGATTTTATGCTCTACTTGACTCTTCTAATGGTAGTGCTCGTAGATATACTCAGCAAGTGGATGTGCACAACCCTATCTTATGATAACACGAAGTCGCATGTCATTAGACATCTTGTATGATAGTGGCAAAACACCCTTCCAACGTTGGGTTCACCTCACCCTATTTGATTCAGCAAATATAACTACTAAATGATGTATAAAATATAACACACTATTCTAAAGTTCTCAATAAAATTATTTCCATACTGTTTAGGGAGAACCTCCACAGCTAAAGACCACCGTTCTATTCTCCTGTTACCCCCGCTCGACCCAGCTACACTCTTATTAGTTGAAAGGAATTGTGAAGCAGAAGGGTGAGCACAACTTGCCCAGTAAAGAATATCATGACTAAAGATAATTAAATTATCAATAGCCTTTGTCAGTAATGAATCAGAGATTTAGAGCATATGGTAGATGATAAAACTTTTCAACCATAATTGCAGCAGAACGAGCAATCCATTAGAAGAGTCAAATAGACCATAAAGTCTATTATCTTCTCCATGTTAAAAGACCACCAACAATGTTTTATCCCTGTAACATCAATCAACAGTTCTGATCCACAATCATGTGAATAACTCATAATCATAATTGTGGTTCTAAATTCCTCTTCTCATCCAGGACGGAGATAATTTTCATCAACTGTCTTTACCTGAAACATCAAAGATCATGGTTATACCAAATCACAGTTCCTGTTCATAATCATACTAATAAATTCATCTTTGCACTACGGCCCAAAGATATTCGTCAACAGATTCATCTTTGCACTCTACGGCCAAAGATATTAAAGAACAGTCATCATCTTTGCACTACAGGCCAAAGATATTCAACAACAGATCATCTTTGCACTGCATGCCAAAGATATTGAACAACAGATCATCTTTGCAATACAGGCCAAAGATATTCAACAACAGATCATCTTTGCACTATAGGCCAAAGATATTAATATTTCAAAGAAATATATAATCATTTCAGAATTTAAATAAACAATAATTATAACCATGTTGATCAATTCACATTTGCACTTAAGCTAAAGATATTGAATTATAAATTCAATGGTCATGATCATACCAATCAACAATTCAACTTTGCACTACTGGCCAAAGAGAACCCATAGTCACGATCATACCAATAATCTACACATCTTTACACTCAAGTCAAAGAGAAATTTCATCACCGGGATTATAAAAATGTTATATATGATAATAAAAATAATATGATCAACAACTGCATTTAATTTCAAGAGTAAGATTCATAAATCAGCGATAATTTGGTCAGAAAAAGAAACCAATTTTGTCGTGAATAGTACCCGTGAATAGTAACTCATGAATAGTAACTCATATTCGTACATAGTACCGTATACGTAAATAATATCATATGTGTAAATAGTGCCATATACATGAATAGTGTCGTATACGTGAATAGTGTCGTATACGTGAATAGTAACCCCGACACGAAAAGGTAAACATTTCACAATAACAATCATATCAAAATTTCAGTATAATGATATCAAAAGAAATAATATCATTTACGAACAAAATAACATCCCTTACCATTCCTTACCTTAAAAGAATAGTACTTCTGGCTGGAATTTCAGATGTAATGCCGAAGGAAACTTGCACTGAATAACAACTCTCAAAGTTTCTAAATACTCACAAAATACGCTCGATAATATAGAGAGAGAAAAAACTTGTTTCTGGTGTGCTTTTCAATTCTAACTAAGCACCCTATTTATAGAAAAATGCTAGAACGCCATTATAGACTAAAATTTAATAAATTAATATTTTATTAAAAAATTCTACGCCCATCATCTTTGCCCAAACTTTAGCCACCACAAGTGGGACCCACCAATTCAGCAATTTTCCACACCAACCAAACGTGGGGCCCACCCATATTTTTAATAAAAATATTTATTTTCTGAAACTTCAATAATTCATAATAAATAGCCCTTTTATCAGAAAAATACGAATTGTATGTCCATTCCATAGGAAATCAAATTCTCTACAACTTTGTAGAAGAAATTTTTCCAAATTCCAAACGAAAAATGACTGAAATCCACATACGGACGATTTTCAACACCTCTTAAAATTCATAACAAATCATACGTTAACCTTTAATGGTTCAAAATTTGTGGACATATACTCAACTTATACATGTATAACATATCCAAAAATCACAACGATCCAACGGTCAGATTAAAATTATAACTCACACAATAGAGATTTAAGAATACTGACTTGATTTTCAAACTATAAGTCCCTCGTACGAATTTCACTCAAACAATCACCATGAAAAATCCACAAAGAATATTTGGGTGATTCAAATTTATGCGTTTAGCTTACTTCCAGGGCTTTCTTTTGATATATGGCCATTTCCTAACTCATTATACACAAAGAGTTATGGATTTTACAAAATCAAGTAATAAACTAATGTTTATGAAAATCCCATATTTGGTTCTTCTTTTGATATCTAGATTTCTCTCATTTGATTCATGCATCATGAATTTAGTGTGAAAATATCACCATTATTATAATATTATATAACCACATTATACATTTATAATGTAAGATAAAATATCAATTTTCAACAATTGACACTTTTCTAAGAATTCTTACATTTCGACAAAATACTGATAAAACACATCAGCATTAATTCCTTCATTTATATCCACATAAAATAAATATTTCCTTATCATATAAATCAACAATTAATTATTCACAAATAATATTACAGAATCACAATTATGACAAATAGGGCTTTTCGATAAAGATTTCTCCTTATTGGCGCGCAATTAGGTGACCAACCCCCTTTCCTAGACAGAACTTCCTTAGACATTGCTAATAATGCTATCTAACAATATTATTCAAATAATATGAATCATTGATCTAATAATGGAGATACTGTGCAGTGACAATTATTGAAACAACAACAATATAAAATATCAACGTAGCAATTATTGAATCAATAAAATAAAATATTGAACAGTAATTACTGTAACAATTATTGAGTAGTGTCTTCTTACGTGAGAATCAATAATTCAAATAAAATATTGTGCAATACTGGTGCTATCGCGTGCAACCACGCCAGACATCGTATTTTAACCACCCGTATTCCAACAAAGTGTTAATTCAGAACGATTACGCCGTTATTTATAAAAACTCAAATTTGTCATTTTCTTCATCCGACAGTTATTATGTTATGGGGCCCACAAATGGCTACGCCGTCGTACGTATATTCGCCGACAACAAGAATATTTCACGACCAAACGAATATTCCCCGACAACAATGAATATTTTATAATCATTTGCTTATTTTGAAAATTTTGCACATTTCACCCATAACTTTAAACTTTTAATAATTTAACTATTTACTAAGTAAAAAAAATTGAATACTTTTATTTCATAAAATTCAAGGTCTTACAATCTCCCCTCTGAAATTTACGTACATGGTATTTCGAAGAGTTGAGAATACCGTGCTTTCAGATTCCATCTTCCTTGTCATCATAATTTCTCTATTGCTTATTCTAGAATACAGCTTCAAAACAAAGGTTAATTGACATATCACAATTTGTCAATTTATCAAGTAAGAAATTTCAGCTTAGGTAAGTCACACACTAGCGAAGTATATTACTCGTCTCTCCCCTCCTAGTTTTAGACTCAGATCATCGCCAACGACCATATCCCTAAGCTCTGATACCAAATGTAACCCCCCCAAAATAGGTTCAATCCACACAACCTATTCTGAGTCGCCACAAACTACACTCAATGTTATTTCCAAATACAAACTTCATTATTACAATTGTTGTGCAAAAATAATACGATAACACATATGTTGTGAGTTTTGATACACTTATATATCAACTGTGACTCTCATCCCAACCTTGGATAGCACATCACAATGGCATCTTACATAAAAGTACAGTCAATAACTGTTTTAGAAATTAAAATATTTGGAAAATGTTCAAGGAAACCTTCGTACATGGGTGGCCATGCATCTAAGTTATAATAGATATCATATGACTCGAGAATTGTCATCATCCTCATGCTTATATTATGATGAAAGTCATATGTGGCCCGTAGTGCATAGATGGACTTGGTATGATTATGACTAGGGATTATTCGGTATAATCATGACCGTAATGTTACAAATGATGTGGTAAAAGTCGTCACTGGCACGTAGTGCATTGATGGACAGTTGTTGGCATGATCATAACCATTGGTGAAAAGACGAATATCTTTGGCCCATAGTGCATGGATAATTTGTGGTCGTGATACTTAAGAATATCCTTGGCCCGTAGTGCATGGATAATTCAGTGATGTGGATTATTTGTTAAGCTGAGTCTCAGCGATAAAATTTATGATAAGCCTTTTAAATCATAGAAGATAGTAGATTTTATGTTCTACTTGACTCTTCTAATGGATTGCTTGTTCCACTGCAGTTAAACTTGGTGTTTATTATATTTTATCAGTTTAACACTATTGAAAGCTAACAATAATTTATTCTGCATTATCTTAGTCATAATATTTCTTACTGGGCTAGTTGAGCTCATCCTTTGATTTCATTCTTCTCTTCAGGAAATGAGAATATAGCTGGGACTAGTCGGTCAGAGTATAGGGATAATATGTGACATGTAAATTAACCCTTGTTTTGTGGCAGTATTTGAAAATGGAATCCAAAAATGTTGAGATAAGCAATGAAGCACATGAGACCGTTGAGTCACCAACGATCAATACCCAGGATATTGTGCATCAGGATGGCAATAGTCCTCAGGAAAACAACAACGCAAACTAAATAATGAACGATGGGATGTTCAGAGGCTTTATGAAATACATGCAACATCAGGCGAGAATGACTCCTATTCAAAATGGAGGTGGAAACACTGGCAACTCTCGGACGGTCACCGCTAAGCAGTTCAAGGAGCTTGGACCACCGGAGTTAATTAGAGAGCCAAAACCACTTAAGGTGGAGACGTGGATAAAGCAGATCACCAAGATATTTGATGTCTTGGGATGCTCCGAGGAGAAAAAGGTTCCCTTTGCCACCTTTATGTTGCGAGGAGAGGCATATTACTGGTGGGAATCGGTAAAGCGTACTCAACCTGCCGCACTGAAACTGTCTTGGGAGAAGTTCCAAGAACTATTCAACGACAAGTACTTTCCCGAAAGTATTCGTCACATGAAAGAGGTAGAATTCAACAAGCTGGAGCAAAACAATATGACCGTGTCGCAGTACGAAGCCAAGTTTGTCGAGTTGTCCCGATTTGCGTCCCACTTAGTTGATAACGAGGAGAGAATGACGCGGATGTTTCTAAGAAGTTTGAAACCCGAGATACGTCAATATCTAATCTCTCACAAACTGTGTTTGTATTCAGATGTTGTAAATAGGGATCAGTTATTGGAGCCCGATAATGAGACATCCCAACCAAAGGAGAGCAACCGGCAAAATGATAATACCAGTGGTAGCAGTCATCGAAGCGACGACAACAAACGTGGAGGGAATCAACATGCTAGAAATGGTAACCACTTCAGTGGTAATCATGGCCAAGACAATAAAAGTGGACATTTCAAGAAGAGGAGATTCAATAATGATAAAAAGACGTCAGCACCAACACCCGTTGTTAAGGAAGGAGAACGACCACCTATCATATGCTTCAAATGCGGAGAGGATGGACACATCAGTCCAAACTGTGCGCAGCAGTCCAAAACGTGTTATAATTATAGAAGAGAAGGTCACCTAGCTAGATTTTGTCGAACAGGGAAGCCAAGTCCAGTTGGAATGGTGACACCAAATGTAAATCCTGCATAAGTCAAACCGGTGAGTTCAAGGGAAAACGTTTGTTGTGACCTCCCAGAAAGCAAGGAACCCGAACGAGTTCATCACGGGTAAGCTTATCATAAACTCTAGCGAAGTATATACCTTATCTGATACCGGTTCTACCCATTCTATTATTTCTCCTACTTAACCTCAACGTTTAAATTTGACTCTGAAGAAATTAGACTTTGACTTATTTGTTGAAACTCCGTTGGGAGAAACCTTCATTACATCCACTGTTTATAAGTCTTGTTTGGTTCAAATCGGTACCCTCACATTACCTGTCGATCTTATTTCCTTAAAAATACTTGCGTTTAACGTAATTCTAGGGATTGATTGGTTAACTACTCATCATGCAAAAATTGATTATTTTCGTAAGGTTGTTAGCTTTCATATTCCTAACCAACCTATTATGCTAATTTAAGCAACCAAACCATTAAAATCAATCACTGTCATCTCAAGCCATAAAACTATTCGTTTATTGAAAAATAGATGTCAAGCTTTCTTAGCTCATGTCACAGTTTAAACAAAAATAAGTCGATTTTGAATGATATTTTCTTTGTTAATAAATTTCGACATATTCCACGAAGAACTTCTGGATTACCCCCAGAGCGTGAAATTGAATTTTGTATTGACCTTGAACCCGTTACAAAACCCATTTCCAAAGCCCCATATCGAATGGCTCCTATTAAACTTCAGGAGTTAAAGACCCAACTGCAATAATTGTTAGACATCGGTTTCATTCATCCTAGTACGTCTCCTTGGGGTGCTCCTATTCTATTCGTGAAGAAGAAAGATGGGAGTTTGCGACTTTGTATTAATTATTGGGAGTTGAACCATGTTACTATCAAAAATAGGTACCAGTTGCCTCGTATTGATGACCTATTTGACCAGTTGCAAGGCGCCAAATTCTTTTCAAAGATCGATCTTCATTCCAGATATCATCAATTAAAGATTAAAATTGATGACATTTCAAAGACGGCTTTCAGAACTCGGTATGGGCATTATGAATTCCTAGTCATGTCTTTTGGATTGACTAATGCTCATGCGGCCTTCATGGATATGATGAACCATGTATTCAAGGAATATTTGGATCATTTCGTGGTTGTCTTTATTGATGACATCCTCATATATTCCAAAAACCGTGAAGATCATGAGCAACACTTGAGACTGATACTCCAGAAGCTTCGTGAGAACAAGTTATATGCCAAGTTGAAGAAATATGAGTTCTGGCTTGAGGAAGTAGCATTCCTTGGGCACGTGATATCAAATCATGGAATATCTGTTGACCCGACAAAGATTGAAGCAATTCAAAGCTGGGAGCAACCTAAATCAGTGACCGAAGTACGTAGCTTTCTCGGCTTAGCTGGTTATTATCGAAGATTCGTAGAAGGGTTTTCTCGAATAGCTACTGCATTAACTCAGCTAACTCGAAAAGATACAAATTCGGTTGGAGCGAGGAATGTGAGAAGAGTTTTCAAGAACTCAAGAGAAGACTCATTTCAGCACCTGTTCTGACAATACCATCTGGCTCAGAGGGATTTGTCATCTACAGTGATGCTTCGGGTAAGGGGTTAGGATGTGTTCTCATGCAACATGGGAAAGTCATAGCCTATGCCTCTCGACAACTCAAAGAATATGAGAGGAATTATCCTACTCACGATCTAGAGTTGGCAGCTGTTGTCTTCGCACTTAAAATTTGGAGGCATTACCTGTATGGGGAGAAAGTGGAAATCTATACGGATCATAAAAGCCTCAAATATTTCTTCACTCAAAAAGAACTCAACATGCGGTAACGACGTTGGCTCGAACTGTTGAAAGATTATGATCATACTATTCAATATCATCCTGGAAAAGCGAACGTAGTAGCTGATGCATTGGGTTGAAGATCATATGTAGGTACGAGTGCGTTATTGTTAACGCAAAGGCCCATTTTGTATGACTTACAAAGGATGGAGATAGAGTTAAAGACTCTAGGGGCCTACATGATTGCACATACGAGTAGAACCGACTTTAATCGATAAAGTTAAAGCTGCTCAAGCTACAGACCTAGAGCTGATGCGTATGAGAAAGAAAGTGCAAGAAAGTGCTATCCCGGAAGCAAGAATCAATGAAGAATGAATACTTCGATTCAACTCCAGACTTTGTGTTTAACGATTCTGACTTGAAGTATAAAATCATGATGGAGGCGCACAACACACCATTTGCAATCCATCTTGGGAGAACCAAAATGTATCATGATCTTTGACATACATTTTGGTGGACCAATATGAAGAGAGAGATCGCGAAGTTTATCTTAAGGTGTTTAACTTGTCAACGTGTCAAGGCAGAGCATCAAGTGCTAAAAGGTCCATTGCAACCACTTAAAATTCTAGAATAGATGTGGGAGCACATTACCATGGATTTCGTTACTGGTCTTCCCAAGGTTTCCCAAGGTTTCTCAAGGCATATATGCGATTTGGGTCATTGTTGATAGATTGACCAAGTCTGCTCATTTCTTACCGATACGAGAAACTTATACACTTAAACATCTTGCTAGTATGTACATAAACGAGATTGTAAGATTGCATGGTGTTTCCTCTTTTTTAGTTCTAATAAAAGGACTCTAACTCATGCAAACATACATGGGTCAACAAGTAATACAGAGTAAGTAAAGTATCGATCCACGAAGAAAGGTCTCTAATTTAAACTATTATGCATCAACTATATCAGTATTTTTATATGCTTAAACGAACGCTGTGAGTTTGAATGAATATAAACTAAATAATAAATAAAAGAAGAATAATCAAATGATAATCAAATCTAGAAATAATGGGATCCTAATTTCATTTAATTGTTCATCTAAATATCACCATCATGCAAGATTCTTCACGTACCACAGAAAATTAGCCAAGAGCACGAATGTAGACATAACCATTTTTCAATAAATTATGACTTACTTACATAATATCCACATACAATAGAAATCATGTAATCATCAATAAAATCAAAATCACTATATTTCTATGTGAAATTGCCGCCATATTGAATTTAAGCACAAGCCCTTATATAACTCACACATTGAAACAATATATGTCTATCTGATTTACGAAGTATAAAGCCAAGCAATTCAGCCCCATACACGCATGCTATCATGATTACAATCATACTCGCATGTTATTTTTCAATTCCATACAAGTACATAAAATGAATGGTGATCAAGCATTCATGCAATCAAATCAACCATAATAGAAATTCCTCATGATACACTAACAATGCAGCAATCAAGCCATCAATTAGACTACATATTACAATCCGTTAGAATCCCATAATAGAGTTTAGTTCATGTCTGAACCAAAAGCCATTATGGGATTAGAGTAACACATGGAAAATAACTAAACAAATGAAATAGAAGATAGAATTGATCAAACCCAATTGCAGATTATAATCCAAACGTGATGTTCAAATCCACAATACTCTCCAATAACATAACAGTAGTTCGTAGTCGATGATTGAATTCTAAAGAAGAGATATAAAATATTAAGTCTATGCTTGGATCTTTGTTGGAAATCGCTCAAAGCGTAGAACCCTAGTTCTCTAATATGAAAAAACTGATAAAACAATAGATAATTCCCGTCTGGTATCAACCAGAGTAGTTTATATCAACTCAAACACTTAACATTTCAAAAGTAAAATAAAGTTAGCAAGCTGCGATCGATGACTTCATGTGCGGTAAGCCTGCCGATCCCTTTGTAAAAGCGGTAGCGAACGCGCGTGTGTGCCAAATATGTTCCTTTTGGTTGATGGCGCGGGCGCGTGCATTCCAGCATATGCAGCTGCGCGGCCGCGCGCCTCCTAAAATCTACAATCTTGTGTTCTGCTATTGCTGCTTCCTTGTCATGCTGCTACTGATTCTTTGACCTGCTACTCTTGCTTCCTTGTCCATCAATGCTCAGTTTCTTTTGTCCACTCGACCCTCTTGTCATGCCTTCACTGATCTCATGCCACCTACCAACGCCGAGTTATGCCATTTTCCTGCACTTTCAGACCATAGGAGTTCTCAGTATATGCAATACAAAATAACACAAAATGCAACTATAAACACACTAAAATGTACTTGAGATGGGCATAGTTCTCGTGAATTTATATCCAATAAGTAGGTATAAAACCCACTTATCACATGGTATACCAGTATCCATAGTTTCTGATCGAGACCCAAGATTCACTTCAATATTTTGGGTTAGTTTGCAAAAAGCTATGGGCACGGATTTGCGATTTAGTTTGGCGTATCACCCTCAGACGGATGGGCAGTCGGAGAGGACTATTCAAACTCTTGAAGATCTATTAAGACTCTGTGTCCTTGACTTCAAAGGAAGTTGGGACAAGTTCTTACCATTAGTGGAATTTTCTTACAACAACAGTTATCAAACAAGTATCGGCATGGCTCCATTTAAGGCGTTGTATGGAAGAAAATACCGTTCTCCAGTATGCTGGGACGAGGTGAGTGAAGCAACGTTGTTGGGACCAGAATTGGTATGCATGACAACGGAAAAGATTCAATTGATCTGGCAACGTATAAAAACCTCACAAAATCAACAAAAGAGTTATGCTGATCGTAATCAGAAGGACGTGGAATTCAATGTTGGAGAATATGTGTTGTTACGTGTTGCTCCATGGAAGGGATTTACGAGATTTGGAAAGAGAGGAAAGCTCAATCCTCGATTCATTGGTCCATTTAAAACCCTTGACGGAGTAGGAATTGTGGCCTATAGACTCGCCTTACCGCCAAGTATGTCTCGGGTTCATAACATTTTTCACATATCCATGTTACGTAAATATTTAGAAGACCCGAACCACATTATTGAGTTAGAACCGGACGAAATAGCGGAATATTTAACATATGAAGAGGTTCTTATTAAAATCTTGGATAAGAAGGAACATATTTTACACTCCAAGGTTATACCTCAAGTCAAAGTTTTGTAGAGAAACCACGGTGTTGAGCAAATGACCTGGGAGTTAGAATCTAAAAAGAAATCAAGGTATCCTCACCTCTTCGTCATACCAGGTATGTACCCTAATTTTGAGGGCAAAAATTCATAAGAAGAGGAGGTTGTAAGACCCTAATTTTTATGAATAAAGATGAATTTTCTATAAATATCATTTTTGAATATTAAGGAGTGAATTTGATATAATGTTATAGTTGTCGGTAATATTTATAAATTTTGCAAAGTAAGCAAGTTGTTATATAATATTCGATTGGTCGAGGAATATTCATTTTAACAAGGAATATTCGCGACGGCACAATCATTGGTGGACCCCATAACGTAAATATTGTCGGAATGGGAAAACGACAGAAATATCTTTTTATGAAAATAACGGCGTAAGTTTTACCGTTAACTATTGAAATAACCGGTGTTAAAAATACAGTAATACGCGTGGTTGCATAGTAGCACACGGTATTGATGCTTACGTGAGAAGTCCCTCAGTTATACTCAATTATTGCTACAGTAATTGCTACATAGTAGCTCACGTTATTTGATTCAATTATTGTCGATATTTTATATTATTAAATCAATAATTGAGATGACAAGTTATTCATATTATTATTTGTATAATTAACAATGTCTAGAAAGTTCTGTCGAGGAGAGGTTTGGTCACCTAATTGCGCGCCAATAGGGAGAAATCCTTATCGGAAAGCCCCCTCTTTCCTGGGAACGATCTGGTTGTTAATATTGCGAGTTGTAATAATGATGAATAAATGTTGTTAAAAATATTGAGCGGATTTTTATGAAGTATTTGTTGTAAAAATTTGCTTATTATTTGGACCCCCATTTACCTATTTTTCAAAATAATCGGTAGAAAGTTATTAGGTATATATATATATATATATATATATATATATATATAAGGTGTGTGATAAGGACATGTGTGTGATAGTGACGTGTGGAAGAAAATTGAAATGGGAGGGAGAAAAAGGAATGGGTTCACGGGTGGGAAATGGGGGGGGGGGGGGGGAGGGATTGCCTTGGAAGAAAGGGTGTATATATATAATGTATATATAGCATGTGTTGGTGTAATACATATATATATGTTATAGCTTATGCCATGACGTATAAGGCATGGTAGATATATATATATATATATATATATATATATATATATATATAATATTTTATTTAAAGTTTTTGTTTTATTAGAATATTTTATTGCACAGTAATGAATAGTAAAGTCAAAATTTTAACAAAATCGGTAGAAACGAATTAGGTCAAGTGAATTAGATTTATATTTAACGTCCGTGATTTCTTTTTCAAATAGTATCATTTCTATTCTCCTATAAATAGGATGCTTAGTTAGAATTAAAAATCACACCAGAATCAGAGAATTCTTCTTCTATAATCTTGAACGTATTTCTTTAGAGTTTAAGGAAGCTTTGAGCATAGTAAACAGTTCAAGTTTTCTTCAAGAATATACACGCTATACCAGTTGCAATACTCTTCTTTTTAAGGTAAGGGATATTATTTTTGCTCAGTATTCGTATAAAATAATATTTTCTTCCAAACTCTGTAGTATGTAAGTAATATTATTTCGTTTCAGATTTTGAATTCTATACTCATTTTGTTAAGTTTTGACTTCTATACTCCATGAAATTAGTAGAATATCCTTGATATTTGCGCTTCATCCAGTATCTTTTCATGGAAATATTATTCTGAGCATTCTTGATAAGTTTTAACCTTTTTATGCCGGAGTACTATTCACGGGGTACTATTCCCGAATTACTATTTACAGGATACTATTCACTCAGTTACTATTCACCCGGGGTACTATTCATGATAAAAATTGATTTCTTTTCGGTCCAAATCATTTTTGATACAATATTATTCTTGAATTTTACTCCACAAAGCAGTATCATGTTGACAATTTTGGCATTATTGAATTCTGGATAAATTATATTATAAAGTCTTTAAAAGTTATCCTTTACTTTCTTTTAATTGAATTATTATATCATTGTCATCATCCTCATGCTTATATTATGATGAAACTCATCTGTGGCCCATAATGCATAGATGGACTTGGTATGATTATGACAATGGATTATTCGGTATAATCATGACCGTAATACTAGAAATGATGTGGTAAAAGTCCTCATTAGCCCGTAGTGCATTGATGGACAGTTGTTGCCATGATCATGACCATTGGTGAAAACACGAATATCTTTGGCCCGTAGTGCATGGATAATTTGTGGTCGTGATACTAAAGAATATCCTAGGCCCATAGTGCATGGATAATTCAGTGATGTGGATTATTTATTAAGCTGAGTCTCAACGATAAAATTTATGATAAGCCTCTTAAATCATAGAAGATAGTAGATTTTATGTTCTACTTGACTCTTCTAATGGATTGCTTGTTCCGCTGCAGTTAAACTTGATGTTTAATATATTTTATCAGCTTAACACTGTTGAAGGCTAATGATAATTTATTCTGTATTATCTTAGTCATAATATTTCTTACTGGGCTAGTTGAGCTCACCCTTTGATTTCATTATTCTCTTCAGGAAATGAGAATATAGTTGGGACTAGTCAGGGAACGTAGTGTGGTCCAGATGTTTGCATTAGTAGTCCTCACTATTCTATAAAATAGTGTTAAAATAAATGTATTGAGGACTTATTTTGAGTTTAAATAATGTCTAAAAGATAATATTTGTATTAAAACTCACGGCTCATGTTGTATATTAAGTTTGTATTTGTATTTTGTACCATGTATTTGGCGACTCAGAATGGGTGATGTATACCTATTTTGGGGGCATCACATTCATCAAGACCAATAAAAAAATTACAATATTCCAAACGAAGTTTAATAACTATCCGTAAACATATATAACACATTTTATATAATATATATAATATAATGTGTATATATACATACATATGTATATTACGTATAGAATATAATATATAATATAATACATATATAGATATACATGTATACATATGAAGTATATTACATAATAATATAATATAATAGATATACATGTATACATACATATGTATATTACATAATAATATAATATAATTATATCACTTTCCTAATTATTTAGAACCTATAAAACTAGCCATCTTTTACGCCTATACTTACTTACGGCTCTTTTTCTACCCAAATCAATCACAAAATCCAAATCCCACTACATTCTTACTACCTCCCTTTCTACTTTTGTCAAACCTGTGTTTTCAAACAAAAATTTAAGTTTAAAAAAATAAGAATAAAAAAAAAATATACCGATAAATAGTACCTCGTGTTCCAAGAGAAGTAAAAACTTCTAAATTTAGCAAGCTTGCTAAGAATCAATATAACTTGCAAAATATTATTAAAATTTTGTTCAAACTTATATTGCATTAGTACAATATCATTCAAACAACAATTTCTAATTTAATTTGAATATTTATTAAATTAAATAAATATTTTTTGATGATTTAATTATTGGGTTAAATAATTAATTGATGAGTTTGTGGTAGATTAATTTATTATATGTGTTACATTGATTAAATTAATGTGGAGAATTTTATTATTCAAAAGTATGTATTTAATTGAGCTTATTTGATTAAATGAATTATTTAATAAGTATAATGTTATTCTAATTAATTTAATAATTAATTAGATATTTAATTACTTGACATAATTAATAAATGAAATTTAATTATGTGACTATGTGAATTAATGAGAAAATATTCTATTTTATTTAATTAAATTAAATAAGATATTTGATTAATTTCTTAATTGGGTGTGACATTATTAAACTATATAATAAATAAGTTAATGAAAATAAATTAAAAAGTGATTATTAAGCTAGAGAAACAGGGCCTTAAGGGGAGTTGGCCAGTTAAACCACTAAGGGATTAACTGACCACAACAGCGTCAATTTATCTATACGCATTCAGTCATTTGTTAAAAATCTGGAAAAACAAGTTCAGAGAAAGTTAGAGAGAAACAGGGAGTATTTAGAGAGAAAATTGAAGGAAAGTGAATTTAAGAAGAAATAGAGAAAATTTTCATCTCCTACTAATCTACACAAACTAACATGGTAATCTCTTCAACCCAAAATTTAATTTACGTTCTTATATTTTGTGAAAAACTATTTTAAAGTTCTCTATAATTGAAGGGATTAATAATTGATGAGTATATGATGTTATATATGTTAGTATATGTTTACAATATGTTTATATCATAAATTTATGTGATTAGAGTAATCGATTTTATTTAAACATGCTATAATCAGAGTTTTTCCATTAATGGGTGTTTTGAGTTCTCTGTAAAACAAATATTGTATGATCAATACATGAATTGATGATTTATGTGTGTATACATGATAATATATAATCATAACACGTTTTCTACCATCTATGTATGTTTTCAAACCATCAATTTCATATAAATATGTCGTAATTGGAGTTTTATAGTTTTATAGAGAAAAATATATGAATATGGCTTATCAGTATAAAAATTTATGTTTAAATTGCATATTAATCGGTAAATTGATGAATGATTTCGTTTATACATGTAAAAATGAAAAGAACGAAACTTAAACGGACTGATTTGGTCGAAAAACGAGTTCGCAGTGGTTGATTTCGATAATAATGTTAAAAATGGAGTTTTTCATAAGAATAGCGAAATTACGTGATTTGATTCAAGTGATTGTATAAATTAAGTTGTTAAAATCATGTTAGAAAGGTTGGGTAATGATCATATATGAATTATAGTATCTGGGTATGCTTAAATTAATGTATGGACAAGGAAATTGGAAGTTATGGCCATGTTTTATGTTCTTGACGAGAACATATGGTTGAACTTGTGTGAGATTTGTGGCCTATATTGGTCTTGTTATGTGTTTGAACTACGTAAATTGAGTTCAGGTAACTCAGCCACGTGGCCAAAATAAAATAAAATAATTAATTAAAATATTTATCAAATAGAATAAATATTTTAAAGATATTTATGGAATAAAATAAAATTCGATGGAAATTTTATTAAAATATTTATCAAATAAAATAAATATTTTAGTTGAAATATTTATGGAATAAAATAAATATTTGATGAAAATTATTATTAAAATATTTATCAAATAAAATAAATATTTTAATTGAGATATTTATGGAATAAAATAAATATTCGATGGAAACTATTATTAAAATATTTATAAAATAAAATAAATATTTTAATTGAAATATTTATGGAATAAAATAAATATTCGATGGAAATTATTATGAAATAATTTATTCGAGTGTAATAATAGTAAGGGAATGAAAATATTCTAATTTAATTAAGTAATTAAATTAGAAGGGTAATGATTTGTTAAATAAAGTAAAGTTTATATTAAATAATTAAGTGAAAATATAACTAATGAATGTCGTGAATACATATGGTATGTGTAGGATTTGTGGTGAAGATAGTAGTAATCATTTAGCCTACGCACGAGGCAAGTTCCTAAACCTTGTTTCTTTACATAAAGCAAGTTCCTTATTCTATCTTGTTTATTATTGTTCAAGTCAAGATTTCATGTTAGATGTTATATTCTTTAAAAGCATGATTCCTATGATACCATACTTATTCGATTGTATACATCTTGAATTTTATTATTCAAATCGAATATCAATTATTGTTGAACCTTGTAAGACTAGCAAACCCTTATCGATTCGACTAATCCATAGTTGATGAACGTTCTAAATTTCAGAACCATTATTGAGTTTGTCCAAACCAAACTTCCTTTAGTGCGGACTCTGATGTTAAACTGAGATGAACAACCCTATTATAGGGGATTAATTATGCTTTAACGTTAAGATATTGTGCACAGTATGGTACTAAGGGTTGATTCCTCTAAGTACGAGAAGAAGAGTCCATAATCTTATGACTGTTAAAGGTTTCAAGTATAAACACTTAACAACCTAGGACATAGTTCAAGGTCTTATGACCCTCAGAAGTACTTTTGACTCTTGTTATTCATTCTTGATTCAAAAGTCAAATTTTCTTATTTCAGAAGTCTTTGATTCATTCGCATGTTATTATTTTATTGTTATATTATTATACTTGTGGGCAATCGTGCTCACTCTTGCGTAATAATAACATTGCATTTAAGAACGAAAGGTCCGACGAGCCTTCTAATAGCAAATGCAAGGGCAATGTTAACAAGTGATGAAGACTTGTTGTTTATTTGATGTATTTATATTTCAGACTTATGTTAAAGTTGTGTAAGACTTATTATTTGTTTATGTTTCGCATTTGAGATTTTAGGTTAGTATGATTCGGGATTGATGTATTTATATTCGGATGTTGTAACTCCATAAGGAGATGATTTATTTCTATCTATTTATGGTTTTTCAAACCTTGTACTACTAGCGAACCCTTATTGATTCGACTAGTCCATAGTTGATAAATGTTCTAAATTTCAGAACCATTATTGAGCTTATCCAAACCAAACTTCCTTTGGTGCGGACTCTAATGTCAAACTGAGATGAACAACCTGTTATAGGGGATTAATTATGCTTTAGCGTTAAGATATTGTGCACAGTATGGTACTAAGGGTTGATCCCCCTAAGTACGAGAAGAAGAGTCCATAGTCTTATGACTGTTAAAGGTTTTAAGTATAAACACTTAACAACATAGGACGTAGTTCAAGGTCTTATGACCCTTAGAAGTTCTTTTGATTCTTATTATTCATTCTTGATTCAAAAGTCGAGTTTTCTTATTTCAGAAGTCTTTGATTCATTTGCATGTTATTATTTTATTGTTATATTATTATACTTGTGGGCAATTGTGCTCACTCTTGCGTAATAATAACATTGCAGTTAAGAACGAAAGGTCCGACGAGCCTTCTAATAGCAAAGGCAAGGCAAAGTTAACAAGTGATGAAGACTTGTTGTTTATTTGATGTATTTATGTTTCAGGCTTATGTTAAAGTTGTG
Organism: Panax ginseng; assembly: GCA_020205605.1. NCBI lineage: Eukaryota > Viridiplantae > Streptophyta > Magnoliopsida > Apiales > Araliaceae > Panax > Panax ginseng. The sequence continues at coordinate 59,114,316 of CM035146.1, read as the reverse complement.
TAAGACTTATTATTTATTTATATTTTCGCAATTGAGATTTAAGGTTAGTATGATCTGGAATTGATGTATTTACATTCAGATGTTGTAACTCCATAAGGAGATAATTTATTTCTATCTATTTATGGTTTTCATTTATTATGGGTGATGTTTGGACCGTGAACACCAAATCCCGTGAGAATTGAAGTACCCAAATTTGGGGGTGTCACATAAATAATACATTTGCTACTAAAATTTCTTCATGCTTGTAAATAACAATATTGATCCAATTTCAAGAAGCTGAATCTCCCATCTTTTACCCTCATCTTCAGCTTACATTACTTGTGAGTTGTACATTACAAAAATTCACTCAACCTTTCCAAACCACACTCTATGCCTTACATTTATAGTAAGTTCTACATTACAAAAGCGCAACCCATATAGAGACATACAAAGAAATATCAATACATATTCAAAAGGGTGTTCCAAGTGTAAAATTATCTCTCAACAAAAGTACAAAATAAACTAAAATATTAAATACAATATAACAAATACACTAAATAGATACATGAAAAAACTCATTCAAAATTAATCACATTAAGTAGGACATCAACCACCAACGAAACATAATAGGGTCCTTAACACTAATATACAATAATTAGAAAGTAATTACATTATTAGTGCATCCACAAAATAATTACAAAAACAACGCAATTCACATTAATAAGGAAACCTAAAATCAAGGAGAAATAACTACCATAATTAATAATTCAAATTCAAATATCTGGGATCTAACAACAAAAACAAATTCAAATTCAAAATAATAATTCAAATTCAAATTCAAATCTTCATCTCCCTCACAGTAGCTTTCTCCTCCGCTACTCCGCCGCAAATCTCCGTTGTCCAAAACGCCAATGAGAAGAAGAAGAAGATTTTCCCTACAAAAAGTTTTAAAATAAATAGATGTAACTCATACTGTTCTGAATTTTTTTATGACTATTTGGTTACCCACAAAAACTAAAATAGTTACCTTTGTATGAATAGTTAGCTACCAACTGCATCACATTCAAACTAAATTGGTAACTTAATAAAACTGAATTGGTTACCTTGGTTTGAAGGTTTGGCAACGTCATCTTCCTCCTCCCCGTTCACTGGTGAGATAGAGCGAGAGTCAACCACAAAATGGTCGATGGGATGGAGAAAGGAGGTGGATATTTGATTTCTCACAATTTCTTCATGTCCGGAAATTCCAATTTCATGTCAAAAGGAAAATAAGAACACTGCATATGAAAGAGAGAGATAAGAGAGTGATGTGTAATGTAATGTTGATAACCAAACTTTCGTACCAAGGTAACAAAACTTTTATACCAAGGTAACCAAACCTTTATACCAAGGTAACCAATCTGCCACCATACGTGCAGTATGAATTGGTTACCTTGGTCTAAAAGTTTGGAAACCAACTGCATGAAGGTTTGGCTACCAACTGCATCACATTCAAAATAAATTGGTAACATAATAAAACTGAATTGGTTACCTTGGTATGAAGGTTTGGCTACCCACTACATCACATTCAAAATAAATTGGTAACCTAATAACACTAAATTGATTACCTTGGTATGAATGTTTTACTACCAACTGCACTATGAAAAAACTGCAGGTGTGGATGCGGATTGGTTACCTTGGTATGAAGGTTTTGTTACCTTAGTATGTAACAATCCAAGATTTTATTTGTAATTTAAAATATTTATTAAATTAAATAAATATTTTATTGATGAAGTTGTTGTTTTGTAGTTTAAAATATTTCTTAAATTAAATGAATATGTGATTTTTGTTAGTAAATATTTATGAATTAAATTTATTAGATAATATTCTAAATTTATAATTTAGAGAGTTGTAATATAACATGAGATGTTATATGGTTGTTTTAATTTAATAATTTAAAATGGTATGTTAAATTATTAAACTAAATTATAATGAGAATATAATTTTGTGATGTTTGTTTAAGTGGAATATTTATTTAAAATATAGTATGTATAATTAATTTATTTGATTAGTGTGGATATATAAATCCAAATAAATAATATGTGATTATAAATTATAAACTGAATTGTTTATTAAAATAAATTAAAGTAATTTTTTAAATTTATTTACCCAAACAAGCCTTAAAATATTAAGTCTTTATTTTAAAGACTTTTTGGCCAAACAAAGCCTTATGGCTTTCGGATTTTTAAATTATGAATTTTATTATAACAAATAAAATAAAATATATTTATAATTTAGATACATTTATAATAGTATAACTGATATATTTAGTAAGTGTGTTAAGGCTATATCGGTTACTTTATTTTACGTATACATGTTATTAGTTCTGTTTTTGGCTTAAGCCTAAGAGGAGAAAACTGAGAAGTTCAGAGAGAGAATACAGAGAATTGAGAGGGAGTTGGGAGAGAAATCTTGAGTTTTCCAAAGAAAAATTTTGTGTTTAGCAAGGTTGTTCAAGCTAAGTGAAGGCATTATTCATAACCTTAATATATATATATATACATGTATATGTGTTTCACGGCAAAATTCTTATATTCTGTGAATTACAGTTTTTGTAAATTGTTGTTATATAACCTGTTTATGGTGATTGCATATAATTATGATGTTAGAGTATGTAGTTAGGCATAAATTGGTATGCTAATTTCGGTTAAAAGGAAGGAAAAGTAATCACAGTATATATTTTTCATATGGCTTGTGAAAGTACCAATTATGGTGGTCAATTAGTATGATAAACTGTAAATTGAGTCTTTTTTATGCTAGTTCGTTAAGAAACAAAGAGAACGTAGTTTGAACGAAGTGATTTGAACAAGAATTGTGAACACAGTGATGAATTCTATGGAGAATGTCAAAAAATGGAGTTTTGTGTAAAAACATAAAATTTAAGGAATTTAATTAGTTGAAGTTGTTGTTGAATTGTTCTAAGTGGTTGAATATGTGAGGAAACATGTTTGTGATAGTTATATATCAATTGTTTGTGTTAAATTCATTGTTTTGTGGGTGAAATTCGTGTTAGTTGGGCTAAAGTCGGCTACTGTTCACTCCTGTCTCTGGTTTTGTGTACTATGCTTGTGGCAATTCTTGCATGTCGATGTCAAGGGCGTGAATTCAGTCAGTAAGACACCTATGCAGATCTTGCCGGTCCCAGTTTTAATAATGTATAAGCAAACATGCACCATACAATCGATCCGAAGCGGTGGCTTCTACATTATTCGCAGACTTGGGATATCGATGTAACTTGGTCTAAGGGTGTGTTAATGTAATAAACATAGAACATGGAGGTTAAAACAGAACCGTGTCATGTCATTGATAATTTCAAAGTTGTAAAGGATTAGTAAGTTACGAACGCGTTATGATTTAATGTATACAATGAATAGTGAATAAGTCTTGTGATGTTAACACTTGTGATTTTTGAAGTGAGCACTAAGATATGGAAGGTGATTAATATAAAACTATTGAGTCCTAGGAAGACTTAAATACTTGGTTGAACTTCAAGTTCGATTAAGGAGAAGTGTGAGACCCCAGATTTTATGAATAAAGATTTAATTTTCTCGAAATAATTTTTTAAATATTATGGTATTGATTTGATATAATATTATAGTTGTGGGTAATATTTATAAATTTTTGCGAAGTACACAAGTTGTTGTATAATATTCGATTGGTCTGGGAATATTCTTTTTGTTGGGGGAATATCCGATGCGACAAAGACAATCATTGGTGGACCCCAACGGACGGAATTATTGCCGATTGAAAAATGACAAAATAACGGCGATTGTTTTACCGTTATCATTGTTGAACTACTCGAGTAGTAAAAAGTACAAAGATGTCGTTTGGTTGCATAGTAAAGACACGGTAGATTGATTATTGATGCTTACGTGATAATATTTGTATTAAAACTCACAGCATATGTTTAGTCATATTTTACACGACTGTTGTATAATTAAGTTGTATTTGAATTTTGTACCATGTATTTGGCGACTCAAGATGGGTGATGTATACCTATTTTGGGGCGCCACGGTTGGTATCAAAGCTTAGGATATGATCCATGGCTGAGATGTGAGACAAGAACTAGGAGGGGAGAGACGGGGAATTTCTTCGCTAGTATGACCTACCTAAGTTTATTTGGTATTTAATTGGTCGGTCAGAGTATAGAGATAATATGTGATATGTTAATTAACCCTTGTTTTGTAGCAGTATTTAAAAATAGCATCTGAAAATGTTGAGATAAGCAATGGAGCACATGAGACCGTTGAGTCTCCACAGATCAATAATCAGGACAATGTGCAATAGGATGTCAATAATCCTCCTGTAAACTATAACACTAATCAATTGACGAACGACGGTACATTTAGAAGCTTTTTGGAATTCATGTAACATCAGGCGAATGCGGCTCCTATTCATAATGCAAGAGGAAACAATGGCAACCCACGGTTGGTCACCGCTAAGCAATTCAAGGAGCTGGGACCACCGGAGTTAGGCGAAGACGTGGTTAAAGCAGATCACCAAGATATTTGATGTCTTGGGATGCTCTGAGGAGCAAAAGGTTCCCTTTGCCACCTTTATGTTGCGTGAAGAGGCGACACTTGGTGGGAATCAGTAAAACGTACTGACTGGACGACTCAAGATGTCTTGGGAGAAGTTCCAAGAGCTGTTCAATGACAAGTACTTTCCCGAAAGTATTTGTCACATGAAGGAGGTGGAATTTATCAAGTTGGAGCAAAACAACATGACTGTGTCGCAGTACGAAGCCAAGTTTGCCGAGTTATCTCGATTTGCGTCCCATTTGGTTGATAATGAGGAGAGAATGATGTGAATGTTTCTAAGAGGTTTGAAACCTGAGATACGTCAATATCTTATCTCTTATAAACTTTGTTTGTATTCAGATATTGTTAATAGGGCTCAGTTATTGGAGCACGATAATGAGTCAACCCAACCAAAAGAGAGCAAAACCCTAAGAAATGATAATATTGGTGATAATATCATCAAATCGGTGACAATAAGCATGGAGGAATCAACATGCCGAAATGGTAACCACTTGATTGGTAATCATGGTCAAAACAATAAGAATGGACATTTCAAGAAGAGAAGGTTCAACAATGACGTGAAGACGCGTAAGACCAAAGTACCGCTTCAAAAGGAAGACGAACGACCACCGGTCGTATGTTTTAAATTGAGACGGGAGGGACACATCCATTCAAACTCAGTATGCAAAGAATCCAAAATGTGTTTTAATTACGGAAGAGAAGGTCACCTAGCTCGATTTTGTCGTATGGTGAAGTCAAGTCCAGCTAGGATAGTGATGCCAAAGGATGTCCCAGACAAGCTAAAGCCGGTAGTTTAAGAGAGAGCGTTTTTTTTCGTGACAAGGAACCTGAATAAAATTTTCACGGGTATGTTAGTCATAAACTCTTGCGAAGTCTATACCGTGTTAGATACCGGTTCTACTTACTCTTTTATTTCACCTAGTTGTGTTCAATGTTTAAAGTTAACTCCGGAGAAGTTAGACTTTGATATATCTGTTGTAAGACCCCAACTTTTTGAATAAAGATTAAATTTTCTCGAAATATATTTTGAATATTATGGTGTGGATTTGATATAATGTTATAGTTGTGGGTAATATTTATAAATTTTGCAAAGTACGCAAGTTGTTATATAATATTCGATTGGTCGGTGAATATTCATTTTAACAGGGAATATTCGTACAATGGCACAATCATTGGTGGACCCCCACAACGGAATTATTGTCGGATTGAGAAAACGACAAAAATACTTTATGAAAATAACGTACGAAAGTTTTACCGTTAATCTGTTGAACTACCCTAAAGTAGTAAAAGTACGAAGAATACTGGCGTGGTTGCATAGTAGCAGTACCGGTATTGATTATTGATGCTTACGTGAGAAGTCACTCGGTTATACTCAATTATCACATGATGAATTGATGCATCATATCTCTCATATTATTGATTCGACATCGCCATAAGTATTATCCGCATAATATGTTATTTTATTAAATAAATAATTGAGACAACAAAGTTATTCATATTATTAATTTGCAATATTTACAATGTCTAGAAGTTCATCGAGGAGAGGTTTGGTCACCTAATTGCGGCGCCAATAGGGAGAAATCCTTATTGGAAAGCCCCCTCTTTCCTGGGAACGACCTGGTTGATAAATATTGTGAGTTATAATATTAATGATGAATGTTGTTCGGAGTTGAATTTGGAGACGCGGACGTGATATTTGAGTCCGAATGACTTAAATTAGTAAAAATAGTCTATAAACACAAAATTTTTCGGATTCACTATTTGGTCAAAGTCAATAATTGACTTTTTTTGGGAAAAGTCAAACTTTAAAATTTCAAAATTTATATTTTTGATAAAAATAGTTTCATTATGTTGGAATTGTTTGTGTTAGTGAAAATCGACATTTATTCCGATGATAATTGATGTCTAGGGGTTATATTGATAAATCGGGTAATTTATCGGATACATGAGTAATTAATTGCTACTAATTCACATGCTTATATAACTATTTGTTCATATATGTGTACTATTGAATCACATTATTTACTATTAGGGGAGTTGGTGCAAGATTGATAATACTTGCATGACTAAGTTAAAAATGGAGGTATAGATGGAGGTACTATACTGTAATTCATATTTTTCACATGATTATACTATTGATTCATATTATTTACTATTAGGGGAGTTGGTGCAAGATTGATAATACTTGCAGGACTAGATTAAAAATGAAAGAAAAGTTGGAGGTATTGTACTGTAATTTTCGAGCCCCAAAACGTGCAATTATCGAAACTATATTTTCCTATAAATAGAAGTTCATTCTTCCTTCATTTCTCACCAATTCATAAAAGCTTTAGAGCGATTATTATAGAGAGAAATTATAGAGAGAAAGAAGAAGAGAAATCTACTACCTCACTATTCCAGTATCCAGTTTTTTTTCCAAGGTAGGGAATATTATTTGTTGTACCCGTAGGGAGTATTATTTCCTTCTTATCCATGAAGAGAACTTCTGTTATTCCATTCTTTATTATTACATTGGAATAACTCAGATCATGCTGGCTACCCTATACTTGGTGAAATTCTTCTATTATTCCATTCTTTATCATTCTCGTTGGAACATCCACACTCATGCGTTTACGCCGACACAGTTCTATTATTTATCATTACTGTTGGAACATCTTGTCTCATGCGTTCTCTACGCCGGACCGGGTTTCGCCTTTTATTATTACATTGGAATATCCATGTTCAGTGCATTTTACGGGACCGATTCCGTCTTGGAATATCACATCTGCAGGCGCTTTTACACCGGACTGATTCCGTTATTTATTATTCGTTGGAATAACTCGCTGTCATGCGGTCTATCGCATGCCTGGTGATTTCTTTTGTTATTTCATTCCTTATTATATTCAGTTGGTTAAAGTTTTGACTTCTATACTCCATGAAATTAGTGGAATATCCTTGATATTTGCGCTTCATCCAGTATCTTTTCATGGAAATATTCTTCTGAGCATTCTTGAATTTTACTCTATAAAGCAGTATCATGTTGACAATTTGGACGTTATTAGTTCCTGGATAAATTAATTCTTGAACTTGTTTTATTGAATTCTTATATTATTGTCATCATCCTAATGTTTATATTTTGTTGAAAGTCATCTGTGGCCTATAGTGCATAGATGGACTTGGTATGATTATGACCAGAGATTATTCGGTGTAATCATGACCGTAATATTACAAATGATGTGGAAAAAGTCCTCATTAGCCCGTAGAGCACTAATGGACAGTTGTTGGCATGATCATGACTATTAATGAATACACAAATATTCTTGGCCCGTAGTGTACGGATAATTGTGGTCGTGATACTAAAGAATATCCTTGGCCGTAGTGCAGGGGTGATTCGATGATTTGGATTATTTATTAAACTGAGTCCCAGCGATAAAAGTGATGAAAAACCTTTTAAATCATAAAAGATAAAAGATTTTATTCTCTACTTGACTCTTTTAATGGATTGCTTGTTCCGCTGTAGTTAAACTTGATGGTTGTTATATTGTATCAGTTTAACACTGTTGAAGGCTAACGATAATATATTCTGCATTATCTTAGTCATAATATTTCCTACTGGGCTAGTTGAGCTCACCCTTTTACTTTTATTGTTCTCTTCAGGAAATGAGAACGTAGCAAGGACTAGTCAGGGAACGGAGTGACGGACCAGATGATAGCATTAGTAGTCCTCACTATTCTGTGAAATAGTGTGATAATAATTGTAATGAGGACTCCTTTTGAGTTTGTATAATCTCTAGTAGACAATATTTGTATTCAAACTCACAGCTTATGTTTTGTCGTATTGTACATGACAGTTGTATTATTAAGTTGTATTTGAATTCATGTACCATGTAAGTGGCGACCCAAGATGGGTGACGTATACCTAATTTTGGGGGCGTCACATCTGTTTAAACTCAGTTGGGAGAAACCTTCGTTACCTCCACTATTTATAAATCTTGTTCAAATCAACACTTTTACGTTATGTGTCGATCTTGTCTCTTTGAAAATATTTGCCTTTGATGTGATTTTAGGAATCGATTGGTGCTTTTCGTAAGGTTGTTAGTTTTCATATGCCTAACTAACCTGTTATGCGAATTCAAGCAACCAAACCACTAAAGTTAATCATTGTCATATCAAGCCATAAGTAAAGAGCCCGAATTGTCCCTTTAGTACATTGACTTCGCTTTCTAAGCATACCAGGTACGTACGTAAATTTCGAGGGCGAAATTTTATAAAGAGGGGAGATTGTGAGACCCCAGATTTTATGAATAAAGATTTAATTTTCTCGAAATAATTTTTTGAATATTATGGTGTTGATTTGATATAATGTTATAGTTGTGGGTAATATTTATAAATTTTGCAAAGTACACAAGTTGTTGTATAATATTCGATTGGTCGGAGAATATTCTTTTTGTTGGGGAATATCCGTACGATGATACAATCATTGGTGGACCCCACAACGAAATTATTGTCGGATTGAAAATAACGGCGAAAGTTTTACCGTTAATACTGTTGAACTACTCGGTAGTAAAAGTACAGTAATACGCGTGGTTGCATAGTAGCACACGGCATTGATTATTGATGCTTACGTGATAAGTCACTCAGTTTTGTTTTATTAGAATTATTAATGTAATAAAACAAAAAAGTTTTTTATATAAAACATAATACTTTTATAAAGTTATTCGTTTTATTAGACTATAAATAGAATATATTATATTCTATTATGCATAGTATTTTGCATAGTAAAATCTTTTTATATAAAACAGAATACTTTTATAAAGTTATTTGTTTTATTAGACTATAAATAGAATATATTATATTTTATTATGCATAGTGTTGCATAGTGTCTGCACAGTGTTGCATAGTGCCTGCATAGTGTTTTGCATAGTAAAATCTTTTTATATAAAACAGAATACTTTTATAAAGTTATTTGTTTTATTAGATTATAAATAGAATATATTATATTTTATTTAAAAGATTTTGTTTTAAATCTGGACCGTCCGTTTAAAGTAAATCAATTTGAACCGTTCATGAATTAGTTACTATGCAGTCCATTCTTCTATAAATAGAAGCTCATTCCTTCATTATTTCTTACGAATTCACTGAAACTCTAGATAGAGAAACTATAGAGAGAGTTCTTCTTCTATAATCTTGAGCGTATTTCTATAGAGTTTAAGAAAACTTTGAGCGTAGTACAAGTTTTCTTCGAGTATATCCTCGCCCTACCAGTCGGAATACTCTTCTTTCAAAGGTAAGGGATATTATTTGTTGTACTCGTAAGGGGTATTCTTTCTTTCTTACTCGTGAAGAGAACTTATGTTATTCCATTCTTTATTATTCTGTTGGAATAACCTGTATACGCGGGATACCATATACTTGGTGAAATTCTTTTGTTATTCCATTCTTTATTATTATGTTGGAATAACCTGTCTATGCAAAGTACTGCATACATGGTGAAATTCTTCTGTTATTCCATTCTTTATTATTCTGTTGGAACATCATGTTTGTGCGTTTACGCATGACCTAGTTCCGTTGTTTATTATTCTGTTGGAATATCCTGTCTGTGCGTTTACGCATGACCTGGTTCCATTATTTATTATTCTGTTGGAATATCTTATCTGTGCGATTACGCATGACCTGGTTCCGTTATTTATTATTCTGTTGGAATAACTTCATGCATGCTATCTTATCGCATGCTTGGTGATTTCTTTTGTTATTCCATTCTTTATTATACTTAGTTGGTTAAAGTTTTGGCTTCTATACTCCATGAAATTAGTGGAATATCCTTGATATTTGCGTTTCATCCAGTATCTTTTCATGGAAATATTCTTCTGAGCATTCTTGAATTTTACTCCACAAAGCAGTATCATGTTGACAATTTGGACGTTATTGGTTCCTGGATAAATTAATTCTTGAACTTGTTTTATTAAATTATTATGTCATTGTCATTGTCATCATCCTCATGTTTATATTATGTTGAAAGTCATCTCGTGGCACTGTAGAAGTATATATGGACTTGGTATGATTATGACCAGTGATTATTTTATAATAATCATGACCGTAATGTTACAAATGATGTGGAAAAAGTCCTCATTGGCCCGTAATGCATTGATGGACAGTTTTTGGTATGATTATGGCTATGGATTCTCTTCGGCCAAGGGTGCAAAGATGAATTGTTTTATGGCATGATCAGGATCATTGATGAAAACATGATATCTTTGGCCCGTAGTGCATGGATAATTCGTGGTCGTGATACTAAAGAGTATCATTGGCCTGTAGTGCAGGGATGATTTGATGATGTGAATTATTTATTAAGCTGAGTCTCAGCGATAAAAGTGATGAAAAACCTTTTAAATCATAGAAGATAGTAGATTTTATTCTCTACTTGACTCTTTTAATGGATTGTTTGTTCCGCTGTAATTAAACTTGATGTTTATTATATTTTCTCAGTTTAACACCGTTGAAGGCTAACGATAAATTATTCTGCATTATCTTAGTCATAATATTTCTTACTGGGCTAGTTGAGCTCACCGTTTTGCTTTCATTGTTCTCTTCAGGAAATGAGAATGTAGCAGGGACTAGTCGGGGAACAAAGTGATGGTCCTAGATGGTGCATTAGTAGTCCTCACTATTCTGTGAAATAGTGTGATAATAAATGTAATGAGGACTCCATTGAGTTTGTATATTGTCTAGATGACAATATTTGTATTAAAACTCACATCATATGTTTAGTCGTATTTTACACGACTGTTGTATAATTAAGTTGTATTTGAATTTTGTACCATGTATTTGGCGACTCAAGATGGGTGATGTATACCTATTTTGGGGGCGTCACAAGAAATGTAGTATTGATTAATAAGAGTTGAAAATGTGATTTTGATGTTAAAAGTCTTATGTAAGTGTTAGTGAGTTTTCATATTCGTGTTATTTGGTTAGTATTATGGATAGACCTTAAACTAAAGTTTATAACTTAACTAAGATAAGAAATAAATCTTTGAGGTTAATGTATGTAGCTAATTGATGTGATATTCATAATGGTATGTGTAGGATATTTGAGTACGTGAGTTGTAATTGTATTGCTTACGCAAGAGGCAAGTTCCCTAACCTTTTCTACTTTATTATTCAGCAAGGTTACTTTTCACTGTCATGATATACTTTTGCAAGTTCTCTATTTCTAATCTCTTGTTGAGAAATTTATTGTTATGCAAGTTCTTTAACCCTCATTTACTGTTGATCAAGTTAATTAATTTTTATTTCTTTATTCCAAACGTGATTACTTTGGTTATTCAAAGTCTGTAATGTTATTGTAAGAAATGTATTTATTCAGCTACTAATAATTGTTACTTGATCTTCGTTCTCCAATGTCATTGTACTATCTTACATTATTGTACCGAACTCTAAGTTTCCTAGCGATTCTTTACCAATTCAACTAATCCTTAGTTGATGAATGTTCTAAACTCTAAATTACCCTTGAAGTTAACCCAATCCAAACTTCCTTTGGTTTGCTTATGTACTCACACAATTTTGAAAGCATGTTGTCGATGATAACATTTGTTCGATTTAGAAATTGTTAATACTCTAGCTCTTATTGATTCATTGATATACCTTGTTCATGAAGATATTACAATCAAACTCTTGAACAGTTATTGGTCTCTATCTGATTCAACCAGTACTTGGTTGATGAGCATTCTAAAGATCTAGAATTTCTTTGAAGTTAATTCCCAACCAAACTTCATTTGGTTCGGAACCTGATAATCTAAGCTGAGATGAACAACCCTATATTAGGGGATTATTTTAGAACTACGCAATAGCATTAAAATGTTTGTGCAATACATAGTACAAAGGGCTGATCACCTGGAGTATGGAATGATGGTCCATATAGTCATTTAGACTATTAAAGGTTACAGTAGAAACACCTGTTAACCTAGGACATAGATGATTATTATAGTGTTTTAGACTGTTAAAGGTTAAAGTAGAAATACTTGAAAACCTAGAGTATAGTTCGTGGTCATGTGACCCTCAGTGTATTCTTTGATGTTGATATCTATTGTTAACTTAAACGTTCATTATTCCTTTGAACTCATAGTTGTTGAATTAAAGTTTATTGTTCCGGTAAGAATACTTTACCATTGAAAGCTCAGTTAATTGTCATTCATAAACCGTTATTGTATATTATCCTTTTTGTGGGCAATTGTTTGCTCACTCTTGCACAAAACAATGCAGATGAAGTTAAGAAGTTTGTAAAGCTTTCTACAAGCAAGGGTAAGGGCAAAGTGTTTGATTAGACGACAACGCTTAATTTATCTTTTATTTATGAAGCTTATGAGGTTTTAATTATGGTTATGTTTTAATTTTCCGCTGATGATTGTAATAAAGGTTAGATGACCTGGGATTTATTTTAGATTATGTAACTCTTTAATGGGAGATTAATTGTTTTAACTTTTGAGTTTAATTTTATCCTTTGGATATGGGTAGTTAGTTATGATTTAATTGGACAATGAACACCAAATCTGTGGGATTGAAGTGCCCGGATTTGGGGGTGTCACAAGTTGGTATCAAAGCTTTAGGTTATGAACATTAGGTGGGGAAACCTTAGTTTATAACCTTCGAGGAGATCGAGAACATAGAGGTGATAAACTCTCATCGAGATCTAAGGAGTGAATTAAGGAAATTCATTGAAGATAAAATGATAAAAGACTTTATGTGCTTATGTGTTAATGATTTATGTGCTCGTGAGTACTTAGGAGTAGCGATTATACATATCCAGTTGTAGCAGTTATTAAAAACTTTGTTGTCAGAATGATTGATGAACGATGATAAGGATTGGGAGCCTAAGAAGTTCATATAGTTTGAGTATGGTTGGTATTGGAAAGCGTGCAAGAGCTGAAGACGCATAGGTGGAGGCTTCTAAATGCATAGATCATGTTGAAGACAAGTTAAAGAAGGCCAAGCGAATGATGGAACTTAGAATTTAGTATTCTATTTTCTGTATAGGTTGAGATTTATCTTTGGTTGTGATGGGTCGTCAATGATTCGTATCATGGAGCAAGAGCGCAATGAAGTTGTACAATGTGGAATGTTCTTGTAGATTGCATGGAAAAACATTAAGATTATATAAATCACGATGGAAATTAATAAAATGTAAATCCTAACTTTTGAATTAAATAGTGGGATGTGATGAAGTAATCCTAGAATTTTATTATTTCAGGATAAATAATATAAATAGCAGCGAGGCTATTTTGTTATGTGTGGTATAATAAATGAATAAAGTATTATAATTGTTTATTAAGATATAGTATGTGTTATCTATAAGTGGTTAAGATAAGTTTGAAAATGTTAATGTGTGGATGAACGATGATCTAATAGTTCAAGTTTTAAACAGTAAGATGCCGCCTAGAAGAAGACAATAACGTCAACAGAGCCCCAAGGAATATGCATACAAATAGGAAGCTAACTTGTAAATCCAATTGCCACAATTGGTGAATTTCTTTGGTGAGCACCGCAAATCAACTGAATTTCGGGTCAGATATAATCAAATCTCGATGTTCCAACCAAATTCGTTTACAACAGAGTTGGAGAGAACGATCGATGTAGACGGGGAAGGTAATACGCTGGCATACAATCAAGAGCAGAAGGGAAAGAAGAGTAAAGATGATAAGGTGGGTAATAGTTATACCGGTAACTCTTGTAAAAGAAAGTGGGACAATAATATTAACGCTGAAAATCAGCAAGGGAAGGAAAAGAAGAAGGTGGAGGCATGTAGCAACTGCGGAAAGAAACTTATAGGTGTTTGTTTGAAGGGAAAGAGGGTGTGCTTTAATCGTGGCTCGAAGGATCACATTGCACCAAAATGTTCAAGACTGAGGAAGAGAGCCTGCTTCACGTGTGGATCGAAGGAGCACTTGGCTCGAGGTTGCCCAAAGAAAGCGGTGGGAAAAGCAAGTGGAAGCAAACGGGGCAGTGGAAAACTGGTTATTGTAGAGTCAACTCCGTCGTGTCGACCAACTGAACAATCATCCAACATGAAGATCCAGAATGCAATGCAAGGTATGGTTCCAATCAGTTATCTATACGACTGAATGTTATTTAATTTAACCGCCACTTGTTAATTTATGCCTGATGAATTTATTTAGAAACTAGATTCGCTTCGGGAAGAGTTAGACTATTCCCTAAAAATTAGAAAGTGTGAATAGTGATTCGTTTTAAGTTAATGTGTAGAATTACCGTGTTGGTATTAAAGGCCACGTAATGGATTTATTTTTGATTTGATTTATGAAACTCTAAAGTGGTTAAACCAGGTGGTGATAAGTTATTGTCAAAGAAAGTGCATAAACCTTAAGACTCTGAGGAAGTCAAGAAGTTATTTAGAAAATATTGCTAATTGTTAGCTAACTTAACGAGAAAATCGATGGGATTTATATGGGCAGGAAATTATATAGTGAATTTTCAAGAATTGAAGAAGAATTTAGTATGGCACTTATGTTGTCTCTACTAGATAGTACAGAAAACTTTGTGTTGTATAGCGACGCATCGTATAATATACTAGGTCGTGTGTGTTTAAAGCGTAAGCTACAGAGTCACTTCACGCATCAAGGCCGCTTAAAAATTTTTTATGTGAAAGGTATTCGACTCACGATTCAGAGTAGAAGTATTAGTGGTTGCCTTGAGGATTTAATGATGTTATTTTTGAGTAGTAGTGTGGGACATAAAAAAAATTATATATATATATATATATATATAAGAGGAGAAGCTTTTCAGGTGGAAAACATTACAGCTTTGTTGGATAGAGTAAAGGAAGAGTAACTCCAAGATGAAGGGGTTAATTCAAAATCGATACTGAAGGATAGTTGAAATTAGAAGGAAGAAACTAGGTTTCGCTAGTACTAGGAATTGAAAATGATGTTTTGCATAAAATTTATATATTGAATCAACTAGAAAGCACGAAATTATATATTGCCTTCGATATTACTATTGGTGGCAATATATGTTGATAGATTTTTGGTATGTCAAAGTTAGCATATTACGATGTTTCTGTGTCAATTGTGTCGAACCGAGATTCACGATTTACATCGAATTTTCAAAAGGTTTTGTGAGAACGTGTGGAAGCAATTAGAAGAAAATCGATTGCCATACTAAAAGGAAGTCCAAACATCGAAAGACGTGCTTAGCGCACGAGAAGTTTTCGATAATGTCATACGAGGAATCCGCATTGAGCAAGTTATGGGTAAGTTAAAAATAATTTAAGAGTAAGGTAATGTTAAGTAGGATTTCAACTGAGGACTCATATGGTGACTAAGTCATACAAACATTTGTGTGGGCAGAGGTTTTGTGCATATAATTGGTTTATCACATTGATAATCATTGGAATATCGGTATCGCGCTATCAAGGTATATGTGGTGGAAAGGTGATTCTTTTCTCATGTATATATTTAATATTTAGAGGTTTTTAAGATTAAGCTAGATGATATTAAGATTAGGTTCGGTTCTTAAAACTAAAGCATGTGGTAAGTTCATGACTCATAATCATATGGTACGTTTTGAACCTCTCAGCGAATAGACGCCTATGGTCTAACTAGGATA
Source organism: Panax ginseng (assembly GCA_020205605.1). NCBI lineage: Eukaryota > Viridiplantae > Streptophyta > Magnoliopsida > Apiales > Araliaceae > Panax > Panax ginseng. Next base: position 59,098,162 of record CM035146.1, on the reverse strand, counting down.
AGTTCCTAAACTCATATGATTATGGCAAGTTCCTGGATTTTCAAAGTGTGGTAAGTTTGATGAACTATATTGGGTATAAAACGGTTATAGTATAGGAAGCATTGATGAAGTTGAAAGATGGTTTTGAGGTAGCCTTACCTCTATAGTTGGAGCGCATTCGCAATGTTTTTTTTATGTTTCGGTGATATAATTGAACAAGCTTTGACTGCAATCATGTGATCAAGTACGAATCATTATGGTTGTCCTACTAGGAAATTTTTATCCAGGTAGTCGACAAGAAAGAACAAGTGTTCAGGAATGAGTTGATACCTTCTGTGAAGGTGATATGGGGGAACCACAATGTCGAAGAGGCTACGTGGGAACTCGAGGATGTAATGAGAAAGAATTACCCTGAGTTATTTGTTTAATCTGTGTCTTCGATTCTGGGGACATAATCTTTTTAAGGAGGGAAGAATGTGACGATTTGATTGTTTGAGTTATGATTCTAGGGACAGAATCCTTGTAAGGAGGGAATGATGTAACAATCCAAGATTTTATTTGTAATTTAAAATATTTATTAAATTAAATAAATATTTTATTGATGAAGTTGTTGTTTTATAGTTTAAAATATTTCTTAAATTAAATGAATATGTGATTTTTGTTAGTAAATATTTATGAATTAAATTTATTAGATAATATTCTAAATTTATAATTTAGAGAGTTATAATATAACATGAGATGTTATATGGTTGTTTTAATTTAATAATTTAAAATGGTATGTTAAATTATTAAACTAAATTATAATAAGAATATAATTTTGTGATGTTTGTTTAAGTGGAATATTTATTTAAAATATAGTATGTATAATTAATTTATTTGATTAGTGTGGATATGGAAATCCAAATAAATAATATCTCGATTATAAATTATAAACTAAATTGTTTATTAAAATAAATTAAAGTAATTTTTAAATTTATTTACTCGAACAAGGCTTAAAATATTAAGTCTTTATTTTAAAGACTTTTTGGCCAAACAAAGCGTTATGGCTTTTGGATTTTTAAATTATGAATTTTATTATAACAAATAAAATAAATAATATAAAATATATTTATAATTTAGATACGTTTATTATAGTATAACCGATATATTTAGTAGGTGTGTGAAGGCTATATTGTTATTTTATTTTACGATATATTGCTATCGCCTTTTTGGCTTAAGCCTAAGAGGAGAAAACTGAGAAGTTCAGAGAGAGAATACAGAGAATTGAGAGGGAGTTGGGAGAGAAATCTTGAGTTTTTCAAAGCAAAATGTTGTGTTTAGCAAGGTTGTTCAAGCTAAGTGAAGGTATTATTCATAACCTTAATAATATATATATATATATACATGTATATGTGTTTCACGGCAAAATTCTTATATTCTGTGAATCCAATTTTTGTAAATTGTTGTTATATAACCTGTTTATGGTGATTGTATATAATTATGATGTTAGAGTATGTAGTTAGGCATGAATTGGTATGCTAATTTCGGTTAAAAGGAAGGAAAAGTAATCACAGTATATATTTTTCATATGGCTTGTGAAAGTACCAATTATGGTGGTCAATTAGTATGATAAACTGTAAATTGAGTCTTGTTTATGCTAGTTCGTTAAGAAACGAAGAGAACGTAGTTTGAACGAAGTGATTTGGACAAGAATTGTGATCACAGTGATGAATTCTATGGAGAATGTCAAAAATAGAGTTTTGTGTAAAAACATAAAATTTAAGGAATTTAATTAGTTGAAGTTGTTGTTAAATTGTTCTAAGTGGTTGAATATGTGAGGAAACATGTTTGTGATAGTTATATATCAAATGTTTGTGTTAAATTCACTGTTTTGTGGGTGAAATTCATGTTAGTTAGGTTAAAGTCGGCTATTGTTCATCGTTGTCTTGTTCGTTTACATGTTACGTCATGCAAGGCCTTGCAAGGTTAAGGTTAAACCAACAAGCTTATTAAGACTGGTCCCCAGACTTGTGTATGGCGCAATTGCCATACTTATAATCGATCCGAGTAAAGGCTTCGCTACCGCAGACTTGGGATATCGATGTAACTTGGTCTAAGGGTGTGTTAATGTAATAAACATGGAACATTGAGGTTAAAACAGAACTGTGTCATGTCATTGATAATTTCAAAGTTGTAAAGGATTAGTAAGTTACGAACGCGTTATGATTTAATGTATACAATGAATAAGTCTTGTGGTGTTAACACTTGTGATTTCTGAAGTGAGCACTAAGATATGGAAGGTGATTAATATAAAATCATTGAGTCCTAGGAAGATTTAAATACTTGGTTGAACTTCAAGTTCGATTAAGGAGAAGTGTAGTATTAATTAATAAGAGTTGAAAATGTGATTTTGATGTTAAAAGTCTTATGTAAGTGTTAGTGAGTTTTCAGATTCGTGTTATGTGGGTTAGTATTATGGATAGACCTTAAACTAAAGGTTATAACTTAACTAAGATAAGAAATAAATCTTTGAGGTTAATGTATGTAGCTAATTGATGTGATATTCCTAATGGTATGTGTAGGATATTTGAGTACGTGAGTTGTAATTGTATTGCTTACGCAAGAGGCAAGTTCCCTAACCTTTGCTACTTTATTATTCAGCAAGGTTACTTTTCATTGTCATGGTATACTTTTGTAAGTTCACTATTTCTAATCTCTTGTTGAGAAATTTATTGTTATGCAAGTTCTTTAACCCTAATTTACTGTTGATCAGGTTAATTAATTTTTATTTCTTTATTCCAAACGTGATTACTTTGGTTATTCAAAGTCTGTAATGTTGTTGTAAGATATGTGTTTATTCAACTACTAATAACTGTTGCTTGATCTTCGTTCTCCAATGTCATTGTACTATCTTACATAATTGTACCGAACTCTAAGTTGCCTAGCGATTCTTTAACGATTCAACTAATCCTTAGTTGATGAATGTTCTAAACTCTAAATTACCCTCGAAGTCAACCCAAACCAAACTTCCTTTGGTTTGCTTATGTACTCACACAATTTTGAAAGCATGTTGTCGATGATAACATTTGTTCGATTTAGAAATTGTTAATACTCTAGCTCTTATTGATTCATCGATATACCTTGTTCATGAAGATATTATAATCAAACTCTTGAACAGTTATTGGTCTCTGTCTGATTCAACCAGTACTTGGTTGATGAGCATTCTAAAGATCTAGAATTTCTTTGAAGTTAATTCCCAACCAAACTTCATTTGGTTTGGAACCTGATAATCTAAGCTGAGATGAACAACCCTATATTAGGAGATTATTTTAGAACTACGCAATAGCGTTAAAATGTTCTTGTAATACATAGTACAAAGGGTCGATCACCGGAGTACGGAATGATGGTCCATATAGTCGTTTAGATCATTTAAGGTTCTGATAGAAACACACTGTTAACCTAGGACATAGATGATGATTATAGTCTTTTAGACTGTTAAAGGTTAAAGTAGAAATACTTGAAAACCTAGAGTATAGTTCGTGGTCTTGTGACCCTCAGTGTATTCTTTGATGTTGATATCTATTGTTAACTTATACGTTTATTATTCCTTTGAACTCATAGTTGTTGAATTAAAGTTTATTATTCCAGTAAGAATATTTTACCATTGAAAGCTCAATTAATTGTCATTCATAAACCGTTATTGTATATTATCCTTCTTGTGGGCAATTGTTTGCTCACTCTTGCACAAAACAATGTAGATGAAGTTAAGAAGTTTGAAGAGCTTTCTACAAGCAAGGGCAAGGACAAAGTGTTTGATTAGACGACAACGCTTAATTTATCTTTTATTTATGAAGCTTATAAGGTTTTAATTATGGTTATGTTTTAATTTTCCGCTGATGATTGTAATAAAGGTTAGATGACCTGGGATTTATTTTAGATTATGTAACCCTTTAATGGGAGATTGATTGTTTTAACTTTTGAGTTTAATTTTATCCTTTGAATATGGGTAGTTAGTTATGATTTAATTGGACAGTGAACACCAAATCTGTGGGATTGAAGTGCCCGGATTTGGGGGTGTCAAATAGTATGAATGTTTGGTTACCTTGGTATGAAGGTTTGGTTACCAACTGCACTATGAAAAAACTGAAGGTGTGGAGGTGGATTGGTTACCTTGGTATGACAGTTTGATTACCTTGGTAAGACCAAAATAATATTAATTATTAGTATATGTTATAGCCATCAGAGAACCATCTCTTTCATGATAATTAAAACCATCACGCATTCACCATCAGAGAACCATCACCCATTCACCATCTCTTTCACTTATGGAAGTCTGAAGGAGAGTAAAAATATATACTAAAAAAAGTTGCAAGGTGCTGATAACAAATGATGATGTGATTTTGTGCTCAGGAAACCCAAGTTCCTTAAGGAAGCTCACACAAGTGCTGAACCCACAATACTAGATGATGATTTGATATAGATATTGAAGTAAAATACAGATCTCACTGTAAATTAACATTATGGTCCAGAACATATAACCAGACCCAGTGTTCACACATAGAGCAAACAAAAAGAGAGCAACAAGGTAAACAATGGAAAACAAACTGAAGTTCCAGAGGAATATCAAAACAAAGCAACAATAGCAGACAATGTCATTATTTGATCGAACTTGGGCCAACATGAAACAAAAAATGACTGAAATTTGTGGGCGTGTAACATGAGATGTATTTCTCTCACTGCCGAATTGCATAGATTCAAAAAAGATGATGAAGAAAAAAGAGAGAGAATTGCGCGTTTCAAAAAAAAATCACCCGACCGAAAATATGGGAACAATTTTTTAAGTGGGACACTGATTTGCCATGTTAGGCCACCAATACTAATCCCCTAAATTAAGGAATCCTAATTGCACTAATATTGTAAATAAATATGGAAAAGTGCATTACTTTTGTAATTACTTTATGGATGCACCATTATTGTAATTATTTTTAAAAATGTACTAAAATATGTAATTAACCCAACATAATAACAAAACATCCAAACATATATAACAAAATAAAAAAACAACACAAAAAAATTACAATCACATTCATCAACGAAACATCACATTCGCAAACAAAATCAACATTCATCAAAAAAATTACAATATTCCAACGAAACATCACATTCAAAACAAATATTACAATATTCCAAACAAAGTTTAATAACTATCCGAACACATTTTATATAATATATAATTATGTAATATAATGTGTATCTATACATACATATGTATATTACGTATATAATATAATACATATATAAATATATATGTATACATACATGTATATTACGTATATTACATAATAATATAATATAATATAATAAATATACATGTATACATACATATGTATATTACATAAAATATAATATAATTATATCACTTTCCTAAATATTTAGAACCTATAAAATTAGCCATCTTCTATGCCTATCTACTTACGACTCTTTTTTTACCCAAATTTATCATAAAATCGAAATCCCACTACGTTCTTACTACCTCCCTTTTCTCTTCAAGAAAGGCTGCTACTTTTGTCAAACATGCGTTCTCAAACAAAAATTTAAGTTAGAAAGAAATAAGAATAAAAAAAAATATACCAATAAATAGTACCTCATGTTCCAAAAGAAGTAAAAACTTCTAAATTTAGCAAGCTTGCTAAGAGTCAATACAACCTGCAAAATATTTTTAAATTTTGTTCAAACTTATATCACATTAGTACAATATCATTCAAACAATTTCTAATTTAAATAATACCTTTGCTACTGAAATTTCTTCATGCTTGTAAATATCAATATTGATCCAATTTCAAGAAGCTGAATCTTCAGCTTACATTGCTTGTGAGTTGTACATGACAAAAATTCACTCAACCTTTCCAAACCACACTCTATGCCTTACATTTATAGTAAGTTCTACATTACAAAATTTTCACTTGGCACAACCCATATAAATACATACAAAGAAATATCAATACATATTCAAAAGGGTGCCCCAAGTGTAAAATTATCTCTCAACAAAAGTACAAAATAAACTAGAATATTAAATACTATAACAAATACACTAAATAGATACACGAAAAAACTCATTTCATATCACAATAAGTAGGACATCAACCACCAACGAAACATAATAACAAAACATCCAAACATATATAACAAAATAAAAAAACAACACCACAAAAAAAATTACAATCACATTCATCAACAAAACATCACATTTGCAAACAAAATCAACATTCATAAAAAAAATTATAATATTCCAACGAAACATCACATTCAAAACAAATATTACAATATTCCGACGAAACATCACACAATAACAAAAAAAATAACACACAAATATAACACATTCATAAAGCAAGACCAATACAAAAAATTACAATATTCCAAACAAAATTTAATAACTATCCGTAAACATATAAAACACATTTTATATAATATATATTTATATAATATAATATAATGTATACATACATATGTATATTATGTATATAATATAATAATATAATACATATATAGATATATGTATACATACACATGTATATTACGTATATTACATAATAATATAATAGATATACATGTATACATACATATGTATACTACTTAATAATATAATATAATATAATATAATTATATCACTTTCTTAAATATTTAGAACTTATAAAACTAGTCATCTTCTACGCCTATACCTACTCGGCTCTTTTTCTACCCAAATCTATCACAAAATCCAAATCTCACTACATTCTTACTACCTCCCTTTTCTCTTCAAGAAATGCTGTTACTTTTGTCAAACATGTGTTCTCAAACAAAAATTTAAGTTAGAAAGAAATAAGAGTAAAAAAGAAAATATATCGATAAATAATACCTCATGTTCCACGAGAAGCAAAAACTTCTAAATTTAGCAAGTTTGCTAAGAATCAATACAACCTACAAAATATTATTAAAATTTTGTTCAAACTTATAGCGCATTAGTACAATATCATTCAAACAATAATTTTCAATTTAAATAATACATTTGCTACTGAAATTTCTTCATGCTTGTAAATATTAATATTGATCCAATTTCAAGAAGTTGAATCTCCCATCTTTTACCCTCGTCTTCAGCTTACATGGCTTGTGAGTTGTACATTACAAAAATTCACTCAATCTTTCCAAACCACACTCTATGCCTTACATTTATAGTAAGTTCTACATTACAAAATTTTTACTTGGCACAACCCATATAGAGACATACAAAGAAATATCAATACATATTCAAAAGGGTGCCCCAAGTGTAAAATTATCTCTCAACAAAAGTACAAAATAAACTAGAATATTAAATACAAATAATAACAAATACACTAAATAGATACACAAAAAAAACTCATTCAAAATGCATATCACAATAAGTAGGACATCAACCACCAACGAAACATAATAATAAAACATCCGAACATATATGACAAAATAAAAAAATAACAATACATTCATCAACGAAACATCACATTCACAAACAAAATCAACATTCATCAAAAAAAATTACAATATTCCAACGAAACATCACATTAAAAACAAATATTACAATATTCCGATGAAACATCACACAATAACAAAAAAAATAACACACATATATAACACATTCATTAAGCAAGACCAATACAAAAAATTACAATATTTCGAACAAAGTTTAATAACTATCCATAAACATATATAACACATTTTATATAATATATATAATATAATATAATGTGTATATATACATACATATGTATATTACGTATATAATATAATACATATATAGATATACATGTATACATACACATGCGTATATTACGTATATTATATAATTAATAATATAATATAATATAATAGATATACATGTATACATAAATATGTATATTACATAATAATATAATATAATTATATCACTTTCCTAAATATTTAGAACCTATAAAACTAGTCATCTTCTACGCCTATACCTACTTACGACTCTTTTTCTACCCAAATCTATCACAAAATCCAAATCCCACTATATTTTTACTACCTCCTTTTTCTCATCAAGAAAGGCAACTTTTGTCAAAACTGTGTTCTCAAACAAAAATTTAAGTTAGAAAGAAATAAGAATAAAAAAGAAAATATACTGATAAATAGTACCTTATGTTCCAAAGGAAGTAAAAACTTCTAAATTCAGCAAGCTTGCTAAGAATCAATACAACCTGCAAAATATTAGTAAAATTTTGTTCAAACTTTTACCCTCATCTTCAGCTAACGTGGCTTGTTAATTGTACATTACAAAAATTCACTCAACCTTTCCAAACCACACACTATACCTTACATTTATAGTAAATTATACATAAAAAAAATTCACTCAACCTTTCCAAACCACACTCTATACCTTACAGTTATAGTAAATTCTACATTACAAAATTTTTACTTGGCCCAACCCATATAGAGAGACATACAAAGAAATATCAATACATATTTAAAAGGGTGCCCCAAGTATAAAATTATCTCTCAACAAAAGTACAAAATAAACTAGCATATTAAATATAATATAACAAATACACTAAATAAATACACAAAAGTCATTCAAAATTCATAACACAATAAGTAGGACATCAACCACCAACGAAACATAATAACAAAACATCCAAACATATTAAAAAAACACAATAAAATTACAATCACATTCATCAACGAAACATCACATTCGCAAACAAAATCAACATTCATCAAAAAAATTACAATATTCCAACAAAACATCACATTCAAAACAAATATTACAATATTCCGACAAAACATCACACAATAACAAAAAAAATAACACATATATATAACATATTCATCAAGCAAGACCAATACGAAAAATTACAATATTCCAATTAAAGTTTAATAACTATCTGTAAACATATATAAAACATTTTATATAATATATATTTATATATATATATATATATATATAATGTGTAGCTATACACATATATATGTATATTACGTATATAATATAATATATAATATAATACTTATACAGATATTATGTATATTACATAATAATATAATATAATATAATATAATAGATCTACATGTATACATACATATGTATATTACATAATATAATATAATTATATCACTTTCCTAAATATTTAGAACCTATAAAACTAGCCATCTTCTACGCCTATACCTATTTACGACTATTTTTCTACCCAAATCTATCACAAAATCTAAATCCCACTACATTCTTTACTACCTCCCTTTTCTCTTCAAGAAAGACTGCTACTTTTGTCAAAATTGTGTTCTCAAACAAAAATTTAAGTTAGAAAAAAATAAGAATAAAAAAAATACCGATAAATAGTACCTCATGTTCCAAAAGAAGTAAAAACTTCTAAATTTAGCAAGCTTGCTAAGAATCAATACAACCTGCAAAATATTATTAAAATTTTGTTCAAACTTATAGCGCATTAGTACAATATCATTCAAACAATAATTTTTAATTTAAATAATACCTTTGCTACTGAAATTTCTTCAGGCTTGTAAATATTAATATTGATCCAATTTCAAGAAGCTGAATCTCCCATCTTTTACCCTTGTCTTCAGCTTAGATGGCTTGTAAGTTGTATATTACAAAAATTCACTCAATTTTTCCAAACCACACTTTATGCCTTACATTTATAGTAAGTTTTACATTACAAAATTTTCACTTGGCACAACCCATATAGAGACATACAAGGAAATATCAATACATATTCAAAAGGGTGCCCCAAGTGTAAAATTATCTCTCAACAAAAGTACAAAATAAACTAGAATATTAAATACAAAATATAACAAATACACGAAAAAACTCATTCAAAATGCATATCACAATAAGTAGGACATCAACCACCAACGAAATATAATAATAAAACATCCAAACATATATAACAAAATAAAAAAATAACAAAAAAAATTTACAATGACATTCATCAACGAAACATCACATTCACAAACAAAATCAAAATTCATCAAAAATATTACAATATTCCAATGAAACATCACATTCAAAACAAATATTACAATATTCCGACGAAACATCACACAATAACAAAAAAAAATAACAAACATATATAACACATTCTTCAAGCAAGACCAATACAAAAAATTACAATATTCCGAACAAAGTTTAATAACTATCCGTAAACATATATAACACATTTTATATAATATATATAATATAATGTGTATCTATACATAAATATGTAAATTACGTATATAATAAAATATTTAATATGATACATATATAGATATACATGTGTACACGTGTATATTACGTATATTACATAATAATATAATATAATAGATATACATGTATACATACATATGTATATTACATAATAATATAATATAATTATATCACTTTCCTAAATGTTTAGAACCTATAAAACTAGCCATATTCTACGTCTATACCTACTTACGGCTCTCTTTTTACCCAAATCTATCACAAAATCCAAATCCAGTGCTACATCCCTTTTCTCTTCAAGAAAGGCAACTTTTGTCAAACCTATGTTCTCAAACAAAAATTTAAATTAGAAAGAAATAAGAATAAAAAAGAAAATATACAGATAAATAGTACCTCATGTTCCAAGAGAAGTAAAAACTTCTAAATTTAGCAAGCTTGCTAAGAATCAATACAACCTGCAAAATATTACTAAAATTTTGTTCAAACTTATATCGCATTAGTACAATATCATTCAAACAACAATTTATAATTTAAATAATACATTTGCTACTGAAATTTCTTCATGCTTGTAAATATCAATATTGATCCAATTTCAAGAAGCTGAATCTCCCATCTTTTACCCTTGTCTTCAGCTTCCATGGCTTGTGAGTTGTACATTATAACAATTCACTCAACTTTTTCAAACCACACTCTATGCTTTACATTTATAGTAAATTCTACATTACAAAATTTTCACTTGGCACAACTCATATAGAGACATACAAAGAAATATCAATACATATTCAAAAGGGTGCCCCAAATGTAAAATTCTCTCTCAACAAAAGTACAAAATAAACTATAATATTAAATACAAAATATAATAAATACACTAAATAAATACATGAAAAAACTCACTCAAAATTCATATCACAATAAGTAGAACATCAACCACCAACGAAACATAATAGCAAAACATCCACAATAACAAAAAAAATAATACAATATTCCAATGAAGCATCACATTCAAAATAAATATTACAATATTCCAACGAAACATCACACAATAACAAAAAAAATAACACACATATATAACACATTCATCAACCAAGACCAATACAAAAAATTACACTATTCCAAACAAAGTTTAATTACTATCCGTAAATATATGTAACACATTTTATAATATATATATATATATATATATATATATATAATATAATGTGTATCTTACTTATATAACATAATATATAATATAATAAATATATAGATATACATGTATACATACACATGTATATTACGTATATTACATAATAATATAATATAATATAATATAATAGATATACATGTATACATACATATGCATATTACATAATAATATAATATAATATAATTATATCACTTTCCTAAATATTTAGAACTTATAAAACTAGCCATCTTCTACGCCTATACCTACTTACGGCTCTTTTTCTACCCAAATCAATCACAACATCCAATCCCACTACATTCTTACTACCTCCCTTTTCTCTTCAAGAAAGGATGCTACTTTTGTCAAACATGTATTCTCAAACAAAAATTTAAGTTTGATAAGAATAAAAAAGAAAATATACCGATAAATAGTATCTCATGTTCCAAAAGAAGTAAAAACTTCTAAATTTAGCAAGCTTGCTAAGAATCAATACAACTTGCCAAATATTATTAAATTTTTGTTCAAACTTATATCACATTAGTACAATATCATTCAAATAACAATTTCTAATTTAAATAATACATTTGCTACTGAAATTTCTTCATGCTTGTAAATATCAATATTGATCCAATTTCAAGAAGCTCAATTTCCCATATTTTACTCTCGTCTTCAGCTTACATGGCTTGTGAGTTGTATATTACAAAAATTCACTCAATTTTTCCCACACTCTATGTTGGAACTTTAGCAGTATTAGCAAGATGGACAGAATCGAAAAATTGGAACAACTTATCTCTTAGAAGACAGAAACCGAGGCGTAGCGTAGCTACTATCCTAAAAAGTGATTTCGCCTTCACTGATAGCAATCACAAGTACAAATGGGCTGCCGGCGATCACCCTCCAGGATTCAACGGTGAAGCCTCTGATTGTGTGTATTCACAGAAAGAGACTTTGGACTTGTCTATGTGGATTGCCCGGAATAACAGTGTATAGACCGGAATAACAATGTATAGATAGAACAGAGTTTTCAAGGAAGAGCAGAACTGTATATATGTATTGTATCTTTCTGCAAAGCACAAAGTCGATTTATATAAGGGAGAATAAGAAGAACGTTGGGGAAATAAATTATGTTAACGTTGTAGGAATAAGACGTTGGGGAATCAGTAACGTAAAACTTAATAAGGTTATGAACGTTGGGGAAAAACGGCTAGGGTATTAAAAGGATAGACAATTAGGCTTGGTATAAAAAGATTAGGATTTAAGCAAAACAAGTGGGCTCCCAGGTTTTTATGCAAGGCTTGATTGCTTGGATCGGCACCCCCCCTGCGCGGGCGTATCGCGCGCACACACGCACTAAGGTTTTCTGATCGAAAGTCTGAGAACCAAGCTTGGCCTCGCCCAATTCCTTAGCCGTCCTCATGTGCGCGAGCCCATCCCTTTTACATAACCAAGTTACTCAACCCAAGCCATCATATGCTAATATACCCATAGGAAGTTTTCAAAATAGACAATATGAGACTTTAATAAAATCACGAGTTTTGAAGCATAACCAACAATCCCCCACATGATTCAAAATTTATCAAAGATAGAAAAATTAGAAAGGAATTAAGAAGAGCAATGGTTTTCAGATACATAAAGTCGATACCTTGTGGGTTTGAATCGACACTTAGTGGAACAAGCTCATGATTGTAGATTATAGGTGAACTATATTCTTGAACCCATTATCTATGATACAACCAATTGAACTTGCACACATATCTAAAAACCTGAATCCACACAAGTCCGCGGTTGGCGCGTTCTGTGCCACGCGCCATATCCCGATTTTCATAAAGGCTCAGAGAGTTTGCAAAGACTCTCATAGGAAAGCGACCTACACTTCCACCTTTATATAGGTTAACCCATCAAGTGTATCCTGACATACACCACCCTTTAGGGCTATGAGTTTCATTAAGAATCTAAATGATTCATCCTAACACAATTTGTCAGTAAGCACCACATACACACAGGAAGAGATATAAATAATTGTAGTGCTTTAATTAAATAATTACATGACTTGTTATTACCCATTGAACCCAATTCATGGGATCTCCAATCACATGGGTTGGATTTCCATCACATATTATTTACTCAAAATATTGGCAATAGTCACATCCCTCTGGATGCTTCTTGAACTACCTTTTTACTCAATCCCTTAGTAAGCGAATTCGCTAGGTTCTTTTCAGACCTTACAAATTCCATGGAAATAACCCCATTACTGATCAGTCCTCGTACAATGTTATGCCTCAAGCGAATATGTCTCTGTTTTCCATTATAAACATGGTTCATTGCCCTGCTAATAGCTGCTTGAGAATCACAATGCAGAGAAATAAAAGGAATTGGCTTATACCACAATGGTATATCAGCCAATAAATTCCTTATCCACTCGCTGTACATACTCACCAATTCTAAAGCAATAAATTTGATTCCATAGAGATCTAGCATAATACAAGTTTGTTTAGGTGATTTCAAGAAAACGACTCCTCCACCTAAAGTAAAACACATAACCACTAGTGGAGTTTGTCTCATCATTATCGATACCCAATTAGCATCACAATATCCTTCTAAAACACTAGGATGACCAAAGAAATGTACACCTACATTAATCATTTCCTTTTAAATACCTCATTAGTCGTGACAATGCATTCCAATGATCTTATGAAGGATTATGTGTATATCTCGCTAAGTCTACTATGGCATATGCTATATGCTATATCGGTAGAAGTACAGTTCATTAAATACATTACACTACCAATGATTCTAGCATATTCAATTTGTGCAATACCAATCCCTTTATTTTTCTTTAAATGCACACTAGAGTCATAAGGTGTTCCTAATGGCTCTTCATTAAAGAAATTAAATTTCTTAAGAATATTTTCCACATAATGAGACTGTGATAAAACTAAACCATTTGCATGTTTATTTATTTTCATGCCAAGAATCAAATCAGCTTCTCCTAAATCTTTTATGTCAAATTTAGAAGATAAAAAATCTTTAGTAATTTTCACAACTTTCTCATCAATACCAAATATTAGCAAGTCATCCATATATAAACAAATAAACACACCACAACTTCCATTGAATCTACTATAAACACAACTATCAGATTCATTTGTCACAAAATTATTAGACAAGAGAGTTTTATTAAATTTGTCATTCCATTGTTTTGGTGCTTGTTTCAAACCATACAAAGATTTTACAAGTCTACACACTTTTTGTTCTTCACCTGGAACAACAAACCCTTTTGGTTGACACATATATATTTCTTCATTTAACTCTCCATTTAAAAAAGTAGTTTTAACGTCCATTTGGTGGATTATCAATCTATGAATAGAAGCCAAAGCAATTAAAATTCTTATAGTTGCTAATTTAGTCACTGGTGAGTAAGTGTCAAAATAATCAAAACCTTCCTTTTGAGTAAACCCTTTTGCTACAAGTATTGCCTTAAATTTATCAATAGACCCATCAGCTTTTAACTTCTTTTTAAACACCCATTTACATCCAATAGGTTTACATCCTCTAGGCAAATTAACTAGTTCCCATGTATGGTTAGACATAATAGATTCTAGTTCACTATTAATAGCATCCTTCCAAAAATTTGCATCAATTGATTTCATTGCTTCTTCATAAGTTTTAGGGTCATCTTCAGTTATGAAAGTAGTTATAAAGTCTGGACCAAAAGTTTTCTCAAAACGTTGCCTCTTACTTCTAGTAGATGCATGTGCAGGTTCTTTATTTTTCCTTTTAAGAGGTTCACTAGATGAGTGATTGCCCTCATCTCTTATTTTCATTGGAAATATATTTTCAAAGAATTCTGCATCTTTTGTTTCCAAAATTGAATTATTTTGATAATTATTAGTTGCATCTTTAATTACCAAAAATCTATAAGCAGCACTATTAGAAGCATATCCAATAAAAATGCAATCCATTGTTTTAGGTCCAATTTTATTCCTTTTAAATTCCAGTATAGCTACTTTAGCTAGACACCCCCACACTTTAGGATACCCCAAATTAGGTGCATATATTCTTCCATAAATGATATGGTGTAGAGTCTATCTTTTTATGTGGAACTCTATTTAAAATATGATTTGCAGAAAGACAAGCTTCTCCCCACATATTAGAAGGTAAACCAAAACTAATTATCATTGCATTCATCATATCTTTAAGTGTTCTATTTTTCCTTTCTGCGACTCCATTAGACCGTGGAGAATAAGAAGGAGAAGTTTCATGAATTATTCCATTTAGTTCACAAATTTTTTTAAGACTTCCCGAATCATATTCACCTCCACGATCAGATCTAAGTCTTTTAATTTTTCTTTCTAACTGATTTTCAACTTCCGCTTTATATTTAATAAACATTTCTTTCGCTTCATCTTTAGAGGAAAATAGATAAATTCGAGTATATCTAGACATATCATCTACAAAAGAAATATAATATTTCTTACCACCTCTACTCATAGTATTTTTAAAATCAGCTAGGTCACTGTGAATTAACTCAAGTAGCTCAGTTTGTCTTTCAACACTTTTAAAAGGTTTCTTAGCATGTTTTGCTTCTACACAAATTTCACATTTGTTAAACTCTATATTTGCAAGATTAGGTACAAGTTCAAGTTGTTTCAATTTTTTAATGGAAGCTACATTCACATGTCCTAATCTAGCATGCCTCATATCCAAAGATTCAACGATATAAGCAAAAGAAGCATTCTTATTATTCAATTCAGCAGAAGCATCAAGTACAAATAAACCCCCATTACAAAAACCTTTCCCAACAAATTCCCCATTACGAGTAAGTACAAGTTTATCAGACTCAAACACAAGCTTAATGTCAGCTTTATTCAACAAGGACCCAGACACAAGATTCCTACGAATATCGGGCACATGAAATACATCTTGTAGGGCAATTGTTTTCCCAGAAGTTAATTTTAGTAAGACTTTCCTTTTTTCCGCAACGTTGGTGGCTCGAGAATCCCCCATAAAAACCTTCTCTCCATTAGTCACATTTTCGTAGTTGAGAATTACATCTCTATTCGCGCAAATGTGTCTAGTGGCCCCAGTATCTACTACCCATTCTGTGAAGTTATCAACTAGGTTTACTTCCGAGACAACATCAACAATAACATCATCGGATTCAACTAAGTTTGCTTGGGGCTTAGGCTGAGAGGTATTATTTTTATTATCTTGCCCCTTGCGAAAGTGACACTTCATAGCAATATGGCCAGGTCTGCCACATACGAAGCAAGGACCTTTAGTGAAAGGTAAAGGTTTCTGAATTTGATTGGAATTGTTGAACCTATTATCCTTTCTTCCCATTGATTTTTGATTTTTCCTTTGTAGTTTTTGGACTGATAATTTTGGCTCTTCCACTGTGGCTTTTGTTCTACGAGATTAGCTTTGACAGTATGAGTTGGAACTACGTCTCCCCTTTCTTTAGCCCTGTTTTGTTCTTCAATATGGATGTGTGCCACTAATTCCTGCATAGTGAAATCTTTAGTTTCGTGTTTGAGGTTCATCTTATAATTTTTCCACGAGGGTGGTAATTTTTCGATAAGTACAGCAACTTGGAAATTCTCGCATATTTTCATTCCTTTCCCAATGACTTCCCCCACAATTGTTTGGTATGTATGAACTTGATCTATAACAGATTTCCCATCTTGCATCTTAAAATCTAGAAATTTTGACGCAACATATTTCTTAAGTCCAGAGTTTTCAACCGCATACTTAGATTTTAAAGCTTCCCAAATCTTCTTAGCACTTTCATATAGATAATATATCTCAAACAGAGAATTAGACAAATAGTGTAACAAATATCGACGACACGTACGATTATCCTTAACATAATCTCTTTTTGCAGATTTATCAGAATCAGACTGTTCAACAATTTCAATAGCAGCAGGAGTAACATCATTAACAGTAATAGCAGGAACATCCACGTACAATACATATTCCAAATTCATGGTCTCCAAACAAAACAATATATCTTCAGACCATCTCTTAAAATTAGAGCCATCAAAACGTTCAATTTTAGACAAGTCTAAGGCAGATTTCATCATCTTGTTAATAACTGAAATTCACTTTTTAGATTGTTGGAACTTTAGCAGTATTAGCAAGATGGACAGAATCGAAAAATTGGAACAACTTATCTCTTAGAAGACAGAAACCGAGGCATAGCGTAGCTACTGTCCTAAAAAGTGATTTCGCCCCCACTGATAGCAATCACAAGTACAAATGGGCTGCCGGCGATCACCCTCCAGGATTCAACGGTGAAGCCTCTGATTGTGTGTACTCACAGAAAGAGACTTTGGACTTGTCTGTGTGGATTGCCCGGAATAACAGTGTATAGACCGGAATAACAGTGTATAGATAGAACAGAGTTTTCAAGGAAGAGCAGAACTGTATATATGTATTGTATCTTTCTGCGAAGCACAAAGTCGGTTTATATAAGGGAGAAGAAGAAGAACATTGGGGAAATAAATTATGTTAACGTTGTAGGAATAAGACGTTGGGGAATCAGTAACGTAAAACTTAATAAGGTTATAAACGTTGGGGAAAAACGGCTAGGGTATTAAAAGGATAGACAATTAGGCTTGGTATAAAAAGATTAGGGATTTAAGCAAAACAGTGGGCTCCCTGGGTGCACCCGCAAGGCATGATTGCTCGGATCGACACCCCCCCAGCGCGGGCGTATCGCGTGCACACACGCACTAAGGTTTTCTGATCGAAAGTCTGAGAACCAAGCTTGGCCTCGCCCAATTCCTTAGTCGTCTTCATATGCGCGAGCCCATCCCTTTTACACAACCAAGTTACTTAACCCAAGCCATCATATGCTAATATACCCATATGAAGTTTTCAAAATAGACAATATGGGACTTTGATAAAACCACAAGTTTTGAAGCATAACCAACACTCTATGCTTTACATTACAAAATTTTCACTCGGCACAACCCATATAGAGACATACAAAGAAATATCAATACATATTCAAAAGGGTGCCCCAAGTGTAAAATTATCTCTAAACAAAAGTACAAAATAAACTAGAATATTAAATACAGTATAACAAATACACTAAATAGATACACGAAAAAACTCATTCAAAATTCATATTACAATAAGCCTAATACATGATTTTTGATAATTTAATCAATAACCACCAACGAAGCATCACATTCAAGCAAGACCAATAAAAAAAATTACAATATTCCAAACAAAGTTTAGAATTACACGACTCATACCATAAAGCAATCCGTAAACATATGTAACATATTTTATATAATATATATAATATATAATATAATGTGTATCTATACATACATATGTATATTACATATATAATATAATACTCCCTCCGTCCCAGGATAAATGTCCTAATAGACTTTTTACGCATATTAAGAAAAAGAATAAAATGACAAAATTGCCCATTAATTATTTTTAATATAGGTGAGAGAGTGACTTTCTAGCTTTTCAATTCTAAATATTTTTAGCACATAACTAATTATACTTATTAAATATGGAGAGAGAGAATTAGAATAAGAAGTATGAGATATTTAATGCTACATGTATAATATGAAAAAATATGTAAAAGTTTGGTTATTAAAGGAAAATGGACATTTAACATGAGACTACCCAAATTAGTAATAAGGACTTTTATCATGGGACGGAGAGAGTATATAATATAATACATATAATATAATACATAATAATATAATATAATTATATCACTTTCCTAAATATTTAGAACCTATAAAACTATCCCTCTTCTACGCCTATACCTATTTACGACTCTTTTTCTATCCAAATCTATCACAAAATCCAAATCCCACTACATTCCTTATTACCTACCTTTTCTCTTCAAGAAAAGCTGCTACTTTTGTCAAACCTGTGTTCTCAAATAAAAATTTAAGTTGGAAAGAAAATATACCGATACATAGTACCTCACGTTCCAAGAAAAGTAAAGACTTCTAAATTGAGAAAGCTTATTGAGAATCAATACAACCTGCAAAATATTTTTAAAATCTCGTTCAAACTTAAATCACATTAATACAATATCATTCAAACATAGCAAAAGACAATTTCTAATTTTAATAATACACTTGCTATTGAAATTTCTTAATGCTTGCAAATACTAATATTGATCCAATTTCAAGAAGTTGAATCTCCTATCTTTTACCTCCATCTTCAACTTACATGGTTGTGAGTTGTAATAAAAAGTTTTTATTACAAGTTTTATGTGCTTTGGATGCAATTATATTAGCAACTTTATGCATTTGCTCATGAATTGTTTAATTCATGTAATTGTATGTTTGTCTAAATCCTCTTTCTAGACTGTATGTTTATTTGTGTGTGCGTCTAGACTGTATGTTTATTTTTATACTTATCAAATAAAAGTTTTAATTAACATAATATATGTTATACTTTCATACTTATATGGATGTTATGGAGGTTATACTTTTATACTTACAATGGAAATAACTTTATGAATGTTATATTTTTATGCTTATATGGTAACACATACTAATAATTTAATGTGTGTCAGCCTTTTAAATTTTGGTTGTACTACCTTGGGGGGGGCAGAGTGTTATTAAATAAACTGTGTTGTATTTGATTAACTCAGAAAAGATATCGCTATTACATATTTTCCTTCCCTGTATTTTTTGGCTACTTTGTTTAAATTTTATAACCGGTAGAAACAGAAAATATAGGATTACAAGGGGCATAAACAAATCAGCCAAATAGGAGATTCATAATACATTTAGGCTATGTTTGTTTGCAAATATTATAATCCCGAGATTATAATCCCATGGATTTATAATCCCAAGACTATTAATCCTAAGATTATAATCACGAGATTATAATTATAATTACAAGACTATTAAGCCATTTTATAATCCCTAAACTAATGAAGTCTAAATTTGAAAACAAACAAGACATTTGAGATTAATAGTCATATCCCAAGTATAATTCTTACAAATAAACATAACCTTAGCAAAAAAATTAAAAAATTGTTCATGATACTAAAGAATATTACAACAAAACAATAAGTTACTTTTACGTGTTGATACCCATATACGTGTTGATACCTTAACGATCTAGGTCCAAGTTACTATTTGTTATGTTGATTAATTTACCTCTAATTGTTGTATATCAATACAAATGTAATTTAACTGGTTATTAATTAAGGAATTACCATAAGAAAAGTCATAAACTCAATCGCAATGTGTGTACTTCACATAATTTGTACACGTGAACTGTTACATAATTTGTACTTCACATAATTTGTACACGTGAACTGTTACATATATAAAATACCTTAACATAATCTGTACACGTGAACTGGTATATATATTATATAAGAGTCTCAATCAAGTAATATAATTCTGCATGAAAAGTCATCTAACCAAAGATTTGAGGAGGAATACCCCGCATCAAGGGTGGATTCACCTCATGAACACTCAAGGGATTCCTTTTGCTTTAATAGAGAACAATATTAGATAGAATTATACTTTTTATTGAAAAAAATCACAAAAATTTAAGGGTAAATATAAAACTTTGCAGAACTTACCGCGAAGGAAAAGGAGTTTATATTATTTAATTTTAACCCCGCTTATTCTCTAAAAATTACTACTACCGTATCCATATTAGTAGCAGAAATTAGCCGGCTGCATGTAGAAGTAGAACCCCATAGTGAAGCTGAAGAAGTCAGCCTCTACTAGTAGTTCCGATTTTAATTCGCATAAAATAATAATAATTAGAGAGAAAAACCAATAAGTAAATGAAAAGACGTCTAAATTTAGAGACGCCTTGTTTGTCGTATGTGTTGGTAAGGAGTGGTTGGAGCTTCCGCAACCTGTGGCCCATTCAACCTCAAACCCCAGATTAGCATGCTAAAATTACTGTAGAGACCCCCGTACGTTACCACCTTGTGTATTATAATATCCTATAAATGTTTACTGGTAGGAGATAAATTAGGAAATTACCAAATAGATAGTGGGTTTTAAATATGAGATGGTGAATCAAAATGAAGCATATACAACCAAATGTAGTTAAAATGTGTAATGAAAGTGAACTTAATAGTTCCAATTACCAACATAGCATGATAACAAGAACCTGAACATGAGAACCTCACGAAACTGAACCTTCTTACATTATATTATTAACTTTCTAATTTGAACTACCAAGCCTCAAATTTTAATGGATGCAAAAGCTTTCGAAGACAGAAGAACCTCTCTCGCTCTCTCGGGGGGAGGGAGGAAGAAGAAAAAAGCCTTTTTCATATAGCAAGGTAATATTATAATTGTCAACAAAAAAGACTTTCTACCAGTAATCAGCACAAACATCCAATACTTTCTTACGAAGTATCTAAACGAAATGAAATCAGAAGTCAACAATTTCCCATACAAGAATCCAAAAAAAGAGGACAACATTTACTAAAAGAAATGATGCACACCCAAGGAACAGAACAATAATGAGATTTTACTAACAAGAAAAATAAATAAATCCTCATCAATGTTCTTATTATCATCACATATAATAATTTCATTTTACTAAAAATGAGTCGCTCCAAATTCTAGTAATTATATCTAAGGTTAGTTGAAACTCCATACAAAAGAATATATTACCTTAGTTGATTCTCCGAGAGTACTCAGTGTTTTGGTTCATAAGGGTTCTCTTGTTGAGGGTACAACGTGCAAGATAAACAGCCGAAGCAACAATCACTATTTGGCAGGTTTCAGCAAGGAAATACACCAAAATTGCCATCTACAATAGCAGAAACGCAATACATATCAATTTGGGACTTTAAAAAAATTTGTTTATTCAAGTTGAACCTTAAAAAACTGAAAACTTCATATATAAAAAGAGATTATTTATGGTGTGCGAACTGTTAAAACCTTTCAAGATATCAATAAAAAATGATGGAAAACTCAATTTCTCCATAAAATTGATGTAAGCATTTTCTGATATTGCATCAATATAAATTAAATTATTTAGTCAAATCACAACTGCCCAAATTTCTTAAGATTTAAACTTGCGATCAGCATTTAAATTTCTAAAGCCAGTCCATTAGAATATATGTATTCTAACAGTTGTAAATTAATCAACATAATCCATCCTACATTACAAAATCAAAATAGCAGAAAAAATGATATAAGCTGAAAAAATAGAATGAATTCAAGAAAAAGACATGGGCAATCAAAAACCGCAATAATTGTATATATGCTGCAGAATATGGATGACTCAAAAAACCAAAATAGTGCATTTAAAATATGAACTCCGCAATAATTTTATATATGCTGCAGAATTTGGATGACTCAAAAGACCAATATAGTGCATTTAAAATCTGAACACCGCAATATGTAAGAGAACTTATTCCATTTTTAATAAAAAATATTCAAAAATCAAAATTATCGAGAATTTCTCTTTAGCTCCTTTGTTGTACAAACACAAATATCAGAAACCTAAGTGACTTGGTTTTTTCCCTACAAAAGTCAAAGCCTTTTAAGAACAACATTACCAACTTATGCAACACAAAGATAATAGTTGCCCAACTTTCAAACACTGAAGCATATGCTTACCCAGATAAATGGCATACAATGTCTATCAATTACCTTGAGATTCTTTTTCCCCTGCCTGTTGCTTGTGCTTTTGCCACCAAATTGTGCACAAAAACTCATGAATGACACAATCTTCATCAATTTAGAAATACAAAGGAAGCCTAGAAGCACAAAAAATGATAAAAGGTGCAGAAATAGAATACATTCAAGAAAAAAGACAAGGACAATTATGTTTTCTTAGTGTCTACTGTTTGAGTTTCTCCTGCAACAGACATTTGCCATTGCTGCTGCAATCTCAGATGGATTTAATTCCAAGAAGTCAATCCCTGCATTAAATTTCCATAAAACAAAATATCAGTCCTTCTGCCAAACCCTATGCAAACACAAACATAAAAAAAATGAGAGAAAACTACCTTTTATTATGCCTAATATATGTTGGGTTGATCTAAAGATTGACAATCTTGATGAGATTTGATCACCATTTATCTTTGCGAGGAAACAATCTATAATTGAGAATGGGGTAATTGCTTCCATTCTCCACTTCAATGTGCTCAAAACAAGAAGCCCCATTCTCTGTATTGTTCTTGCCTCACATACAAATTATGATTCACACACCTGTTAATTATATAATCAAACTCATCAGGACAATTAGACTCGAAAATAGTATGAGATTTCATTTAGTTAGAAAATAATTTTACAAAACTATTGACCGAACTGCAAATCTAAGCATAGAGGCACTTCGGTCTCCTCCATTTTGGCTGCCAGAGATAAACAAGCTACATCCAGCAATTGCATCATCCAAGCTTTGCCCTTCTGCAATAAAGAGTCATTTAAAAATGAGCGTATAACTATTGCCTACAATTAACATTTTAACTAAATAAAATCGAATAACTTAGGCTTTGATTTAGGAGCTTACTGGTAAGTTATAGGCAGAAAGGAATCTGTTCAAATAGTTTATAGACAAACATGCACACAAGAGGTCCAAAACTGAAATGGTCATGAACTTGTTGTAAACCAAACAAGAAATTGCATTGAGTAATTTTCAATAACTAGAAGAATCTAATTGTTTTTTGTTTGTTTGTTTTTCAACAAAGAAGGGAAACTGAAATACAATTTCAGACAGCAAGAGGGAGGGGGGAATATTAAATGTGAAGTAGAAACACATAAGGACAATTAACATATCAGCAAAAACAAAAGATCCAACCAAATCCCATTTCATTTTAATGTGCGACTGCAATAAAAAAAGGAAGCCAAAATTAAAGAAAACCAAAACACAGTTCATCAAACACCAAAAACTACCAAAGAAAAGGTCTATCATAAACTGAAATTGCAGTCGGAATCCAAATTCACTTCAAATACATAATACGCAAGTTCATCAAATGATTAAAACATTCAAAAAATGGAATCTAAATCCAAGCATCAATCATCTAAAGTTCTAAACTCAAAGAAACATTATCCAAAAATAGGGGAAAACCCCATTAAAAAAAAGAATGAATCTACCTTTCCTATCCAATCAATAGCATCTTGCCTGGCACCCAAATCCAAATCCCTATTCCTCAATCTCTTCAAGTCATCACCAGCAGGAAAATGGTCAAACTCATTTGCCAGCATCAAAGATAAGCACTCATCACTCTGCAATGGAATCCCACTCAATGACTCTTCTTCTTCTTCACCCATAAAGCTCTGCTTTTGATTACTACAATTTAGATACAGAAACTAGACTAAGGAAAAATACATACACATACATATGTATAAATATATATATATCAGAAGAGAGATAAAGAGGTACATGCACAGCAGTGACAGGAAAGCAAAAGGGAGTAGCCATTCGTGAGCAAATGTTGAAACCCTAAAGCACTAGATCTGCACTGCGAATCAAGATCTGTAGACACCAAACCCTGATATAAACATTACATTGTATGTATATAGGATTAGTACAACATCATTTTTTTCCTTTTTAGAGAGAGGGATTCTGATAATGGTGTTTCCAAACAGAACAACATTAGTAAATAAAAAAGTCAAGTAGACTCGGAAAGAAAAGAGATAGAGAAACTAATACTCAAAGTGACAGACAAAACAAACAAAAACCCAATTAGAAAAGAAATCAAGGAAAAAACCCAATTAGACAGAAATCATATGTAAAGAAAACATATATTCAATGTAAGCCACAAAACAATACAAATTATTAATAGCAATTATAAAAAAAATCCACAAAACACACAGAGAGAAAATCAAGAATTAAACAGAACCATCAAAAATTAGACAAGAAATCATAGAAGAAACCCAAATTAAACTGTAAGGATACATAGAGTAAAAATTACTAAGATAATCGAAAAACCCTCTTCTTCTTTTGGGTAATAAAGTGACCATTCTGAAGAAAAATAATTAAACCTAAATTAGAAGAGAAACACATAGAAGAAACCCAAATTAACAAGAAATCGTGGAAGAAACACAATCAAACCCAAATTATACAGTACGAATAAAGTAGAAATTACTCAAATAATCGAAAAACCTTTTTATTTCTTTAGGTAATTCAGTGAAGATTCTGAAGAACCAAATTAAACCCAAATTAGACAAGAAACACAAAGAAGAAACTCAAATTGACAAGAAATCGTGGAAGAAACCCAATTAAACCCAAATTAAATAGTACCATCAAATGAAAGTAGAAATTACTAAAAAAAAAAAAGAAGACAATACCTCTTCTTCTTTTGGGTAATTCATTTTGGAAGAAACCCAATTAAACAACACCTATAATACAGTAATTTAGTGCCGATTCCTTCTTCTTCCTCTTCTTCTTCGTGATTAATTATGGCCAAAAACATCTCGAATACTGTAATTCAGTGATCGATTCTAGTTTCTAACCCAGACGGCACTCTCTATCTCTTACACTTTCTCTCTCTAAATATTTTTACCTTCTACTCAACTGTGTTCTCTCTACTCCCAGTATTGGAGACCGCCCCAATATTAACGGTCAAATTAATTAATCAAAATTTGAATGCCCGGCGTTGGAACGCTAATCTAACGGTTTACGACAAAGATTAGTGAATATTCATTCGTGGTGACATTCTACTCCCCCAGTCACACGTCTCATTGGACTTTGATCCTAATAATTAATTTGTAATATTCTAAATTTTAAATTTGTAACATAAAATATATATTAACTTAATAGTTTTAAAATTAACTTAAAATGTTATCAAAATTAAAATTGATTTAATTTTAGTTAATAAAATATTAATAATATTAATACTTATTATTTTGTAATTATTAAAAATTCTTACTAATTTTGAATTTAAATATATTTTAAATTTGATTTTTAAATATCAATAATAATTTTTACAATTTGAATTGAAGAAAATATAATGATAGTAAAAAAAAAATTCTATCCACTTTCACATAATTGTACATTTTCAGAAAATTCAATTTTTTAAAATAATTAAAAAATTATAAATCAACTATCAATTATATAATTAAAATTACAAACTTGGTTCAGGGCAGCAAAGCATCCCATGTCTAGCAAGTCTAATAGAAAGCTACAAAAGCGCCTATACAAAAAGAATCATATCCCCATCTTCGCTACGTTTGTCTCCCTTTGGGGGAGACACCAACTTCTTTCGAAAATGTCAGTAGCCTATGTTTCTCAAAAAAAAAAACAAGGACTCGAACTGGAAATTGTCGTTAGTGACCGTTGAACCATATATCGCCTTCTGTGAGTTGCTCAACTGATGGAAGGTTTGTACCGGAATTCTCATCGCATTGTAATGGTTATCTCCGATATATTGGCGGTATAATAAAAGACAAGACGACAACGGTTGCCTCAAGAAGCCAAGAATACAAAGGGCAGCGTACGCGCTACGCTTGGGGTAGGTCGACCTACATGTTTCCTCCATGGTAGACATGGGGCGTGAAGATTCCTTAGGAACTTCACAACTATACCTAAACTTGACAGTGGCTCCATACGGTATGATTTTGGGTTGTAATCTTTTGGAAGCCTCAATATTTTTTGCTATAGAGCGGTCGACCCATACTCTATTTCCTATAAGGAAATAGTCGATCCGGGGAGAAAGTGGTTGATTACCCGTGCAATCAATGAGGGGCGCGTTTTTGGCTTTCATACAGACGACGCTACAAGTAAGATAACTTAACGTTATCCCTCCTTCGTCAAGGCTTCTCCTCCTCGGGGAGACCGATTTCTCCCTCTAAGGAACTACTTCATCTGAATTACATCTTTCTTTCTACTTTAGGCGGCGGGGAAAGACTCATGTCAGCCATCTCCTAGATTGAGGGCTTTCGTGTAACCTACCTAGGTTGCACTCTCTTGCAAGCTTCAAAGCCTGAGTGTAACGAAGGATTTTCAGTCCATACTCCAAGCTAGGGATCTAGTCTTTTTTTATGGAAGAATCGAGAAAAACATGATGGGAAAGTACGTCATTCCATAACAGGTTAGACAAACACAAAATTAGGGGATATCCAAGCCAGGGCCTTTAGGATCTAGTCTTTTTTTCATTTTATGATGGGAAAGAACACTTTAACTTAAGCTCAAAATGATGGGATATCCTAGGTATTTACTCAATTTCTAATTAGTAAAAAAACTATGAACTACGAATATTTGTGACAACCTGGTAAATCGGATTGTCTGGAATTTAAGTTTAAAGAATTAGTTATTAATAAAATGAATTTTTATTAATAATATTCTGTGTTATATGTTTATTAATAACTAGAACCTAGGATGATTATAAAACGAGAGGATTCTGGCTACGAGCTAGACTGAACGAGTAAGAATTTTCAAGACAAAAATAAAAAAAATTCGGGAACAAAAATATTTCCGAGGAAAAAGATGAAATATGCACTATTCATCTGATGAAACCCTAAGGGTTAGGGTTTGAATAACTTAAGCCTTTCCGAGAGATCGATATGTTGAAATGACATTCCGTCGAAAGATTTGATGATAAGATGTCGTGAAAAGTTAAGTTAGCCGATAAAAGTTTTTCTCAAAAAACGTGTAGAAATCGGACGAAATAAAAAATGATGAAAAGTATTGTTATGTACTTTTCATTCGTTTAACTACGTTAAGGGAAAACGTGAAGGAAGACGCTTAGCATCAAAAAGTGTTTTTCAGTTTTTTAAAATTCCGAAGAATGCGTAAAAGTAAATCTGTAAAAAAAAGACGAAATTTCCTAAAATATTTGGATTCCGAGAATCGTAGTTTTTAAAACTGTCGGACGATTTCTGAAAGACAGAACCATGAAGCTTCTAAGAGAAACTTCATGAATAGTAAGGAGGTTGGTTAAGGAGGTGGGAATAGTAACTTTGGGGGCAAAATGACTATTTTACCCCTAGCCTTGAAAATCTATAAAAGAGAAGTGTTAGTTGATTTATTTGAAATCAACCAACACTTTGAGATAGAGAGAAAGCTTGAGAGCTTGGAGAAGAAGAAGAAGGAAGAAAAAGAGCATGGATGCTCGGATCGGAGAAGATCGAGAAATAGAAAAGCTAGTAAATCGCTGACTTTGTCTAGAGGAAGAAGAATAAAGAAGAAAGGTATTAAAAACCTAACTTCTAAGTTAATTTTCTTTGAGTTTCATATGTTAAAAACATAGCTTAGTGAAAATGAAAGTAAAGAATGATTTTCATATGGTTGAAATCATGACAAAAAGAAGAAATAAGAATTAGAAGTTTAGTTTATAAATTTCTTAAAAGCTTTCTTAAGGAAGTATGAATTTTGTAATGAATTTGAACGATTCGGTGAAATAAGTAAGGAATGGTGTTTTATAACACCAAATTCCAAGAAAAAGTGAAATCGTAATCAAAATATCGATTAAAAATGAAGAACGAATGAAGAACATGCGAAGAACATGAAAAACGTTGTTGATGGACAAATTTAAAACCATCATAGTTAGAACTTGTTGTTGATGGACAAGTTTAAAACCATCGCGTATAAGTTAGTTGCTTATTGCTTGGTTAGGAATGATAGAAACATTCATGAAGAACGGATTAAACTTAGCTATAACGAAGTTATGGAAAATATTTTGTAAAAAACGAACAAAAAGTAGAAAGTATGTAAATGAACCCGAATGTGTAGGGTTTCATAAGAATGTAAGAAAACGTAAAAAATGTGAGTCGTGAACTTAAGAACAAACGAATTCCGAGTTCGGATGATCGAATTACAGACGAACGAACGAAGAATGTTAATAACGTAAAACGAACGAATAATGAAATTTAAGCAATTGAATGGCAATTTAACGGATACAGAATGAATTTCTGTCCGAGGGAAGTTGAAGTATGTGATGAGAGTAAGAAGATGGCTTTGGAACGACCTCGTTCTGAGTTATAACGAAGAAGTTACGAGATTGCAAAGTAAGCGATTCGTACGCGTTCCAACACTTACAAAAAAAAATGCTAGAAAAACTGAGTTTTTGAACTGGCGCCGCAGCGCCAGTTTGAACTATAAATGGAGCGCCGCAGTGTTGGCTCCAGGAAATAGTTACTGGAGACTTGCGCTGCAGCACAAAAAAAACAAAGGGAACCGGTGCCGCAACACTGGTACATGGATAAAACCCAGAGAAGTGCTTTTAACTTCTCAACTCCTGGGGGAAGTGTAAGGAAAGATGATAAACATATAGTTCACCTAATGTAACACGTAAACAAGTTATTTAAACCTTTAGTGAAGGTTGAACGGAAAGATTGAATGGGATTAAAAGACAAAGAATGTAAACGCAAATTATGTAACGATATCCGGGGACCGTAGTCGCGATAAAATGAATGTGTGGGATTGTTATGATTGTGATTCCTTAGACGTTGTAGGGAGATGGTGAATTATAACATTTCAATGTTATAAGGCCATAATGAAAGTTAGATGTAAAGCATATAAACGCTGTGAACGCAACGCAGTTGCGATGAACGATCGGTCTTAGCATACAACGAACCGTATGGCTTTGACATTAAGAAAAAATGATGAACGTAAAGTGAAAGTAGTGTGCACACAAGCCAATCATGTTTGATGATAAAGCATATACTTTGTAACAATCTTATTCATTTATTAATAAAAAGTATTAATTTATCAAAGGCTTTTAATTATCTATATGATGCTGTTTTATAATATATCATAAACCCATAGTTTTAAGCAATGCTTTTAGAATAATGATGATGATCATTCTAATGAGATCTAAATTCTTAGAAAGCCTAAAACTAAAATAGTTCCCAATCGTTGGATTACTAAATTGGGGATTAGTGAATTCAGATAGATTGGTACATACGTTGCTTGCTCATTGGATGAGGATGATTGATCTCATGATCATTTATGTGGAGACACTAAAGCAAGTATGTAGGTGCTTATTAAAGAATAAGTTCATTGAACGTGGCTCGCTAAGGAATACCTAATGGAGTTTTACTTTTTGTCAATAGAAATTCTCAGTAGTGATAGTAGTACAAGTGATCCTTGGACTTGAGATCATCATAGTATCTTGTGTATGATGAGTTATACTTTGACTTATTCCTTAAGACCCTTAGAGTATATCAAAGGGTATGCTTGGGTATAATAAGTTGTACATGGAGATAATGTATGATCAATAAAGAATCTACCACTTCTAGTAAAAGAAGAGAAATGTCCTATGTGATTCAATAAATGACAACCCAAAGAGTCCTTGGTTAATGCGTAATGAAATTAGAAAGGAGTTTCTAATTTGCATTATTTGAGTCATGCATTTAAGAGTCGAAATACATATAATTAAATAAAATAAGACTTCACAGTAATTCCATGTCTTATATTTAATTGGAACATTGTATGGTGGAAGGATTGAATTGTACGGTAACTACTTACTCAAAGGGTCTTTTATGATTAATGTTGAAATCTATATTATCTGAAAAGTCGTTAATCGCTAGGGAGGTTTATCCCTATTGTAGAATAGATATTATTTATTTAAATAAATTAATTATTTAATTTATTTATTTAAATAAGATTAAAATTGTTCTAATTGATTTATTCACAACCGGTTTAATATGGAAAACCTAAAGGGTTACACCATAAAAGGAAGAATAATTATTTAAGAAGTTAATGGCATAATCGTAATAATAAGTTAAGTATATTTAATTTAATCTATGGTGATAGAATAAATTAAATAGCTTAATTTTTATTATTTAATATTTTAGAAATATTAAATATAAATTAATAAGAGGAGTTTTATTATTATTATTACTATTATTATTATTTAATTCGTAAAGGAGTTTGAGAATTAATTAATAAAAGTACTCTCATATATTCCTAATAAGATTAAGAGGTAAATTAATTAAAAGATTTTAATTAATTATTCCTAATAAGATTAGGAGGCTAATTAATTAAAGGATTTTAATTAATTAAAATAAAACTCAATTCCTTAATTGTTAAGGAGGGTATGCCCACATCTATAAATAAGAGGAGTCTTATTATGGGTGAGGTGGTTGTTAACGTTTTCATAGAATATGTGACGCCCCCAAAATAAGTATACACCACCCATTTTGAGTCGCCAAATACATGGTACAAAATTTAAATACAACTTAATTATACAACAGTCGTGTAAAATACGACTAAACATATGCTGTGAGTTTTAATATAAATATTGTCATCTAGACAATATACAAACTCAATGGGGTCCTCATTACATTTATTATCACACTATTTCACAGGATAATGAGGACTACTAATGCACCATCTAGGACCATCACTCTGCTTCCCGACTAGTCCCCTCGCCACGTTCCCATTTTCAAGAGAACAATGAAAGCAAAAGGTGAGCTCAACTAGCCCAAGAAGAAATATTATGACTAAGATAATGCGAATAATTTATCGTTAGCCTTCAAATCTGTTAAACCGATAAAATATAATAAACATCAAGTTTAATCTGCAGCATGAACAAGCAATCCATTGTAAGAGTCAACTAGAGAATAAAATCTACTATCTTCTATGATTTAAAAGGTTTTTCATCACTTTTATCGCTGAGACTCAACTTAATAAATAATCCACATCATCAAATCATCCCTTCGCTATAGGCCAAGGATATTCTTTAAGTATCATGACCACTTAATTATCCATGCACCACGGCCAAAGATAATCATGTTTTCATCAATCATTCGGTCCGATCATGCCATAAAATAATTCATCTTTGCACCCTTGGGTCAAGAGAATCCATAGCCATAATCATACCAAAAACTGTCCATCAATGCACTGCGGGCCAATGAGGACTTTTTCCACATCATTTGTAACATTACGGTCATGATTATACCGAATAATCCCTGGCCATAATCATACCAAGTTCATCTATGCACTACAGGCCACAGATGACTTTCAACGTAATATAAATATGAGGATGATGACAATGACATAATAATTCAATAAAACAAGTTCAAGAATTAATTTATCTAGGAACCAACAACGTCCAAATTGTTAACATGATACTGCTTTATGGAGTAAAATTCAAGAATGCTCAGAAGAATATTTCCATGAAAAGATACTGGATGAAGCGCAAATATCAAGGATATTCCACTAATTTCATGGAGTATAGAAGTCAAAACTTTAACCAACCGAGTATAATAAAGAATGGAATAACAAAAGAAATCACCGTGCATGCGATGACCGCACATGCATGCGAGTTATTCCAAAGAATAATAAATAACGGAACCGGTCATGCGTAAACGCACAGCATGTGATGTTCCAACAGAATGATAAATAATGGAACCGGGTCGCGCAGAAAGCTAATGCAGACAGGATGTTCCAACATAATGATAAAGAACGGAATAATAACAGAAATCACCATGCATGCAGACTTTACATGTATAAAAGTTATTCCAACATAATGATAAAGAATGGAATAATGTAAGAATTTCACCAAGTATAGGGTAGCCACAGATACAAAAGTTATTCCAACGTAATAATAAAGAATGGAATAATGAAGTTCTCTTCATGAATACAAAAGAAATAATACCCCTACGAAAGTACAACAAATAATATCCCTTACCTTGAAAGAAGAGTATTAAAATCGCTAGAGGCGAGGATATACTCAAGAAAACTTGTACTACGCTTCAAAGTTTTCTTAAACTCTAAAGAAATACGCCAAGATTATAGAAGAAGAACTCTATCTATAGTTTTCTCTAGAGTTTCAAAGTGAATTAAGTAAGAAACAATGAAGGAATGAGCTTCTATTTATAGAAGAATGGACTGCATAGTAACTAATTCATGAGGGGTCCAGATTGATTTACTTTTAATCGGACGGTCCATATTTAAAGCAAAATCTTTTAAATAAAATAAAATATATTCTATTTATAATATAATAAAACGAATAACTTTATAAAAGTATTCATTTTTTATAAAAAGATTTTATAATGCAAAATACTATGCATAATTATACAACACTATGCATAATAAAATATAATATATTCTATTTATAGTCTAATAAAACAAATAACTTTATAAAAGTATTACATTTTATATAAAAAGATTTTACTATGCAAAATACTATGCATAATAGAATATAATATATTCTATTTATAGTCTAATAAAATGAATAACTTTATAAAAGTATTCTCGCTTTATATAAAAGCTTTTTCATTTTATTACATTAATAATACTAATAAAACAAAACGAGTGACTTATCACGTAAGCATCAATAATCAATCTTGTGTGCTACTATGCAACCACGCGCCAGACATTGTACATTACTTTTACTACCGAAAGTAGTTCAACAAGATAACGGTAAAACTTTCGCCGTTATTTTATAAAATATTTTTGTCGTTTTTTTTCAATCCGACAATAATTACGCTAAGGGGTCCACTAATGATTGTATCGTCGCACGGATATTCTCCAAACAAAAAGAATATTCCCCGACCAATCGAATATTATACAACAACTTGCATACTTTTCAAAATTTATAAATACTACCCACAACTATAACACTATCTCAAATTCACACCATAATATTAAAAAAATATTTTGAGAAAATTAAATCTTTATTCATAAAATCTGGGGTCTCACAATCTCCCCTCCTTATTAAATTCCGCCCTTGAAATTTACGTACGTACCTGGTATGCCGAACAGGTGAGGATACCTTGACTTCACTTCAAATTCTAACTCTTGAGGTATAACCTTTGAGCGTTGAATATGATCCTTCTTATCCAAGATGTTAACACGTATCTCCTTATACGTTAAATCTTCTGCTATCTCGTCCGATTCTAAATTAATAATGTGGTTCGGGTCATCCACATATTTACGTAACATCGATACATTAAAAAAAGTTTTGAACAAGCAACATACTTGGCGGTAAAACGAGTCTATAGGCCACAGTTCCTACTTCATCGAGGATTTCAAATGGGCTAATTAAATCGAGGGTTGAGATTTTCCCTCTTCGTTGATTTTTGCTTCTAGAATAACGCCCTCTTGAACCTTCTTCTTCACATTCATCAGCTCCAGGTGTGTAGCTTGAGCGGCTTTAACTTTATCGATTAAAGTCGATTCTACTCTTATATTCGTTATCTTCACGTGGGTTCCTAGAGTCTTTAACTCTATCTTCATCATTTGTAAGTCGTACGAAATGGGTCTTTGTGTTTACAACATCGCACTCGTAAACGCATACGATCTTCTACTCAACGCGTCAGCTACCACGTTCGCTTTCCCACGATGGTATTGAATTGTACGATCGTAATCTTCAATAGCTCGAGTCAACGTCTTTGGCGCATGTTACGTTCATTTTAGTTGAAGAAATATTTGAGGGTTTAAGAAATGGGTTTTGTACTGGGGTCAATACAAAATTCGATTTCCCGCTCTAGGGGTAGGCTAAGAAGTCTTCAAGAATACGTCAGGAAATTTATTAACAATAGAAATATCATTCAAAACTGTGACCCTCGTCAAAGACTTGGATAGTACGTCACATTGATACCTATCAACTTGTCATCGTCATTAACGATGTCGCCTACAGAAAGTCTGGCTTCGGTGCATTCCACACAAGAAAGTCAACAACGAAAGGATCGGGGCTCTTTACTTATGGCTTGATATGACAATGATTGACTTTAGTGGTTTGGTTGCTTGAATTCGCATAACAGGTTGGTCGGAATATGAAAGCTAACAACCTTACGAAAAGCATGATGAGTAGTTAACCAATCGATTCCTAAAATCACATCAACGACAAGTATTTTCAAAGAGATAAGATTGACATGTAACGTGAAAGTGTCAATTTGAATTAAACAAGATTTATAAATAGTGAATGTAACGAAGGTTTCTCCCAACTGAGTTTCAACAGATAAATCAAAATCTAACTTCTCCGGAGTTAAATTCAAACATTGAACACAACTAGGTGAAATAAAAGAGTGGGTAGAACTGGTATCTAATAAGGTATAAAATTCGCAAGAGTTTATCATTAACTTACCCGTAATAACTTCGTTCGGGTTCCTCGACAAATGCTCTCACTTAAACCATCGGATTTGACTTTTGCTATATAGGGTACATTCCACCTTAAGTGCTTCTTCACATTCCTGATCCATGATTTGAATCATTATTCTCCGATCCATATCGAATTGGGGTTGACCGCTATGCACAGGGTAATTCCGAATTCAATGTTGGATTCTCCCAATTGTTGTCCAAAAAGCAAAATCCATTTCATCTATTTTGGCTTTATTGGATCGGACATCTTTTTCTACAATATTTACACGTCGTGCTGCTTTTACCCATGAATCATCTATTCTCCTTCGTTCAGTTGTTTCTTCTTTCATCAGAACTTTGATCATAGTATTCTCAGATTCCAGTTCTAATATCTTATACTATGCAAAAAAGTGCTTCTGTTCAAGCGTCGCACATCGGGTAACACAATTTTGAATTGTTACATCTCTTTGCTCCACGACCGCCTGCCATTCTTCAGCCTGCTCTTCTAACTCATGAATACAATTTTGTAATTCTAAGTTTCGATCATAAAATTCTTCTAACCAATTCTCCTCAGGTTCCTCTTCTTCTTCACTCTCAGCTGCTACCTCTGCAACTAGCTCGGGTGCAACTATTAGTTCTTCACTCACCACGTAGATATCTCTAATTTCTTCTTCGTGTGACAATACATTAACCTGGTTAGTGATTAAAGGTGTCTCAACGGTCTCATTCACTCCATTGTGAACATTTTCAGCTGCCATTTTCAAATACTGCCACAAAACAAGGGTTAATTAACATGTCACATATTATCCATATACTTTGACCGACCAATTAAATACCAAATAAACTTAGGTAGGTCATACTAGCGAAGGAATTCCCCGTCTCTCCCCTCCTAGTTCTTGTCTCACATCTCAGCCAGGGATCATATCCCTAAGCTTTGATACCAACTGTGATGCCCCCAAAATAGGTATACACCACCCATCTTGAGTCGCCAAATACATGGTATAAAATTCAAATACAACTTAATTATACAACAGTCGTGTAAAATACAACTAAACATATGCTGTGAGTTTTAATACAAATATTATCATCTAGACAATATACAAACTCAATGGGGTCCTCATTACATTTATTGTAAGACCCCAACTTTTATGAATAAAGATGAATTTTCTATAAATATCATTTTTGAATATTATGGAATGAATTTGATATAATGTTATAGTTGTGGGTAATATTTATAAATTTTGCAAAGTACGCAAGTTGTTATATAATATTCGATTGGTCGGGGAATATTCGTTTTAACAGAAAATATTCGTACAACGACACAATCATTGGTGGACTCCACAACGGAATTATTGTCGGATTGAGAAAACGACAAAAATACTTTATGAAAATAACGGCGGAAGTTTTACCGTTAACTGTTGAAACACCCGGTGTTAAAAATACGAGAATACAGTGTAGTTGCATTGATAAGCACATTGTATTGATTATTGATGCTTATGTGATAAGTCACTCGCTTTTGTTTTATTAGTATTATTAATGTAATAAAATGAAAAGCTTTTTAATATAAAAGCAGAATACTTTTATAAAGTTATTCGTTTTATTAGGCTAATAGTAAAACCTTTTTTTATATAAAGCGAATACTTTTATAAAGTTATACATTTTATTAGATAATAATTAGAATATATTATATTTTATTATGCATAGTGTTTGCATGATAGTGCTGCATATAGTGTTTGCATAGTAAAATCTTTTATAAAGTTATTCGGTTTATTAGATTATAAATAGAATATATTTTATTTTATTTAAAAGATTTTGCTTTAAATATGGACCGTCAGATTAAAGTAAATCAATCTGGACCGTTCATGAGTTAATTCTTATGCGATCCATTTTTCTATAAATAAGCTCATTCCTTCATTATTATTTACTTAATTCAATTGAAACTCTAGAGAGAGAAATTATAGAGAAGCTATAGAAAAGTATTCTGCTCCTTCCCTACTCTTATATTCAGTTTCTTTTACGGTAAGGGATATTATTTGTTGTACTCGTTAGGGGTATTCCTTCTTTCTTATTGGTGAAATTCTTTTGTTATTCCATTCTTTATTATTCTGTTGGAATAACCTGTATACGCGGGATACCCTATACTTGGTGAAATTCTTCTGTTATTCCATTATTTATTATTCTGTTGGAACATCCTGTCTGTGCGTTTTACGCCGGACCTGGTTCCATTCTTTATTATTCTGTTGGAATATCTTGTTTGTGCGTTTTACGCCGGACCTGGTTCCAGTCTTTATTATTATGTTGGATATATCACATGCGTGCTTTTTCTCACGGGACTGGTTCCATTCTTTATTTTTACGTTGGAATATCTCGTGCATGCGTTTACGCCGAACTCGGTTCCGTTATTTATTATTCTCGTTGGAATAACTCGCATATAAAGTCTATCGCGTATGCTCGGTGATTTCTTTTGTTATTCCATTCTTTATTATACTCGGTTGGTTAAAACTTTGACTTCTATACCCCATGAAATTAGTGGAATATCCTTGATATTTGCGCTTCATCCGAGATCTTTTCATGAAAATATTCTTACGAGCATTCTTGAATTTTACTCTACAAAGAAGTATCATGTTGACAATTTGGACGTTATTAGTTCTCGGATAAATTAATTCTTGAACTTGTTTTATTGAATTCTTATATCATTGTCATCATCCTCATGTTTATATTATGTTGAAAGTCATCCGTGGCTGTAGTGCATAGATGGACTTGGTATGATTATGACGACTGTGGATTATTCTTGTAATCATGACCGTAATGTTACAAATGATGTGGAAAATGTCCTCACCGACCCGTAGTGCATTGATGGATGAGTTGTTGGCATGATCATGACCATTGATGAATACATGAATATCCTTGGTTGTCTTTGCATAGATAATTTGTGGTTGTGATACTAATGAATATCTTTGGTAGTAGTGCAGGATGATGTGGATTATTTATTGTCGAGTCTCAAATGATAAAAGTCATGGAAAACCTTTTAAATCATAGAAGATAGTAGATTTTATTCTCTACTTGACTCTTCTAATGGATTGCTTGTTCCGCTGCAGTTAAACTTGATGTTTGTTATATTTTATCAGTTTAACACTGTTGAAGGCTAATGATAATTTATTCTGCATTATCTTAGTCATAATCATACCAAAAACTGTCCATCAATGCACTACGGGCCAATGATGACTTTTTCCACATCATTTGTAACATTACGGTCATGATTATACCGAATAATCCTCGGTCATAATCATACCAAGTCCATCTATCTCGCATAACACATGATGACTTTCAACATAATATAAACATGAGGATGATGACAATGACATAATAATTCAATAAAACGAAGTTCAAAAATTAATTTATCTAGAACCAACAACGCCCAAATTGTCAACATGACATCGCTTTCAGGAGTAAAATTTAAGAATGCTCGTAAGAATATTTCCATGAAAAGATATCTTTGGATGAAGCGTAAATATCAAGGATATTCCACTAATTTCATGGAGTATAGAAGTCAATACTTTAACCAACCGAGTATAATAAAGAATGGAATAACAAAAGAAATCACCGTGCATGCGATAGATCGCATGCATGTGTTATTCCAATGTAATAATAAATAACGGAATCAGTCATGCAGAACGCACAAAACATGATGTTCCAATGTAATGATAAATAATTAAACCGTGTGATGCGTAAAGCACATACATGATGTTCCAATGTAATAATAAAGCTAAAACCAGTCATGCGTAAAGCATGCGGTATGGGATGTTCCAAAGTAATGATAAATAATGGAATAATATATAACAAAATCACCATGCATGCGATTACTTGATGACAAAGTTATTCCAACATAATGATAAAGAATAGAATAATGGAAGAATTTCACCAAGTATAGGGTAGCCCACGATACAAAAGTTATTCCAATGTAATAATAAAGAATGGAATAATGTAAGTTCTCTTCATGAATACAAAAGAAATAATACCCCTACGAGTACAACAAATAATATCCCTTACCTTTGAAAGAAGAGTATTCTGACTGGTAGGGCGAGAATATACTCGAAGAAAACTTGTACTACGCTCAAAGTTTTATTAAACTCTAAAGAAATACGCTCAAGATTATAGAAGAAGAACTCTCTCTATAGTTTCTCTCTCTAGAGTTTCAGTGAATTCGTAAGAAATAATGAAGGAATGAGCTTCTATTAATAGAAGAATGGACTGCATAGTAACTAATTCATGAGCGGTCCAGATTAATTTACTTTTAATCGGACGGTCCATATTTAAAGCAAAATATTTTAAATTATATTCTATTTATAATCTAATAAAACGAATAACTTTATAAAAGTATTCTGTTTTATATAAAAAGATTTTATTATGCAAAACACTATGCAGGCACTATACAACACTATGCATAATAAAATATAATATATTCTATTTATAGTCTAATAAAACAAATAACTTTATAAAAATATTTTGTTTTATATAAAAAGATTTTACTATGCATAATAGAATATAATATATTCTATTTATAGTCTAATAAAACGAATAACTTTATAAAAGTATCATTTTTTATATAAAAGCTTTTCCTGCATTTTATTACATTAATAATACTAATAAAACAAAAATGAGTGACTTATCACGTAAAGCATCAATAATCAATATCGTGTGCTACTATGCAACGACCATGCGTGTATTCATCGTACTTTCACTGAAAGTAGTTCAACAAAGATTAACGGTAAAACTTTCACCGTTATTTTCATAAAATATTTTTGTCGTTTTCTCAATCCGACAATAATTCCGTTGTGGGGTCCACCAATGATTGTACCGTCGTACGGATATTCTCCGACAAAAAAAATATTCCCCGACCAATCGAATATTATACAACAACTTGCATACTTTTCAAAATTTATAAATACTACCCACAACTATAACACTATCTCAAATCTACACCATAATATTCAAAAAAAATATTTCGAGAAAATTAAATCTTTATTCATAAAATCTGGGGTCTCACAGAATACGTGATTCCAATTGTTGGAGAGTACGCTCTTTTTCTATGAGAGATAGAAAAAACTAAGATTTTGCCAAACATCCATCTTCTCGAATCTTTTTTCTTCCTTGGTGGATCACCTCTAGAGGCCAAACACTTGGGTGGCTAACGTTGATCAAAGGAAGGAACCAAACCCGGTGGATTCATGTTGAACGCGAAAAGAATTTGGAGGTGAACTTGTACCCGAGGAAGCTCGAATCTTCAAGGGTATGATTCTTGTTCTTTATCTTTTTGTTTAATTAATAATTGCGCATAAAGGATGATCCAGGTATATGGTTTGTAAAATTTTAAAACTCTAATTTTTCATGTTTTCGCTTATTTTGTGCAATTTGATTGCGTTCATGAATCTTACAAACCTAATATAAGGTTCATGTAATGAACAATGAATGAGAGCGATTAAAATCTTAGGTAAAGGTTGAATGAGAGATTAAGAGATGAACAACGTGAACGCTGAATACGTAAACGATCCTCGTGAATCGTATTAGCGTCGTGTGAACGTTCTAAGTATACATTGGTTGTATGGCTTAGACGTTGATGAAAGTAGTAAGTAAGATATGAATTATCAAGAAAGTCGTAGCGAACGGTAATAAGATTAATGAAAGTCCGAGCGTGAATCAGATAGAGAATGTTAGAATGAAACGTAAGCGTTAAACACTTTAGCCGACGTAAGAATTGAGTGTACACGAATATTAAATGGGCAGAACCTACACACTGTGTATGGATTGACCATAAGGTAATGAAAAATAATGATTAAACCTATGAATGATGAAGAAACTGAATTAATGACAATGACGTATAACGTTAAGAAGCCGAGTTAATGATTATAACTTGGATGATGTTCCGAGTAGAATGAACCAGACGTTATAAGATATGAATAAGGTAACGTAAAATATTTAACACTATGAACACATAGTATTAACAGTGAATGATCGTTCTAAGTATACAAAAGACTGTATGACTTAGACGATAAGGAATAAATCCTAAGGTATTGCATTTAGTTGCCAGAAAGTCATAAGGAATGAGAAATCAACATAACGAACATTATTGTTTTATATAATGGTTCAGATAAGTTAAGTTAAAGTTTAGGATGTGGTACCATCGTAATCTTTAATGGTTGACATATGGGAGTTGGGCTAAACAATTCCTTCAGAGAGCGGAGGTATATAAGAAACTAGCAACCGATCTAACTCGCTGTGAAAGACAATGTAGATGAGACGGGAAACTAGTTTGTTGGTTGTTTGTGGGAAACCACTCAGAGTACCATATGGAATACTAGTAAAGATTTGATGTGTGCTAAGTCCTAGAAAAGTTATAAGAAGAAGATACAAATA
This sequence comes from Panax ginseng, assembly GCA_020205605.1. Lineage (NCBI taxonomy): Eukaryota > Viridiplantae > Streptophyta > Magnoliopsida > Apiales > Araliaceae > Panax > Panax ginseng. The sequence continues at coordinate 59,056,448 of CM035146.1, read as the reverse complement.
TAAATAATCAAAGATGATGATCGTACGAGTTAAGACATCTCTGTATATCGTAACGCCGTAAACCGGTAAAGAAAGTTGGTCGCGTAAACTTAGATTACAAGAACGTGAACCCTAAGAAGTAAAGTTAAGTTTAAACCAATGCGTAAGTAAAAAATATAACTAATTGGTACATGTTATTCCTTATGTGATGTATAGAGATGAGGATGAACAGTTCAGCGTAAATTATAAGCTGTGGCTATATATAAGACCCCACCTTTTATGAATAAAGATTAATTTTTCTCGAAATATATTTTTGAGTATCATGGTATGAATTTGATATAATTTTATAGTTGTGGGTAATATTTACAAATTTTGCAAACTAAGCAAGTGGTTATATAATATTCGATTGGTCGGGGAATATTCATTTTAACAGGGAATATTCGATTTACGACATAATCATTAGTGGACCCCACAACGAAAGTATTGTTGTAGTTAGAAAATGATGTAATTATCTTTTATAAAAATAACGCATTTAAAGTTTTACCGTTAAACCGTTGAACTACCCGGTGGTAAAAGTACAACGAATCTGGCGTGATTGCATAAGAGTTACACACAGTATTGATTATTGATGCTTACATGAGAAGTCACTTAGTTATACTCAATTAATGCTACAAAGAATTCTTTGATAATATCTCTCATATTATTGATTCAATTATTGTCACAGTATTATCTGCATAATATTTTATATTATTAAATCAATAATTGAGACGACAAATGTAACGCCCCCAAAATTAGGTATACATCACCCATCTTGGGTCGTCAGATACATGGTACAAAATTCAAATACAACTTACTAATACAATCGTCAGGTACAATACGACAAAACATAATCGTGAGTTTGAATACAATTATTGTCTACTAGAGATTATACAAACTCAAAAGGAGTCCTCATTACAATTATTAACACACTATTTCACAAAATAGTGAGGACTACTAATGCTATCCTCGGACCGCCACTCCGCTCCCCGACTAGTCCCCTCGCTATGTTCTCATTTCAAGAGAAACGTTGAAAGAAAGGGTGAGCTCAACTAGCCCTAATAATAAGAAATATTATAACTAAGATAATGCGTAATAAATTATCGTTAGCCTTCAATAGTGTTAAACCGATAAAATATAACAACATCAAGTTTAACTGCAATGAACAAGCAATCCATTAAAAGAGTCAGTAGAGAATAAAATCTACTATCTTTTATGATTTAAAAGGTTTTTCATGACTTTTATCGTTGGGACTCAGCTTAATAAATAATCCACATCATTGAATCACCCATGCACTACGGCCAAGGATATTCTTTAGTATCACAACCACAAATTATCCATACACTACAGCCAAGGACATTCGTGTATTCATTAATGGTCATGATCATGCCAACAATCGGCCCATCAATGCACTACGGCCAATGATAACTTTTACCACATCATTTGTAACATTACGGCCATGATTACACCGAATAATCCTCGGTCATAATCATACCAAGTCCATCTATGCACTACAAAGCCACAAATGACTTTCAACATAATATAAACATAAGGATGATGACAATGATATAAGAATTCAATAAAACAAGTTCAAGAATTAATTTATCCAGAACTAATAATGTCCAAATTGTCAACATGATATCGCTTTTGTAGAGTAAAATTCAAGAATGATCGTAAGAATATTTCCATGAAAAGATATCTTTGGATGAAGCCAAATATCAAGGATATTCTACTAATTTCATGGAGTATAGAAGTCAAAACTTTAACCAACCGAGTATAATAAGGAATGGAATAACAAAAGAAATCACCATGCATGCAGATTGCAGATGACAAAGTTATTCCAATAGAATAATAATAATAACGAAACCAAAGTTAGCAAAATTTGCAAGCGAAGGATGTTCCAACAGAATAATAAAGGCGGAACCAGTAGGTGTAAAACACACATGACAGGATGTTCCAATGTAATAATAATAAAGATTTTAACCAGTGGTGTAAAACACATGACATGGATGTTTCAAATGTAATAATAGAAGAATGTCACCAAGTATAGGTAAACCACGATACAAAGTTATTCCAATGTAATAATAAGCAATGGAATAACAATGCCTTCTCTTCATGAATAAGAAAGAATAACACCCCTTACATTAGTAGTAGATTGAATATCGCAGTAGTGTAAGTAATGTAATACTCTTCTTCTTTTCTCTCTTATTCTCTCTATACTTCTCTCTCTATAGCTTGAATGAATTCGTGAAAAATAATGAAGCACTAGGCCTCTATTTATAGAAGATTTCTAGCTTAGCACTTGAAAGGTGAAAAGGCAAGTGGCTTGATGACTGGTGATGTGAAAAGAAAAGTGGTTTGACCTTTGTAATGTGAAACGACAATTGGTTCGGACCACTCGTAATATGAAATGGCAAGTGGTTTGACGTCTGGTAAAGGTAGTTACTATTAACGAAGGTAATTATTATCGACGAAGGTAATTACTTATTGATGAAGGTAATTACTATCGACGAAGGTAATTACTATTATCGATTTAAGAGACTTAGATGATGACATATGGGCCCCCATAAAATAACCAAACTTAACACAAACGCGTCTCATAATAGACTCTTTATATACATCAAGAATTGAATAAATATTACCACAAATCATTTTATTTTTAATCAACACATATTTAATCTTTCAACAATTATTAATCATTTATAACTTGTCATCTCAATTATTGATTTAATAATATAACATATTATATGATGATAATCTTGTGACAATAATTGAATCAATAATATAAGAGATATGATGCAAAGAATTATCGTGAAAGTAATAATTGAGTATAGCCGAGTGACTTCTCACGTAAGCATCAATAATCAATACCGCAGTGCTGCTACAATGCAACCACGCCAGACATCGTATTTTTTACTATGGGTAGTTCAACAGCTTTTAATTGGTAACACCTCCGCCGTTATTTTCATAAAGTATTTTTGTCATTTTTCAATCCGACAATAATTTCGTTGTGGGGTCCACCAATGATTGTGCCGTCGTACGAATATTCCCCGACAAAAAGAATATTCCCCAACCAAACGAATATTTTATAACAACTTGCTTACTTTGCAAAATTTATAAATATTACCCACAACTATAACATTATATTAAATTTACTCCATAATATTCAAAAATAATATTTATAGAAAATTCATCTTTATTTATAAAAGTTGGGGTCTTACAACTTCCCCTTCTTATGAAATTTTGCTCTTGAAATTAGGGTACGTACCTGGTATATCGAAGATGTAAGGATACCTTGACTTCATTTCAGATTCTAACTCCCAGGTCATTTCCTCAACATCGTGGTTTCTCCACAAAACTTTAACTTGAGGTATAACCTTGGAGCGTAGAATATGTTCCTTTTTATCCAAGATTTGAACAGGAACCTCTTCATACGTCAAATCTTCTGCTATTTCGTTTGATTCTAATTCAATAATGTGGTTCGGGTCTTTCACATATTTACATAACATGGATATGTGAAAAACGTTATGAACATGAGACATACTTGGCGGTAAAGCGAGTCTATAGGCCACGCTCCTACTCGATCGAGGATTAAAATGGGTCGATGAATCGAGGATTGAGAGTTTTACCTCTTTCCAAATCTCGTAACTCCTTTCCATGGAGCAACACGCAACAACACATGATCTCCTATATCGAATTCCACGTCCTTTCGATGAAGATCAGCATAACTCTTTTGTCGATCTTGTGAGGTTTTTATACGTTGTCGGATCGTTTGAATCTTTTCCGTAGTCATACGTACCAACTTCGATCCCAACAATGTTGCTTCACCCACCTCATCCCAAAGATATCGGGCGAAACGACACTTTCTTCCATACAACGCTCGAATGGAGCCATGCCAATACTTGCTTGATAATCGTTGTTGTAGGAAAACTCCACCAATGGTAATAACTTGTCCCAACTTCCCTTGAAATCAAGGACACGTAGTCTTAATAGATCTTCAAGAGTTTGAATAGTCCTCTCCGATCGTCTCGTCCGTCTCGAGGATGATATGTCGAAGCTAAATCGTAAGTCTGTGCTCATATCTTTTTGCAAACTAACCCAAAATCATGAAGTGAATCTTGGGTCTCGATCGTAAACTATGGATACCGGCATACCATGCAATCTTACAACCCCGTTTATGTACATACGAGCAAGACGTTCAAGTGTATAAGTTTTCTACGAAGAAGAAATGAGCAGACTTGGTCAATCTATCAACAATGACCTAAATCGCATCTATGCCTTGAGAAACCTTAGGAAGACCCAGAATTAAATCCATGGTAATGTGCTCCCACTTTAATTCGGAATTTCAAGTGGTTGCAATGGACTTTTGGTACTTGATGCTCCGCTTTAACTCGTTGACAAGTTAGACTCCTTGAGATAAACAACGCTATCTCTCTCTTCATATTGCTCCACCAAAAAATGTATGACGAATATCATAATACATTTTGGTACTCCCTGAGATGGATTGCAAGCGGTATGTGTTGTGCGCCTCCATCATGATTTTATACTTTAAATCGTGGTCGTTAGAACACAAAGTCCGGAGTTGACTCAAGTATTCCTTCTTCATCGATTCTTGCTTCCATATAGCACCTTCTTGCACTTTCTTCCTCATACGCATCACTCTGTGTCCGTAACTTGAGCAAACTTTAACTTTATCGATTAAAGTCGGTTCTACTCAGATATTCGCCATCATCACATGGGTCCCTGGAGTCTTTGACTCTATCTCCATCCTTTGTAAGTCACACAAAATGGGTCTTTGCGTTGACAATATCGCACTCGTACTTGCATATGATCTTCTACTCAATGTGTCAGCTACCACGTTCGCTTTTCCAGGATAGTATTGGATGGTATGATCATAATCTTTCAACAGTTCAAGCCAACTTCGTTGTCGCATGTTGAGTTTCTTTTGAGTAAAGAAATATTTGAGGCTTTTATGATCCGTAAAGATCTCCACCTTCTCCCCATACAAGTAATGCCTCCAAATTTTAAGTGCAAAGACAACAGCTGCCAACTCTAAATCATGAGTAGGATAATTCCTCTCATATTCTTTGAGTTATCTTGAGACATAGGCTATGACTTTCCCATGTTGCATGAGAACACATCCCAACCCTTTGCCCGAAGCATCACTGTAGATGACAAATCCCTCCGAGCCAGATGGTATTGTCAGAACAGGTGCTGAAATGAGTCTCCTCATGAGTTCTTGAAAACTCTTCTCACATTCTTCGCTCCAATCAACTTTGTATCTTTCCGAGTCACCGAAAGTTAATGGAGTAGCAATTCGAGAAAATCCTTCCACGAATCTCCGATAATAACCAAACTAAACCGAGAAAGCTACGATACTTGATCCATCGATTTAGGTTGTTGTTCTCAACTTTGAATTACTTTAATCTTTGTCGGGTCAACAGATATTCCATGACTTGATACTACACGGCTAAGGAATGCTACTTCCTCAAGCCGTAATTTGCATTTCTTCAACTTGGCATAAATCTTGTATTCACGAAGCTTTTGGAGTGTCACCTCAAGTGTTGCTCATGATCTTCACGACTTTTGGAATAAATAAGGATGTCATCAATAAAGACGACCACAAAGTGATCCAAATATTCCTTGAATACTCGGGTTCATCATATCCATGAAAGGCAAGCAGGAGCATTAGTCAATCCAAAGGACATGACTAGGAATTCATAATGCCCGCATCGAAGTTCAAAGCCGTCTTTGGAATGTCATCGGTTCTAATCTTCAATTGGTGATATCCTAATGAAGATCAATCTTTGAAAAGAATTTGGCTCTTGCAATCGGGTCAAAACAGTCATCAATACGTGGCAATGGATACCTATTTTGATGGTGACATGATTTAACTCCCCGATAATCAATACAAAGTCGATACTCCCATCTTTCTTCTTCACGAATAGAACAGAGCAGCACCCAAGGAGAAGTACTAGGATGAATAAAGCCAATGTCTAACAATTCCTACAGTTGGGTCTTTAACTCCTGAAGTTTAATAGGAGCCATTAGATATGGGGCTTTGGAAATGGGTTTTGTACTGGGTTCAAGGTCGATACAAAATTCAATTTCACCCTCAGGGGGTAGGCCAGGAAGTTCTTCGGGGAATACGTCAGGAAATTTATTAACAATAAAAATATCGTTCAAAACTGACGTATTTTTGTTTAAATATGTGACATGAGCTAAGAAGGTTGACATCCGTTTTTCAATAAACGAATAGCTTTATGGCTTGAGATGACCGTGATTGATTTTAATGGTTTGGTCGCTTGAATTCGCATAATAGGTTGATTAGGAATATGAAAGCTAACAACCTTACGAAAATAATCAATTTTTGCATGATGAGTAGTTAACCAATCAATCCCTAGAATCACGTCAAATGCAAGTATTTTCAATGAAATAAGATCTATAGGTAATGTGAGGGTACCGATTTGAACCAAACAAGACTTATAAACAGTGGATGTAATGAAGGTTTCTCCCAATGGAGTTTCCACAGATAAGTCAAAGTCTAATTTCTCCGGAGTCAAATTTAATCGATGAGCGCAAGTAGGAGAAATAAATGAATGGGTAGAACCGGTATCAAATAAAGTATAGATTTCGTTAGAGTTTATGATAAGCTTACCCGTGATGACCTCATTCGGGTTCCTTGCTTTTTGGGAGGTCACAACAAACGCTCTCCCTTGCACTACCGGTTTTGACTTTTCTGGGACGACCTTTGGTGCCTCCATCCTAGCTGAATTTGTCTTCGGTGAACGACAAAATCGGGCTAAGTGACCTTCTCTTCCACAATTATAACATGCTTTGGACGGCATCGCGCAGTTTGGACTGATGTGCCCCTCCCCTCCGCATTTGAAACATATGATAGGTGGTCGTTCTCCTTCCTTAACGACAGTGTCTTTGGTCTTGCCGACGCTTTCCATCATTGTTGAATCTCCTCTTCTTAAAATGTCCATTCTTATTGTTTTGGCCTCGATTACCACCAAGTGGTTACCATTTTCGCCCGTTGATTACCTCCACGCTTGTTGTCACCGCTTCGATGGATCTCCTCACCGGTATTATCATTTTGCTTACCGCTCTCTTTTAGTTGCATTGACTCGTTATCGCGCTCCACTAACTGAGCCCTATTTACAACATCTGAATATAAACACAGTTTATGAGAAATAAGATGTTGACGTATCTCCGGCTTCAAACCTCTTAAAACATCCGTGTCATTCTCTCTTCATTATCCACCAAGTGGGATTTAAAACCGGATAACTCGCAAATTTAGCCTCGATCATGATACATGGTCATATTGTTTTGTTCCAACTTGATAAACTCCACCTCCTTCATGTTACAAATACTTTTGGGAAAGTATTTGTCGTTGAAATGACTCTTGGACCTTCTCCCAAGACATCTTCAAGACGCAAAGTTGAGTACGCTTTTACCGATTCCCACCAAGAATCGCCTCTCGCCAAGCAAACATAAAGGCAAGTAAAGGGAACCTTTTTCTCCTTGGAGCATCCCAAGACATCAAATATCTTGGCGATCTACTTTATCCATGCTTCCGCCATAAGTGGTTTTGGCTCTCCCTTAAACTCCGGTGGTCCCAGCTCTCTTGAACTCATTTAGCGGTGACCACCGAGAGTTTCAAGTGTTTCCACCGCATTTTGGACAGAGCCGCTCTACCATTGTTGCATGAATTGCATAAAGCCCTGAACATTTGATCATTCATCATTTGGTTAGTGTTGTTGTTTGCATGATGATTGTTGCCTTCCTGATGCACATTATCCCGATTATTGATATGTGGTGAATCAACGGTCTCGTGGCTCCATTGCTATTCTCAACATTCTCGGATGTCATTTTCAGAGATCATCGCCACAAAACAAAGGTTAATTGACATGTAACATATTATCCCTAAATTTCGACCGACCAATTAAATACCACATAAACTTAGGTAGGTCATACTAATAAGGAATTCCGTCTCTCCCTCCTAGTATTATTCTCACATCTTAGCTGTGGATCATATCCCAAGCTTTGATATCAATCGTGACGCCCCAAAATTAGGTATACATCACCCATCTTGGGTCGCCGATACATGGTACAAAATTCAAATACAACTTACTAATACAATCGTCGTCTGTATAATACGATAAAAACATAATCGTGAGTTTGAATACAATTATTGTCTACTAGAGATTATACAAACTCAAAAGGAGTCCTCATTATAATTATTAACACACTATTTCGCTGTAATAGTGAGGACTACTAATGCTATCCTCGGGACCGTCACTCCGCTTCTCCGACTAGTCCTCGTTATGTTCTCATTCATTTCAAGAGAACGGTGAAAGAAAGGGTGAGCTCAACTAGCCCAATAAGAAATATTATGACTAAGATAATGCGTAATAAATTATCGTTAGCCTTCAACAATGTTAGTTAACCGATAAAATATAACAACATCAAGTTTAACTGCAATGAACAAGCAATCCATTAAAAGAGTCAAGTAGAGAATAAAATCTACTATCTTTTATGATTTAAAAGGTTTTTCATGACTTTTATATTTGGGACTCAAATTTTAATAAATAATCCACATCATTGAATCACCCATGCACTACGGCCAAGGATATTCTTTAGTATCACAACCACAAATTATCCATACACTACAGCCAAGGACATTCGTGTATTCATTAATGGTCATGATCATGCCAACAACTTGTCCATCAATGCACTACGGGCCAATGATAACTTTTACCACATCATTTGTAATATTACGGCCATAATTACAATCAATAATCCTCGGTCATAATCATACCAAGTCCATCTATGCACTACAGGACACAAATGACTTTCAACATAATATAAACATGAGGATGATGACAATGATATAAGAATTCAATAAAAATAAGTTCAAGAATTAATTTATCCAGAACTAATAATGTCCAAATTGTCAACATGATATCGCTTTGTAGAGAGTAAAATTCAAGAATGATCGTAAGAATATTTCCATGAAAAGATATCGATGAAGCTTAAATATCAAGGATATTCTACTAATTTCATGGAGTATAGAAGTCAAAACTTTAACCAACTGAGTATAATAAGGAATGGAATAACAAAAGAAATCACTATGCATGCAGATTGCAGACAGACAAAGTTATTCCAATAGAATAATAATAACAAAACCAGTCAGCAAAATTTGCAACCATGTGATGTTCCAATAGAATAATAAAGCGGAACCAGTCCTGTAAAAAAACACAGACAGGATGTTCCAATGTAATAATAATAAAGAGCGGAACCAGTCCTGTAAAACATACGATAGGATGTTCCAATGTAATAATAATAAAGATTTTAACCCAGTCCTGTGTAAAACACATGCACAAGATGTTTCAATGTAATAATAGAAGAATGTCACCAAGTATAGGGGTAAATCACAGATACAAAAGTTATTCCAATGTAATAATAAGCAATGGAATAACAACAGCTTCTCTTCATGAATAAGAAAGAATAACACCCTTACATTAGTAGTAGATTGAATATCGCTAAAGAGTAGTAGTAATGTAATACTCTCTTCTTCTTTCTCTTATTCTCTCTATACTTTCTCTCTCTATAGCTTGAATGAATTCGTGAAAATAATGAAGCACTAGGCCTCTATTTATAGAAAATTTCTAGCTTAACACTTGAAATGTGAAAAGGCAAGTGGCTTGACGATGGTGATGTGAAAAGAAAAGTGGTTTCGCGCTTTGTAATGTGAAACGATAATTGGTTGGACGCCTGTAATATGAAAAAGCAATTGGTTTGACGTACGGTGAAGGTAATTACTATCGACGAAGGTAATTACTATCGATGAAGAGACTCTTAGATGATGACATATGGGCCCCCCATAAAATAACCAAACTTACCACAAACATCTCATAATAGACTCTTTATATACATCAAGGATTGAATAAATATTACCACAAATCATTTTATTTTAATCAACACATATTTAATCTTTCAACAATTATTAATCATTTATAACTTGTCATCTCAATTATTGATTTAATAATATAACATATTATATGAGATGATATTGTGACAATAATTGAATCAATAATATAAGAGATATGATGCAAACAATTATCGTAGCAATAATTGAGTATACCGAGTGACTTTCACTTAAGCATCAATAATCAATACCGTGTGCTACTATGCAACCACGCCAGACATCGTATTTTTTACTACCGGTAGTTCAACAGCTTTTAAACAGGTAACACCTCGCCAAGTTATTTTCATAAAGTATTTTTGTCGTTTTTCAATCCGATAATAATTCCGTTAATGGGGTCCATTAATGATTGTGTCATTACAAATATTCCCGACAAAAAGAATATTTCAGACCAAACCTAATATTTTATAACAACTTGCTTACTTTGCAAAATTTATAAATATTACCCACAACTATAACATTATATCAAATTTACTCCATAATATTCAAAAATAATATTTATAGAAAATTCATCTTTATTTATAAAAGTTGGGGTCTCACAATAAATGTAATGAGGACTCCATTGAGTGTGGATATTATGCAGGTGACAATATTCTTATTAAAACTCTTAGATTATGTTTTTGTCGTATTTACACATTTGTTGTTGTATAATTAAGTTGTATTTCAATTTTGTACCATGTGTTTGGCGACTCAAGATGGGTGATGTATACCTATTTTGGGGGCGTCACAAGGTACCTGTTAAAATCTTGGATAAGAAGGAACATATTTTACGCTCCAAGATTATACCTCAAGTCAAAGTTTTGTGGAGAAACCACGATGTTTAGGAAATGACCTGGGAGTTAGAATCTAAAATGAAATCAAAGTATCCTCACCTCTTCGTCATACCAGGTACGTACACCAATTTCGAGGACGAAATTTCATAAGGAGGGGAGGTTGTAAGACCCCGAATTATATGAAATAAAAAGTATCCAATTCTCTTATAATTATTATTCTATTTAATAAATGGTTAAATTGACAAAAGGTTAAAGTTAAGGGTGATATTTGAAAATTTTTCAAAGTAAGCAAGTTGATATAAAATATTCGATTGGTCAGGAAATATTCGTTTTAACAGGAAATATTCGTACGACAGTACAATCATTGGTGGATCCCACAACGGAAGTATTGTCGTAGTTAGAAAACGACATAAATATCTTTTTATAAAAATAATGGACAAAGTTTTACCGTTAAACTGTTAAGATACCCAGTGGTAAAAATACAGTAATACGCGTGGTTGCATAGTAAGACACGGTATTGATTATTGATGCTTACGTAAGAAGCCACTCAGTTTACTCAATTATTGCTACAATAATTATTGCATAGTATCTCACGTTATTTGATTCAATTATTGTCACAGTATTATCTGCATAATATTTTATATTATTAAATCAATAATTGAGACAATAAAGTTATTCATATTATTATTTGCAATATTGACAATGTCTAGAAAGTTCTGTCGAGGAGAGGTTTAGTCACCTAATTGCGCGCCAATAGGGAGAAATTCTTATCGGAAAGCCCCCTCTTTCCTGGGAATGATCTGGTTGTTAAATATTGTGAGTTATAATATTAATGATGAATAATTGTTGAAATATTAAAAATGTGCTTATTAAGATAAAGGATTTGTGGTAAATATTTATTCAATTTTTTGATATAAATATAGGGATTTGTTATGAGGCGTTTGTTGTAAATTTGACTTAGTATTCTATGGGAAGATTTACAAATTTTATGGACCGTCGATGGTGGTTTTAATAGTAAATCAATCTGGTCCATTGATGGTGGTTTTAATAGTAAATCAATCTAGACCGTCGGTGGTGGTTTTAATAGTAAATCAATCTGGACCGTCGGTGGTGGTTTTAATAGTAAATCAATACGGACATTTGGTGGTGGTTTTAAAAGTAAATCAACTGGGACCGTCGGTGGTGGTTTTAAAAGTAAATCAATCTAGACAAATTCGGTTGTGGTTTTAATAGTAATCAATATGGATAAATCTGTTCTAATAGTAAATCAATCTGGATCGTTCGTGAATTAGTTACTATTTAGTCATTTCTCCTATAAATAGAAGCTTAATTCTTCTTTCATTCTCACCAGTTCACTGAGACTCACAAGAGAAACTATAGAGAGCAAGAAGAAGAGTATTATGCTACTTCATTATTGCAGTATCCAGTCTTCTACTAAGGTAAGGGGTATTATTTCTTTCGTATTCATACGGAATACTATTTTTTTTCGTATTCATCCTTTAATATGTCGGAATAATCTGTATATACGGATTACGTGCCGTATGACAGGTGAAAATCCCTTTGCAGTTTCGTATGTTATTTCTTTTCATATTCTTAAATCTAAACTTACTATGGTAAGTATTTCTTCTATAATCCTTGAAATTAGTGGAATATCCTTGAGTTTTGCGCTTCATCCAGTATCGTTTCATTGGAATATTGAGCTGAACTTTCTTATTAAATATCAATATTTTCACCGGGGTACTATTCACAGGTTACTATTCACCCGGTTACTATTCACTAAAATATTATTCACTCAGGTATTCGGGGCACTTTTCATGCCGGGGTACTATTCACGAGTTACTATTTATAGGTTACTATTCACTCGATTACTATTCACTCAAATATTATTCACTCGGGTATTTGGGACACTTTTCATGTCGGGGTACTATTCACAGGGTACTATTCCTAAATTACTATTCACAGGGTACTATTCATGGAGTACTATTCACCGAAAAATTTATTTCTTTTCTGTCCAAATTATTTTTTATACATGGATATTATTCTTGAATTTTACTCCACAAAGCAGTATCATGTTGACAATTTAGACATTATTGAATTATGGATAAATTAAATTATAAATCTTTAAAATTTATCATGTGCTTTATTTTAATTGAATTCTTATATCATTGTCATCATCCTCATGCTTATATTGTGATGAAAGTCATCTTTGGCTTATGTGCATAGATGGACTGTTGATTGGTATGATTATGACCAGGGATCATTCGATATAATCATGACCCGTAATGTTACAAATGATGTGGTAAAAATTCTCATTGGCCTGTAGTGTATTGATGGACAGTTGTTGGTATGATTATGACCATGGATTATTCGGTATAATCATGACCATTGATGATTACATGAATATCATTGGCCCGTAGTGCAGGGATGATTCGATGATGTGGTTTATTTATTGTCGAGTCTCAATGATAAAGTTGATGAAAACCTTTTAAATCATAGAAGATAGTAGATATCATGCTCTACTTGACTCTTCTAATGGATTGCTTGTTCCGCTGCAGTTAAACTTGTTGTCTATTATATTCTATCAGTTTAACATTGTTGAAGGCTAACGATAACTTATTCTGCATTATCTTAGTCATAATATTTCTTACTGGGATAGTTGAGCTCACCCTTTTGCTTTCATTATTCTCTTCAGGAAATGAGAACATAGTCGGGACTAGTCAGGGAACAGAGTGATGGTCTGAGATGGCTATTTTAGTTATCCTCACTATTTAGTGTGATAATAAATGTAATGAGGATTGAATTTGAGTTTGGATATTGTCTATGAGACAATATTCGTGTAAAAACTCTCAGCTCTTGTTGTATAATTAAGTTTGTATTTGTATTCTGTACCATGTATTTGGCGACCCAAGATGAGTGATGTATACCTATTTTGGGGGCGTCATACCATGGTCATGATTTATGCTCCATATTGATATGTTATACATTATGAAGATACTATTTTGATCCCAAAAATCCTAATGTAGCTATTGTAAAACCCTCTTTTTGAATAGAAAAGGAAGGTCACGTTCAAAACACAATAAATTTCAAATTAAATAAGCAAAACACAAATAACTTTAAAATATCTAATAGTTGGTAATCTATAAATGTCGAATAAAATACAATTATCCAAAAATTGACATAATGATAAAAATTGATCAATACTTACAATATAAATCAACTTAGATGGTCAAAGGCAAACTCTCTCTTCACACAACCTTTACTCATCTCTGCAAACCTGCCAGAAGAAAAAACACAGGATGAGTCAAATGCCTAGTAAGGATAAAGATATATAAAATAAACGCAATTGAAATACGGAATCAACTAAAGAAAATACTGAGTAAGACCTCAAGTATAAATACCAACAAAAATATAATCTTCAAAGTCGAAACAAAATATGATTGAATCAACAAAATTAGTGAAGCAAACAGAATACTGAATCATATTGGTTACGTGGTTATTTTATGTCGAGCTCAAAACAAAATAAATAAATATATATTATCACACGTGCAAGACAAGGTAATGCCACACAGACAAAAATCACACATCGGACCACGAATCTAAATGCATGCAAATCAGAAGGTATGTCTAGCACAAATGTCACCAATCCGCAAAACAAATACAAAAACTAAGGTTGACCCATACGTATTTTGAACAAACATATTGAATGGTCAAATCTCACACCACGAAAAGTGTCATGCCTCAGTGTCAATATGACATGTTTGTGGTACTCCCACATGTTGTTATAGCTCAAGTAAACCCTATCGCTTATTCTACAAAAGATATTATGTCATGACACATGTTACATAATACCAACAAAAGGGTTCCAAATGTATATGTTGAACCAAATCAAATTATAGACAAAATACCTCAAAAGTAATGTAACAACATGTACCGCTCTACAAAGATAAATAAAGTTCTATGCATGAAGAACAAATTTTAAAGATTACAAAATATAAAGTTTGAACATCTAGAGCAAACTCAAGCAAAATAAGCATTTGACTAAAAACGCAACAATTAAGCGAGTACCAAATTCTGAACGATTAGTTGTACAAATAAATCAACATAATTATAGTATCGCTGAAGAAATATGGAATATATTCAAATTATAATAGAAAGGAAAGAGTTCAAATTACAAAATAAAGTCAAGGTATCAAAGATCAAACTTCTATTCAAGAGTGCCAGCAGAAATATAACAAAAATGTAACGAATGACAGATATAAAATATACAACAATAATCAAAGGAGTGGAGTACGAAATCCATACACGATAATCAAATCCACTTATAACACACTTTATAAAATCTTACCATAAATGTCAATGATATTAAATACGAAATGTTATTCACCACCTAAAAATATTCACCTCGAATTAAATATAATTCAAACTAATAATTCCAAAATAATTTGTAATCTATTTCAGTTACCTTTAATTATCGCCTTAGATCGCTATTAATACTCCAAAACTTAAAATTCAATAACAAAACTTAAGAAATTTTAAAACCCTAATATGATAATTTATTCTTAAGACCTTTGTTCATTTTATCGATCATATCAATCTAATTTTATAATTATTTTCCAAATTAAATAATTTTAGCAAGAACTAGATTTCAAATACTTTAGTTTAGCTTGAAGAATCACTTAAATCGAATTTAAATTATTAAGTTATACATTTTTAAATATTAGAACTCACTGCTAAATATTTGCTTGAAAAATCCTAGACCAACCATTTATTAAAATTCGTAACATATTATACGTTAATTTTTAATAGTTCAAAATTGGTGAACATTTTTTCACTTTTGTATATATATATATATATATATATATATATATATATATATATATGTATAACATATCAAAAATTATAACGATTTAACGGTCGGATTAGGAGATATAACTCACACAATAAACCTTAAAGTATAGAAACTCATTTTTTGTTTTTAACGTTTACATTCAATCAAATTACATTCTTTTATGTAAATTTATCTCCTCTTTTCAATTATCAAGACTTATAATTTTATGTTTCTATTTTAATTAAAAATAATCCTTTGTTAAAAAATCCGCATATTAATATTTTAAAATTATAATACAAAATAATATTTGCATTCCTTGTTCGTCCTTTCACAAATCACAGTAACAAAGAATTTAACTTTCGGGTCCCCTATAATCTTCAAAATCTCTTTATATCTTCATGAAAATTGTAGCTCTGAAAAAGATACACAAAATAACCTCAAGAATCACTCGATTCAGAGTAAATATGATTGAGACTATGGCTGAAAATAATAACAAGAATCGAAACAAGTTGCGATTTTCAAAAATTTAAGGCATGAAGATGACGTTATGTGAGACCCCAAATTTTATGAATAAAGATTTAAATTTCTCAAAATATTTTTTGAATATTATGGTGTGGATTTGATATAAAGTTATAGTTGTGGGTAATATTTATAAATTTTACAAAGTATGCAAGTTGTTGTATTATATTCGATTGGTTGGGGAATATCCGTACGACGGTACAATCATTGGTGGACCCCACAACGGAATTATTGTCGGATTGAGAAAATGATAAAAATATTTTTATGAAAATAACGGCGGAAGTTTTACCGTTAAAACTGTTGAACTACTCGGTAGTAAAAGTACAGTAATACGCGTGGTTGCATAATAGCACACAGTATTGATTATTGATGCTTACGTGATAAGTCATTCAGTTTTGTTTTATAAGTATTATTAATGTAATAAAACAGAAAATCTTTTTATATAAAACAGAATACTTTTATAAAGTTATTCGTTTTATTAGACTATAAATAGAATATATAATATTCTATTATGTATAGTGTTTTGCATAGTAAAATCTTTTTATATAAAACAGAATACTTTTATAAAGTTATTTGTTTTATTAGACAATAATTAGAATATATTATATTTTATTATGCATAGTGTTGCATAGTGTACGCGATAGTATTTTTTGCATAGTAAAATCTTTTTATATAAAACAGAATACTTTTATAAAGTTATTCGTTTTATTAGATTATAAATAGAATATATTATATTTTATTTAAAAGATTTTGTTTTAAATCTGGACCGTCCGTTTAAAGTAAATCAATCTGGACCGTTCATGAATTAGTTACTATGCAGTCCATTCTTCTATAAATAGAAGCTCATTCCTTCATTATTTCTTACCAATTCACTGAAACTCTAGAGAGAGAAACTATAGAGAGAAAGAAGAAAAGTGTTCTGCTACTTCACTACTTCTATATCCAGTACTCTTCTTTCTAAGGTAAGGGATATTATTTGTTGTACTCGTAAGGGATATTATTTGTTGTACTCGTAAGGGGTATTCTTTCTTTCTTATTCATGAAGAGAACTTCTGTTATTCTATTGTTTATTATTCTGTTGGAATAACCTCTATACGCGGGCTACCCTATACTTGGTGAAATTTTTCTGTTATTCCATTCTTTATCATTATGTTGGAATAACCTGTCTATTCGAAGTACCACATGCATAGTGATTTTTGTTATTATTCTGTTCTTTATCATTACATTTGGAACATCCCATGCATGCTTTATGCATGACCTGGTCCGTTCTTTATTATTCTGTTGGAACATCCTGTCTGTGCTTTACGCATGACCTGGTTCCATTAATTATCATTCTGTTGGAATATCATGTCTGTGCGTTTACGCATGACCTGGTTCTGTTATTTATTATTCTGTTAGAATAACATTTATGTGCGGTCTATCGCATGCTTGGTGATTTCTTTTGTTATTCCATTCTTTATTATACTCAGTTGGTTAAAGTTTTGACTTCTATACTCCATGAAATTAGTGGAATATCCTTTATATTTGCGCTTCATCCAGTATCTTTTCATGGAAATATTCTTCTGAGCATTCTTGAATTTTACTCTACAAAGAAGTATCATGTTGACAATTTGGACGTTATTGGTTCCTGAATAAATTAATTCTTGAACTTGTTTTATTGAATTATTATGTCGTTGTCATCATCCTCATGTCTATTGTGACGCCCCCAAAATAGGTATACATCACCTATTCTGAGTCGCCAAATACATGGTACAGAATACAAATACAACTTAATTATACAAGCGTCGTCAGTGCAAAATGCGACAAAACATAAGTCGTGAGTTTTAATTCAAATATTGTCGTACAGACAATATACAAACTCAAATTCAATATTATTACATTTATTTTCCCACCATTTCCTTTGAATAGTGAGGACTACTAATCTTATCATCGGACCGTCACTCCAGTTCCTCGACTAGTCCTCGCTACGTTCTCATTTCACGAAAAAAGAACAATAAATTTAAAAGGGTGAGCTCAACTAGCCCAAAGAAGAAATATTATGACTAAGATAATGCGAGAATATATTATCGTTAGCCTTCAATAGTGTTAAAGCGATATAATATAACAACCATCAAGTTTAAGCTGCAATGAACAAGCAATCCATTAAAAGAGTCAAGTAGAGAATAAAATCTACTATCTTTTATGATTTAAAAGGTTTTCATCACTTTTATCATTTGGGACTCGATTTTAATAAATAATCCACATCATCGAATCACCCTCGCACTACTGGCCAAGGATATTCTTTAGTATCACGACCACAATTATCCGTACACTACGGGCCAAGAATATTTGTGTATTTATTAATGGTCATGATCATGCCAACAACTGTCCATCAATGCACTACGGGCCAATGAGGACTTTTACCACATCATTTGTAACATTACGGTTATGATTACAAAGAATAATCTCTGGTCATAATCATACCAAGTCTATCTATGCACTACTGAAGCCACGAGGCGACTTTCAACAAAATATAAACATGAGGATGATGACAATGATATAAGAATTCAATAAAAACAAGTTCAAGAATTATTTTATCCAGAATCAATAACGCCCAAATTGTCAACATGATCTTCGCTTTTGTGGAGTAAAATTCAAGAATGCTCGGAAGAATATTTCAATGAAAAGATACTAGATGAAGCGCAAATATCAAGGATATTCCACTAATTTCATGGAGTATAGAAGTCAAAACTTTAACCAACTGAGTATAACAAGGAATGGAATAACAAAAGAAATCACCGGGCATGCGATAGATCGCGCAGGCGAGTTATTCCAATGTAATAATAAATAGCGGAATTAAGTCCGCCAGTAAAACGCATGCAGACAAGATATTCCAAGTAATAATTAAGACGGACTTCAGTCCATACAAAACGCATGCACGGGATATTCCAGAATAATAAAAAGCGGAACCGGTCCGGCGTTGAGCGTCATGCATGGATGTTCCAATGAATGATAAATAATGGAACCAGTCCTATTTGAAATGCATGCACAGGATGTTCCAACAGAATGATAAAGAATGGAATAATGGAAGAATTCACCAAGTATAGGGTAGCAGCGTATCTGAGTTATTCAATAGAATAATAAAGAATGGAATAATGTAAGTTCTCTTTATGGATAAGAAAGAAATAATACTCCTACCTTAGAAAAAAGCAGATCTTTGGAATAGTGAGGTAGCAGACTTCTCTTCTTCTTTCTCTCTATAATAATCGCTCTAAAGCTTTTGTGAATTAGTGAGAAATGAAGGAAGAATGAGCTTCTATTTATAGGAAAATATAGTTTCGATAATTGCACATTTTGGGGTTCAAAAAATTACAGTACAATACCTCCAACTTTTCTTTCATTTTTAATTTAGTCCTGCAAGTATTATCAAACTTGCACCACCTCGCCTAATAGTAAATAATGTGAATCAATAGTTCAATCATGTGAATCAATAGTATAATCATGTGAAAAATACGAATTACAGTATAGTACCGTCATCTATGCCTCCATTTTTAACTTAGTCATGCAAGTATTATCAATCTTGCACCAACTCCCCTAATAGTAAATAATGTGATTCAATAGTACACACATGTGAACAAATAGTTATATAAGCATGTGAATTAGTAGCAATTAATTGCTCATTTATCAGATAAATTACCCGATTTATCAATATATCCCCAGACATCAATTATCACTTGAATAGATGTCGATTTCCACTAACACTAATAATCCCAACACAATGGAACTATCAAAATTCATTTTAATCAACACAACTTATTCATCATTAATATTATAACTCACAATATTTAACAACCGTGTCGTTCCCGGAAAGAGGGGCTTTCCGATAAGGATTTCTCCTTATTGGTAGCATGCAATTAGGTGACCAAACCTCTCCTTGTGAGCTTCTAGACATTTTCAATATTACAAATAATAATATGAATAACTTTATCGTCTCAATTATTGATTTAATAATATAAAATATTATGCAAAAGATATCGTGCCAATAATTGAATCAATAATATGAGAGATATGATCAAAGATGATTCTGTGTAGCAATAATTGAGTATAACTGAGTGACTTCTCACGTAAGCATCAATAATCAATCTTTGTGTGCTACTATGCAACCACGCCGTACATCTTTGTATTTTTTAACACCGGGTGTTTCAACAGTTAACGGTAAAACTTCCGCCGTTATTTTCATAAAGTATTTTGTCATTTTCTCAATCCGACAATAATTCCGTTGTGGGGGGCGGGTCCACCAATGATTGTGCCATTGTACGAATATTCCTTGTTAAAACGAATATTCCCTGACCAATCGAATATTATATAACAACTTGCGTACTTTGCAATATTTGTAAATATTGCCCACAACTATAACATTATATTAAATCCACACCATAATATTCAAAAATATATTTCGAGAAAAATAACTCTTTATTCAAAAAGTTGGGGTCTTACATTTATATTATGTTGAAAGTTATATGTGGCCTGTAGTGCATAGATGGACTTGGTATGATTATGACCAGGGATTATTCAGTATAATCATGACCGTAATATTACAAATGATGTGGAAAAAGTCCTCATCGTTGGCGTAATGCATTGATGGGCGGAGTTTTGGTATGATTATGGCTATGGATTCTCTTCGGCCAAGGGTGCAAAGATGAATTGTTTTATGGCATGATCAGGACCGTTGATGAAAACATGATTATCTTTGGCCCGTAGTGCATGGATAATTTGTGGTCGTGATACTAAAGAATATCCTTGGCCGTAGTGTTGGGGTGATTTAATGATGTGGATTATTTATTGAGCTGAGTCTCAGCGATAAAAGTAATGAAAAACCTTTTAAATCATAGCAAATAGTAGATTTTATTCTCTACTTGACTCTTCTAATGGATTGCTTGTTCCGCTGTAGTTAAACTTGATGTTTGTTATATTGTATCAGTTTAACACTGTTGAAGGCTAACGATAATTTATTATGTATTATCTTAGTCATAATATTTCTTACTGGGCTAGTTGAGCTCACCCTTTTTCTTTCATTATTTTCTTCAGGAAATGAGAACGTAGCAGGGACTAGTCGGGGAACAGAGTGATGGTCCTAGATGGTGCATTAGTAGTCCTCACTATTCTGTGAAATAGTGTGATAATAAATGTAATGAGGACCCCATTGAGTTTGTATATTGTCTAGATGACAATATTTGTATTAAAACTCATAGTATATGTTTAGTCTTATTTTACACGACTGTTGTATATTTAAGGTTGTATTTGTATTCTGTACCTTGTATCTGGCGACCCAAGATGGGTGGTGTATACCTGTTTTGGGGGAGTCACAGTTGGTATCAAAGCTTAGGGATATGATCCCTGGCTGAGATGTGAGACAAGAACTAGGAGGGGAGAGACGGGGAATTCCTTCGCTAGTATGACCTACCTAAGTTTATTTGGTATTTAATTGGTCGGTCAGAATATAGTGATAATATGTTACATGTCAATTAACCTTTGTTTTGTGGCAGTATTTGAAAATGACATCCGAAAATGTTAAGAATAGCAATGGAGCACAGGAGACCGTTGAATCACCAATGGTCAATACTCAGGATAATGTGCAACGGGAAGGTGATAATCCTCCTATAAACAACAACACCGATCAAATGATGAACGATGGGATGTTCAGAGGCTTTATGCAATTCATGCAACATCAGGCGAGAGAGACTCCTGTTCAAAGTACAGGTGGAAACAATGGCAACCCATGGCTGGTCACTGCTAAGCAGTTCAAGGAGCTGGGACCACCGGAGTGTTTGGGAAAGCCAGAACCACTTAAGGCGGAGACGTGGTTAAAGCAGATCACCAAAATATTTGATGTCTTGGGATGCTTCGAGCAGAAAAAGGTTTCCTTTGCCACCTTTATGTTGCGTGAAGAAGCAGATTACTGGTGGGAATCTGTAAAATGTACCCAGCCTGACGCACTCAAGATGTCTTGGGAGAAGTTCCAAGAGCTGTTCAATGACAAGTACTTTCCCGAAAGTATCCGTCACATGAAAGAGGTAGAATTTATCAAGTTGGAGCAAAACAATATGACCGTGTCGTAATACGAGGCTAAATTTGCGGAGTTATCCCGGTTTGCATCCCATTTGGTTGATAATGAGGAGCGAATGATGCGAATGTTTCTGTGAGGTTTGAAACCCGAAATACATTAATACCTTATTTCTCACAAACTTTGTTTATATTCAGATATTGTGAATAGGGCTCAGTTAGTGGAGCGCGATAATGAGTCATCACAACCAAAAGGTAATGACCAGCAACACGATAATAATAATACCTGTGGCAGCGGCCATCGGAACAATGATAACCATCGTGGGGGAAATTATCATACCAAGAATGGTAACCACTTCGGTGGTAATCATGGCCAAGATACTAGAAATGGACATTTCAAGAAGAGAAGGTTCAATAATGATGGAAAGACAGCAGCACCAACACCCGTTTCAAAGGAAGAAGAATGACCACCGGTCGTATGTTTTAAATGCGGACAAGAGGGACACATCCAGTCAAACTATCTGTGACAATCCAAAGCGTGTTTTAATTGCGGAAGAGAAGGTCACCTAGCTCGATTTTGTCGTATGGTGAAGTCAAGTCCATCTGGGATAGTGATGCAAAAGGATGTCCCTGACAAGCCAAAGCCGGTAGTTTAAGAGAGAACATTTTTTTTTCTTCGTGACGAGGAACCTGGATAAAATTATCACGGGTAAGTTAATCATAAACTCTTGCGAAGTCTATACCGTGTTAGATACCGGTTCTACTCACTCTTTTATTTCACCTAGTTGTGTTCAATGTTTGAATTTAACTCCGGAGAAGTTAGACTTTGATGTATCTGTTGAAACTCAGTTGGGAGAAACCTTCGTTACCTCCACTATTTATAAATCTTGTTTAAATCAACACTTTCACGTTACCTGTCGATCTTATCTCTTTGAAAATACTTGCCTTTGATGTGATTTTTCGAAACAATTGGTTAACTACTCATCATGTTTTTCGTAAGGTTGTTAACTTTCATATTCCTAACCAACCTGTTATGCGAATTCAAGCAACAAAACCACTAAAGTCAATCATTGTCATATCAAGCCATAAGTAAAGAGCCCCGGTCCTTTCGTTGTTGACTTTCTTGTGTGGAATGCACCGAAGCCAGACTTTCTGTAGGCGATGTCGTAAATAACGATGGCAAGTTGATAGGTATTAATGTGACGTACTATCCAAGTCTTGGATGAAGGTCACAGTTTTGAATGATATTTCTATTGTTAATAAATTTCTTGACGTATTCTTGAAGACTTCTTAGCCTACCCCTAGAGCGTGAAATCGAATTTTGTATTGACCCCAGTACAAAACCCATTTCTTAAACCCTCAAATATTTCTTCAACTAAAATGGGCGTAATACGCGCCAAAAGGCGTTGACTCGAGATGTTGAAGATTACGATCGTACCATTCAATATCATCGTGGAAGTACGAACATGGTAGCTGATGCGTTGAGTAGAAGATCGTATGCGGTTACAAGTGCGAATATACGAACCCACGTAAAGATAACGAATATACGAGTAGAATCAACTTTAATCGATAAAGTTTAAGTCGTGCAAGCTACACGAATATACGAGCTGATGAATGTGAAGAAGAATGTTCAAGAGGGTGTTATTCTAGAAATAAGAATCGATGAAGAGAGGAAATCTCAACCCTCAATTTAATTGGCCCATTTGAAATCCTCGATGAAGTAGGAACTGTGGCCTATAGACTCGTTTTACCGCAAAGTATGTCGCGTGTTCATAACATTTTTCACGTATCGATGTTACGTAATTATGTGGACGACCCGAACCATATTATTAAATTAGAACTAGACGAGATAGCAGAAGATTTAACGTATGAGAAGATACATGTTAAAATCTTGGATAAGAAGGATCGTATTCAACACTCAAAGGTTATACCTCAAGAGTTAGAATCTGAATATTCCGTTCTTTATTATTCTGTCAGAATATCCTGTCTGTGCGTTTATGCCGGACCTGGTTCCATTATTTATTTTATGAATAAAGATTTAAATTTCTCAAAATATTTTTTGAATATTATGGTGTGGATTTGATATAAAGTTATAGTTGTGGGTAATATTTATAAATTTTACAAAGTATGCAAGTTGTTGTATTATATTCGATTGGTTGGGGAATATCCGCATGCATTTGTACAATCATTAGTGGACCCCACAACGGAATTATTGTCGGATTGAGAAAATGATAAAAATATTTTTATGAAAATAACGGCGGAAGTTTTACCGTTAAAACTGTTGAACTACTTTCAGTAGTAAAAAATAAGATGTCTGGCGTGGTTGCATAGTAGCTTGCAGTATTGGTTATTGATGCTTACGTGATAAGTCATTCGGTTTTGTTTTATTAGTATTATTAATGTAATAAAGCAGAAAATCTTTTTATATAAAATGAATACTTTTATAAAGTTATTCGTTTTTATTAGACTATAAATAGAATATATAATATTCTATTATGTATAGTGTTTTGTATAGTAAAATCTTTTTATATAAAACAGAATACTTTTATAAAGTTATTTGTTTTATTAGACAATGATTAGAATATATTATATTTTATTATGCATAGTGTTGCATAGTGTCTGCATAGTGTTTTGCATAGCAAAATCTTTTTATATAAAATAGAATACTTTTATAAAGTTATTTGTTTTATTAGATTATAAATAGAATATATTATATTTTATTTAAAAGATTTTGTTTTAAATCTGGACCGTCAGTTTAAAGTAAATCAATCGGACCGTTCATGAATTAGTTACTATCTTGATCCATTCTTCTATAAATAGAAGCTCATTCCTTCATTATTTCTTACCAATTCTTCGAAACTCTAGAGAGAAACTATAGAGAGAAAGAAGAAAAGTGTTCGCTACTTCACTACTTCTATATCCAAATACTCTTCTTTCTAAGGTAAGGGATATTATTTGTTGTACTCGTAAGGGATATTATTTGTTGTAGTCGTAAGGGGTATTCTTTCTTTCTTATTCATGAAGAGAACTTCATTATTCTATTCTTTATTATTACATTGGAATAACTCAGATATCTGGCTACCCTATACTTAGTGAAATTCTTCTTTATTCCATTCTTTATCATTATGTTGGAATAACCTGTCTATGCGAAGTACCGCATACATGGTGATTTCTGTTATTATTACATTCTTTATCATCATTCCGTTGGAACATCCCACATGCATGCTTTATGCATGACACGGTTAGATTCTTTATTATTCGTTGGAACATCATCATGCATGCTTTACGTATGACACGGTTCCGTTCTTTATTATTACATTGGAACATCATGTATGTGCTTTCTACGCATGACACGGTTCCATTAATTATCATTCTGTTGGAATATCACATGCATAAATGCGTTCTACGCGTGACACGGTTCCGTTATTTATTATTACGTTGGAATAACACATGCATGCGATTACTATCGCATGCCGGTGATTTCTTTTGTTATTCCATTCTTTATTATACTCGGTTGGTTAAAGTTTTGACTTCTATACTCCATGAAATTAGTGGAATATCCTTGATATTTAAGGCTTCATCCGATATCTTTTCATGGAAATATTCTTCTGAGCATTCTTGAATTTTACTCTACAAAGTATCATGTTAACAATTTGGACGTTATTGGTTCCTGGATAAATTAATTCTTGAACTTATTTTATTGAATTATTATGTCATTGTCATCATCCTCATGTTTATATTATGTTGAAAGTCATCTGTGGCATGTAGTGCATAGATGGACTTGGTATGATTATGTTACAAATGATGTGGAAAAAGTCCTCGTTGGCCCGTAATGCATTGATGGACAGTTTTTGGTATGATTATGGTTATGGATTCTCTTTGGCCAAGGGTGCAAAGATGAATTGTTTTATGGCATGATCAGGACCGTTGATGAAAACACGATTATCTTTGGCCCGTAGTGCATGGATAATTTGTGGTCGTGATACTAAAGAATATCCTTGGCCGTAGTGCAGGGGTGATTTAATGATGTGGATTATTTATTGAGCTGAGTCTCAGTGATAAAAGTGATGAAAAACCTTTTAAATCATAGAAGATAATAGACTTTATTCTCTACTTAACTCTTCTAATGGATTGTTTGTTCCGCTGCAGTTAAACTTGATGTTTGTTATATTGTATTAGTTTAACACTGTTGAAGGCTAACGATAATTTATTATGTATTATCTTAGTCATAATATTTCTTACTGGGCTAGTTGAGCTCACCCTTTTGCTTTCATTGTTCTCTTCAGGAAATGAGAACGTAGCAGGGACTAGTCGGGGAACAGAGTGATGGTCCTAGATTGTGTATTAGTAGTCCTCAATATTCTGTGAAATAGTGTGATAATAAATGTAATGAGGACCCCATTGAGTTTGTATATTGTCTAGATGACAATATTTGTATTAAAACTCACATCATATGTTTAGTCATATTTTACACGACTATTGTATATTTAAGGTTGTATTTGTATTCTGTACCTTGTATCTGGTGACCCAAGATGGGTGGTGTATACCTGTTTTGGGGGCGTCACACGTTAAATAACTTCTCTTCCTTTTATAATTGTAGATGACTAAAAACTGAAGAAACAGACTTTGGATTTTCTCAATTCTGATATCGGGTGAATTAGTTATGATTTTTCTAAAGGGTTGCAGTGCATATGAGAATTCTATTCAGGAATTCAACTAACCAAATTAGAATTTGATTAAAGTTTCACATCTACTATTTAAATATAACAAGAAACAATAGAAGTTACCAAAACTTTAATGAACTCTTTAATTCAATTAATTAATTATCTATTAAAAGAATTTAACTTTTCAAACGAAATTAAAAACATATTCTAATTCAATTATGCTTTTAAAAAAAATTAAATAATTATTCACAAAAAATCATGTTATTATACATATGCTTATGATTCATAAATCTTCATCTCTTTGGCCCATCAACAAGAGAATTGTTAAATCCACAATACCTTTTCTTATTTTCACAGCAAAAGTGTGGATGTAGATGTATAGCGACGGTGAACACTGTCGCTATAGGATCTATACCGACACTTTTATTGTGAAAATAATATTTTCTGTTGTAGATTTAACAATTTCCCAACAACAATTGTGACGCCCCCCAAAATAGGTATACATCACCTATTCTGAGTCGCCAGATACATGGTACAGAATTCAAATACAACTTAATAATACATCTGTCGTGTACATTACGACAAAACATAAGCTGTGAATTTGAATACAAATATTGTCTAATAGAGATTATACAAACTCAAAAGGAGTCCTCATTACAATTATTATCACACTATTTCACGAATAGTGAGGACTACTAATGCTATCATCTCGTAAAATCACTCCGCTCCCCGACTAGTCCTCGCTACATTCTCATTTTCAAGAGAACAATAAAAGTAAAAGGGTGAGCTCAACTAGCCCAAGAGAAAATATTATGACTAAGATAATGCGTAATATATTATCGTTAGCCTTCAACAGTGTTAAACTGATACAATATAACAACCATCAAGTTTAACTGCAGCGGAACAAGCAATCCATTAAAAGAGTCAAGTAGAGAATAAAATCTACTAACTTTTATGATTTAGAAAGTTTTTCATCACTTTTATCGCTGGGACTCAGCTTAATAAATAATCCATATCATCGAATCACCCCTGCACTACGGCCAAGGATATTCTTTAGTATCACGACCAAAATTATCCATGCACTACGGGCCAAGAATATTTGTGTATTCATTAATGGTCATGATCATGCCAACAACTGTCCATCAATGCACTACGGGCCAATGAGGACTTTTACCACATCATTTGTAACATTACGGTCATGATTACACCGAATAATCCTTGGTCATAATCATACCAAGTCCATCTATGCACTATAGGCCACAGATGACTTTCAACAAAATATAAACATGAGGATGATGACAATGATATAAGAATTCAATAAAACAAGTTCAAGAATTATTTTATCCAGAACTAATAACGTCAAATTGTAAACATGATCTCGCTTTGTAGAGTAAAAAGTCAAGAATGCTCGGAAGAATATTTCTATGAAAAGATATCTTTGGATGAAGCGCAAATATCAAGGATATTCCACTAATTTCATGGAGTATAGAAGTCAAAGCTTTAACCAACCGAGTATAATAAGGAATGGAATAACAAAAGAAATCACCAGGGCGCGATAGATCAAGACAGCAAAAGTTATTCCAACAGAATAATAAATAACGGAATCAGTCCCGGCAGTAAAACGCATGATGTGATATTCAAATGTAATAATAAAGACGGAATCAGTACGGCGAAATGCATGCACGAGGATATTCCAAATGAATAATAAAGATGGAATCAGTTTGGCGTAGAAACATGCAGATGTGATATTCCAGCGAGAATAATAAAAGCGGAACCGGTCCGGCGTAGAAACGCATGATGAGGATGTTCCAATGTAATGATAAAGAATGGAACAATGTAAGAATTTCACCAAGTATAGGGTAGCTCACAGCGATAAAAGTTATTCAACAGAATAATAAGAATGGAATAATGAAGTTCTCTTAAAAGATAAGAAAGAAATAATACTCCCTACCTTGGAATAACTGGATACTGGAATAGTGAGGTAGCAAACTTCTCTTCTTCTTTCTCTCTATAATTTCTCTCTATAATAATCGCTCTAAAGCTTTTGTGAATTGGTGAGAAATGAAGGAAGAATGAGCTTCTATTTATAGGAAAGTATAGTTTCGATAATTGCACGTTTTGGGGCTCAAAAAATTACAGTACAATACTTCCAACTTTTCTTTTATTTTTAATTTAGTCCTGCAAGTATTATCAATCTTGCACCAACTCCCCTAATAGTAAATAATGTGAATCAATAGTTCAATTATGTGAATCAATAGTATAATCATGTGAAAATACGAATTACAAAGATAGTACCTCCATCTATACCTCTATTTTTAACTTAGTCATGCAAGTATTATCAATCTTGCACCAACTCCCCTAATAGTAAATAATGTGATTCAATAGTACACATATGTGAACAAATAGTTATATAAGCATGTGAATTAGTAGCAATTAATTGCTCATTTATCCGATAAATTACCCGATTTATCAATATAACCCCTAGACATCAATTATCATCGGAATAAATGTCGATTTTCACTAACACAAACAATTCTAACATAATGAAACTATTTTTATCAAAAATATAAATTTTAAAATTTCGAAGTTTGACTTTTTCCAAAAAAGTCAACTATTGACTTTTTGACCAAATAGTGAATCCCAGAAAATTGTGTTTATAGACTATTTTTTACTAATTTCATCATTCCGGACTCAAATATCACGTCCGCGTCTCCAAATTCAACTCCGAACAACATTCATCATTAATATTATAACTCACAATATTTATCAACCAGTCGTTCCTGTGAAAGAGGGGCTTTTCAATAAGATTTTTCTCCCTATTAAGCGGCGCAATTAGGTGACCAAACCTCTCCTGATGTAACTTCTAGACATTGTAAATATTGAAATTTATAATATGAATAACTTTGTAAATCTCAAGTATTGATTTAATAAAAAAAACATTTTATGCGGATGATCTTGTGACAATAATTGAATCAATAATATGATAGATATGATGCAAAAGAATTATCGTAGCAATAATTGAGTATAACCGAGTGACTTCTCACGTAAGCATCAATAATCAATCTGGCGTGTGCTACTATGCAACCACCACACGTATTCTTTGTACTTTTACTCTAGGATAGTTCAACGAGTTAACGGTAAAACTTTCGTAGATTATTTTTATAAAGTATTTTGTCATTTTCTCGGTCCAAACAATAATTCCGTTGTGGGGTCCACCAATGATTGTCTGTGGTTGTCACGAATATTCCTCGTTAAAACGAATATTTCCACCAATCGAATATTATATAACAACTTGTGTACTTTGCAAAATTTTTAAATATTACCCACAACTATAACATTATATCAAATCCACACCATAATATTCAAAAATATATTTCGAGAAAATTTAATCTTTATTCAAAAAGTTGGGGTCTTACAACAATCCTCCCCATTTCTTGCCATCTCCTCCACATATAATTATTCGTACTCTAGTGATCATTTTTCTTTTCTCCTTATGTCAACTCCTTTCCCCACTACATGACTCTTTAAAGCATACTTGCATTATTTCATATATTGAATTTTGG
Source organism: Panax ginseng (assembly GCA_020205605.1). Lineage (NCBI taxonomy): Eukaryota > Viridiplantae > Streptophyta > Magnoliopsida > Apiales > Araliaceae > Panax > Panax ginseng. The sequence continues at coordinate 59,026,053 of CM035146.1, read as the reverse complement.
GATTAAAGATAGGGCAGTGAATCTTCTTAATATTTGGTTACTCATCATGAATTAATTTGATATGGACATCATGTCCTAAACTGCTTCAGTTATAACCTTTTCAGCGAGCAGTCTAAACGACCTAATAAATAAGTACTCTATTAGGATGGTGAATTGAGCTTTGGTACGATTTGATTTAAGTAGGATTGGATTGGATTGGATTTCTTCACCAACTTCTTTCTCTTAATTTTGAATTGGGCCGCTCGATCAAATCCAACCACTCACCAGGGAGTTTTATTTTGTGGATTGGGTTTAGGGTTTTTAGCCTTTCATTGTACAAAATGGTTTAGGTTCTTCGGATATATCTTTGGACTACAAGATAAGATGGGCTTCTTTAAAGTCAGCTAGCCCAACAGGCCTTACTTGGTCTTCGTTCCGCAAGAGAATAAATTATATAAGGATTAATTACATATTTTAGTACATTTTTAAAAATAATTACAATAATGGTGAATCTATAAAATAATTACAAAAGTAATATACGTTCTCATATTTATTTACAATATTCGTGCAATTAGGATTCCTTAATTTAAGGGATTAGTTTTGATAGGTGCGGGTTGGAGACTGAAGAGTAAAGAGAGAAGATGAAGACGCTACCCCTGCCGACTTCGTCTCTACGCTACTGCACTTCTTTTATTCTTCCATTTTCTCTCTCATCTCTTCCTACTTCTAATACTAATAAATTAGTAGTAATAAAGAGAATATAGAGCATTAATCTGTAATATAGAGCATTAGAATGGTTTATCTCTCTGCTCTTTGGTGGTCATTTTTTTTAAGAGAATATATTATCTCTCCGCTCTTCAATACAGCAAAATGGTTTATTGAATTCTCTCCCTCATTATTGTGCAATAAATGGTCTTCCTAGTGCTCCTCATAGATTTCAATCGAGTTATGTTGAAAGTTTCGCTCGCAAATTACGTGATGTAGAGGCATCACTTGATTCTGCTATTATGAAAGAGCTTTATAAGTGAAATGATCCGGAGGCAATGATAAGATATTTTGAGAGTCAACCTTCATTACATACCAACCAATCAGCAGTTGCCGAATATGTAAAGGGATTGGTTAAAGTTGATAGGTTGGATGAAAGCGAGTTGCTTAAGACATTGCACAGAAGTGAGTGTGTGATGTAAATTTTTTATTGGTGTTTTGTCCACTCTTTTTTCATAGTGCAGTTGGTAACCAAACATTCATACTAAGGTAATCAAACCGTTATACTAAGGTAACCAATCCACCTCTACACCTTCAGTTTTTTTATAGTGCAGTTGGTAACTAAACTTTCACACCAAGGTAACCAAACCTTCATACCAAGGTAACAAAACCTTCATACCAAGGTAACCAATCCACATCCACACCTGCAGTTTTTTCATAGTGTAGTTCTGGTATTACATATTCATACCAAGGTTACCAATCCACCTCCACACCTGTAGTTTTTTCATAGTGCAGTTAGTAACCAAACCTTCATATCAAGGTAACCAAACTGTCATACCAAGGTAACTAATCCACCTCCACACCTTCAGTTTTTTCATAGTACAGTTGGTAACCAAACCTTCACATCAAGGTTACCAAACCTTCATACCAAGGTAACAAAACATTCATACCAAGGTATCCAATCACATCCACACATGCAGTTTTTTCATAATGTTGTTAGTAGCCAAACATTCATACCAAGGTAACCAATTCAGTGTTATTAGGTTACCAATTTATTTTGAATGTGATGCAGTTGGTAGCCAAACCTTTACGCAGTTGGTTGCCAAATTTTCAGACCAAGGTAACCAATTCATACTGCAGGTGTGGCGGTAGATTAGTTACCTTAGTATAAAGGTTTGGTTATCTTGGTATAAAAGTTTGGTTACCTTGGTACGAAGGTTTTGTTATCAACATTACATTACACATCTCTCTCTTATCTCTCTCTTTCCTATGCAGTATTCTTATTTTTTCCTTTGGACATTAAATTGGAATTGGAATTTTCGAACATGGAGAAATTGTGAAAAATCAAATATGCATCTCCTTTCTCCATCCCATCGACCATGTTGAAGACAACTGATGTAAATGTCTTAAAAACTTTGTCATTTGACAATTAGTTACTTCTATTTTCTCCACGCAAGTAATATGTATAACAACTGATGTAATGTCCTTGTTCTAACTTTACATGTAGAGTTGGAGGACAAGAGAATTTCTTTCAGTGTGATAGATGCGGTGAGTGATTATAAACTTCTTGTAGTGATATTTGACCGCCCTGTTTTGTTGACATCCATGAACTGAAGTCTTGAAGATATCTATAATTTTACTCTTTTTTCCCTTCAAAATTGCTGATATTCAACTTGGTTGTAAGATTCACTCATTTGTGTGGAAAAGATTCGCGGCGGAGTAGCAGAGGAGATGGCTACTGTGAGGGAGATGAAGATATGAATTTGAATATTTGAATTTGAATTATTATTTTGAATTTGAATTTATTTTTGTTGTTTGATCTCAGATATTTGAATTTGAATTATTAATTATGGCAGTTATTTTTTCTTAATTTTAGATTTCCTTATTAATGTGAATTGCGTTATTTTTGTAATTATTGTGTATGTATTGTTTTTGTAAATACTTTCTAATTGTTGTATATTAGTATTAAGGACCCATTATATAAAGATGACTTGTGCTTAAAACCATCTACTGATTAAGAAATTTAAAAGATTTGAAATGAATTAACAAATTGTGTAATTGTGACAACCCTAAAATTTAGAAAATCTTAAATGATTAAATTAAGGGTTAAAGTTTAAAGCCTAGAATAGAAATAGAAGGGTTATTTAATATTTTTAAGAAAAATCTAAGGAAATGGTACATTGAAATGATTCAACGATAAGGTTACGAGGAAGAATAAGATCTAAACCGATTAAGAATGATTCGGTATTGTGATTCCGGGGACGGAATCCTTATAAGGGGGAAAGAATGTAATAACCCAAATTTTTGGGTAATATTAAATTAAGAATTAAATAAACAAAATTCTTATTAGATAATATGTTGTATGATATTATATTACATAAGTGGGTATAAACTATGCAATATGTGATGCTTATGCTTAATAAATATATTGGTATTATATATTTAGAAATTGTAGGGCAATTTATTAAAGGAAAGAGAAGAATATCATACCTTATTAAAATGATATTTCTATATCAAAATGAAAAGGAAAGCCAACATGGCTTAGTTATGAAAAACTCTTGGCATGAAACTATCGATGTGGCTAATGAAATAATTATATTATAATATAATTGATTTCATTCAATGATGTTATTTGGTAGTAAAGAAGGAAAATGATGAGTATTCAAATATGTGTGCTAATTAAATATGCTAGCCTAAATAAGTGTGGTAGATAAATTTACATATATTAATATGTGTAAGTGTCCATATTTAAATATTGGGCCAATTTAATTTTTCAGGTTTGCGTGCAAGCATTTTAATTTCTTAAAGTGTTAAGGGTAGTTGTACTAAGCCCAAAATAAAGCTATATCAAGTCTCCCTTTCATTGTCCGTTCCAGTAGCCCACATGGGTGAAATGAAATATGCTGAGTTTTTATTCAAGTAACAAGTTAACAGATAGCATAGTTAGTTCCCATAGAGCGATCAGGTTAGTTGGTTAGCGAGTTAGTTAGATGCTAGAGTAATCTATATCGCAATTTGGTAGGGACCAAATAGTTTGATGAGTCCCATAGGGGCCAAGGTAAACCAGACTAGGAATGAGTGTTTGTAGGCTGGGTATGGTGGTGAGTAGAGGCCAACTAGAGGCTATAGGATTTGCCAGAATGAGGAGATAGCCCGACCATTAAAGGCGACCCCTCACCCTCATCCCATGACCATTCAAGAAGGAATTGGGTTGTATTTTCTTTGCGAAATTTTTATTTGGAAAAGGGAGGAAGATTGAGATTACTACACTATTTTAATCGTAGAAGCTAGCAAGGTAAGCCAGTTAAACTCTTTCCATTTCCTCTTCCATTTCATTTTCTTTAGCATGATAAAGCTATTAGTAGATGGGTGGATTTGGCTAGAATCTGTTTACCTTTGAATTGGTTGTGTAATTGAGCTAGTGTTATTAATTTATACATGTGAATAAAAGTATGTGTCTACATGAATGTTTAATTGGTGAAAATTATTTTCTTGATGGAGGATTAGTAATGAAGATATGTAAATAAAGTTCTTCAAAACTAACTGTTATTCGTGATTCTTGTCTAGCTATTGAACTGTTGATTGATTAAAGTTAGGCACAAGGAGATAGGTTGGCTGTGGAGTAATAAGGAAGATAATAAGGATGTATGGTATAAACCTATGGCTATGAATCTGGTAAATCAAAATTATGCACACCATGTGCTTGCTAAAAGTCCCAAGTGATTTGTAGTGACTAGAAGTCTGATAATAGGCAGAACCAAAGTTGGAAAAAAGACTGAATAATCTACGTATATTAATAAATATAGAGTTTAAAGATACGAAAGGAAAACGAAAACTCAATTTTAAGCCAAAGATGGCATGAAGAAGTTAGTACAATTACGCTTACAGAAGCAAAGACAACGGCACATAAGAACCATGAGGCTTTCTTTGAGTTTGGTCAAGCACAATTAGACTTTTAAATCTGATTAGTTGTGGTGCTTAAGTAACCAATGAGTGTATTACTAGTATGTATTAAAAGCTTGGAATAACTTCATGATAGTGTAATAATGAACAAAATTTGCCGCGCTAGAAAGCGCGCAGAAATTTGGATGGGGCAATAAGTATATGTGTTTTATGTGGATAGCTAAGATGAGTAAATCAATTCAAGTGATTATAAAAGCAAGTTATGAACCACGAATGTGAAGCGGAATCTGTGGAAGCTTGATGATGATATGAGCCTCTGAAACCATGTATTTAAGAACCAAATTTGGGTTGGTATTCTTTTTTATAAATACTATGTAAAGACATTGTTCTATTATTTGTCAAAGTTGGAAAGCTATTATTGACCACTGTTTTGAGCAGCTTAAAGATTCCAAAATGGAAAGTTTATAACTTTTAAATACAGTCTCATATACGATATATAACATATTTAAAATTTGTTCTAATTTGGTATATGAGCTAGAAGTAATAAGGTCGCGAAATAAACATGTTAGAAACCCAAAAAATTGTGAACTGCTGACCCTAAGGACAAATTCGGGGGTAGCTAGAGTTTCCAAAAATTTCTGGGCTTTTTCGGTATTATAGTACACTGAATAAGCTTTCCATAGACTCCAAAACGAACTAATTCCGACTTCGGAGTAAAGAGTTACGACCATTCAAAGTAGTCGCGTCAAAACTGTCCAACCAATTCCGACCAGTCCCCTTTGCACGAAATTCTGGAATTCTGTGTTTTGAATTGGGAAAAGGTCAAAGAATAAAAGTCGTAGTCCCGGAAGTTAGCTTCGTGTGGGCTCAAGAATCGCTCAAAAATGTTTTGAAATGAAAAAGTTATGACTGTTTTAGCGAAAGAGGGTAAAGCTGGGAAAAAGGGGAAAACTGTTACGCGTGGACATTTTGGGGCCTGTTTTAGGCTGCCTATGAGGTTAGAAATGGATGGGTTATATTTTTTAAATAGCCTACTATGGTACCTATAACATACCCAAAGTTGGGAATTTTTCGAGCTACAAGCAAGAAGTTAAAAATGCATAAAGTATGCTTCAAGCAATCGAGTAGCAAGAGAGAGCCTTTACCTTGACGCTACGGTAATGTATGAACGCCTAACGTCAGGTCTTATTTGGTACAATCTTTGGCATGCTTTTCACGTGATGTTTTGGTCGATCTTAGTCGCTTGTTTTCATGGTTATAAAATTTCTATAAATGCTTTGATATACCGACTAAAACATATCCAAAACTTCATGACAAGTTGATTAGAGGTTTGAGAAATAAAATTAGCAAAGGAGAGTGTCAAGCCATGGGTCGCCCACCCCAAGTGACTAACGCCGAAAAACTGGCGACCTTGGGGCTACTCAGCTTATCGTGTTCCCGTGACGTGTTTGATTGGTTTTGGAGTTATTTGGAACATAATGAAACACCGGGTATAGTAGTATAAATATAGTATAAAGACTATATATCGCGCAAACTTATTCATGCGCAAGAAAAGAGATAAAAGTATTATGTAAACATGAAATTACATATATGTGATCAACTTGAATTGAGAAATGAAATATAAAAGGGTTATGTATTAAAATAAAATACGCTAACCCATTTAAACTATATTGAACATCGAAATTTGAAAGCGAAAGGTTTTAGAAATTCAAAACGAAGACTATGAACACAGAATCACATAATGACATGTATGAAAATAAAATACATGTGAAGCACGAATGTAATTTATTCACGAGAATAAATGTTAAGCGAAGCTACTAACAAAGCGAGACATTCGTGTAGATGGTGATAGCATGGTTTAGCACATGGGCTATTGCGAAAACATAAAATTTTCAAAATTAAAGAATAATGAAATGAGCTATGAATATACCTTGTATACTTGAGTTAGGAACAAGAAGTATGGAATGCCCACGTATTAAGATACAAGAGGGTTAGAAACTGAAAGTGTGTAGTATTGATGAACTAAAATCATGTCAAGGTTTATTAAAGCGATAAAAGACTATCGTGAGTAAAAGAGTAAATGTCTTTGAGAAGAATATAAGAAATTTTCAAGGATGCGACCAATATGGATATGTAAAATATAACTGTACAAGTTATATGACATGGTTATTGTAGCTAATACGTTCATATATATAGTGAAAATGTAAATATTTGCAAAAGCGTAAGAGTAAAACGAATGTGTTAGCGGGATAAAATATTTATATATGAGATAATGATTCGAGTTAACTCATGAACATGTAAAATAATAATATAGTAAATTGAATTTTTACTATAAAAGCTATTTATTATCTGTTTAAGTCCCGAATTAATGAGTAAAGACATAAGATATTCCAAAAATAGAATATGGATGATTTAAGCTTCAAGATGTAAAATCTTTACATATTAAAAATGTGAGAGACCTTTATTGTACATAAAAAGGTTAAAATGAATGAAGTTTCTTAATAAACCAAGATTGGTTTTAAGATGAGAATAAAATATTATAGTTTATATATACTAATAATCATGGTTAATATATATGCATGCATGTTTTTGTTACATAAATGGTTACCTAATATGTGTGTATATGTAAACACGATTGTGTAGGAATTTTGGAAAGAAGCTAAGTTAAGTTTAACGGTAATCTCCAATCAAGACAAGTTTCTCAGTTTATTTATGTGGACTTATAATTGCTATAGATAACTGTTAGCATGATTTATGTTTATAAGTATGTAATACCTATGAACTGCATTATTTGCTTTGTGAATGATGAATGTCAAATTATGACTAGTTATTGAATTGAGTCTGGGAACTCAATATATATGTACAATGAATGACATGTACATGACATGTGTAATATGATATGATATGTATGTTGCTACCAGCAGGACATAAATGTGATAATGCATTAATACGCTTGAACACCAAGAATATAAATGCATGAATTGAATGTGAAACCTATGTGCTACGTGATGCATGATAGACTGTTAGACTTGATGGGCCGTCGTGCTCAATCTTGCTTAATTTGCAGGTTAAAGCTATGATGCGATCTATCGTGATTAGGAGCGCATGAAAGAAGACTAGTGATTTAATTGAGATTGTGTTGAGTCATTTGATGATATTTTCATGTGTAAATCACATGTGTAAAATTTTAAATTATTCGATAGATGAAGATTATTTGTTCTAAAGAGGAGATATGCTTGAAAGAATGAATTGTATATATATATATATATATATATATATATATATATATATATATATATATTCTTATCTACTCAAGGCTAAATAAGTCATATAATAAATATGATTCTAGTATGAAGAAGAATTGTAAAGGTTGCGATTCAGGGATTGAATGAATGGAAAGAAAAGGAAAAAAAAAATTATTCCGCATTTTAGCTATTTTAACATTAAATAATGTTTTAAATCTAGAACAGAATAATATTAACGCACAAGATCGGGAAGTAAAATAGTCCCAATTTTGGGGGCGTTACAGTAATTACTAATTATTATGATACAACTGTTTAATTTATTATACTGAATTTGATTTCGTCCTCATGAAATTTTGTTATTGGGGGTGTAAAACTGCACTATGATACCTCGGCCTTGAGAACATCTGACAATAAGGCCCCTGAAGTTTAGTAGAATGCATAACAGCCATTGGCACATCAAAAAGCCCGGAATCAGGCCCTTGCTACTTCAAAAATTTTACAATAACACCATCCAAAATGAAATGTTGAACACAACTCATCAAAAAACTAAATTATATGATCATAAAAATTGAATTCTAAGAGCATTAATAACAGTTTTTCTAAGAGCATTCACAACAGTTTCCTTATCTTTTTCCCAACTCTGCAGTGTTATTGGGTCATTCTGCAAAATAGGGATTCAATTTTTTCACTATGTACCTAACATGTTC